>JBCNYH010000001.1:23405648-23410936 GCA_039654325.1 Tandanus tandanus
ACCCTATTGTTTCCACTTTTTTATTATTATGCTAATTCTTCTTATATGTCTGTAAATAAAATGCATTGCACAGTCCAAAGCACTGGGCTTTTGGAAAACTTATTTAGCGCATGGGTACAAATCACTGCAGGGACCGCAGAGACAAAAAAATTACACACATTGGCCTACAGGGGGCACTACAGTTTAAAAAAAAAATATAATATTCCCCAAACCGTTAGTTGCACATTCAAATACCTTATATCCACATGTTCATTGGCGGGAGGTAAATCATGAGATGCAAAGGATGCCGATTAACGCCTCACATATTTTTCCATAAAATTGCTAAATATGCGAAACCTACTTTTTTTTGAACTCCTCCTATGCTTCTCTGACCGCATTTCTTGAGGGAAATTGATTGTTCAGTTTTATACATGTGTTGAACAGTTATTAACCCAGTTCAAGTAATATTATCAGTCTCTTTAGCTTTTTTATTTGCTTGATGCAGGTCAACAATTTGGCCCTTCTGAAATACAATAATATCTTTTCCATGACCTTGAGATACGCCTTCCTACATGGTTGTTTAAAGTAGACATTCATAGATTTTAAACCTTATAAAGATTTGTGGTATTTAGTATCATCTGAAAGGGTATGCAATACTGTCTCTAAATATCAACCGTTTCCACCCAGAGATGATAATGGAATGGAATAATCATCTATTTAAAACTGGCATTTAGCCACCCTTAATCCTTGAACGGCGCTGTGAATTGGGACAAGATTTGTGATGTCATTCGGTGGGGCAACTGGGATGCTTAGGCTTTTATGTGTGGGCTTAAATCACAAGCAAGATGTCGAAATCTTAAAATGTTAGGATCTGTTTAACCCCAACTTGGCTTGAGCATTGTAATAAAAGTACAAATAGCAACTGTGATAATAACGGAACCAAAGCCTCAGGCACACCTGTGCTGAGGGACGGTGAAGTGCAAGATGAAGAGGCTGGCGGTTGAAGGGCAACAGAGAATTTGGATGGCACCTGGCTAGCTTATAGAAGTCTTCAAAACACCTGGTGTGACCAACAGACTTTTACTTTTTACTGTGTTTTTTCATTTGTTATTCTACCTACAGTAGACTACTTTTTGCTTTTTTTTCTCGCTATGGGTAGGAACATCCATAGCACAGAGAACCAGAGTGCTGGCGGTGCAGCAGACCTGGCCGGCCTGGGAGCGCCATGAACTGGGTGGAACTTTTTGCCATTCGAGGGGCTAGACACTCGTGCTAGAACTCGTTTGAAAGGGCTCAGTGAGACAAACAATACTAAAGAAAAGAAAATCACCCACTACCTTTTGAAAATGTTTCTTTAATAATCCAGAGAACCCCCAAAAGGAAGAAAATTATGACAGGCAAACAATGTATTCTCCAAGAATATTATATGGAGATGTGTTGTATATCTCCTTTGAATGAGGTTATCAGGAGGAGGGTTTTCTGGATGACATATGCGAGTTGAAAGTGTATTAAAAAAACCCTCTCTTATTCTATGCTTATTTAAGTGACCATCTAGAATTTATTTTATTTGTCGTCTTCATGACATTAACTTTCTGTAGAGATATCATTTGTTGATTTTTCTGGTTTTTCATTGTGTGTCTCCTTTAAGAGTGGAGAAGCTACTCACTACATAAATTTATAATATGAAAATAAAGCGACCCTTGACTGTACAATAAATTTTAGGCGTTAAGCTATGTTTAACCATATTTATTGATTTCCACTTGTTCATACATAATACATTCATACGTATATTATATTGCTTTAGCCCGACTGTGAGCACAGTTTTTTTCCTTGCATACTTTTTAAAACAACAACCACTTTCTGTATTCATCATTTAAAATTTAAAAACCCTCAGCAGAGAGGCATAATTGTGACTTCATGACATTTTATAAACTTTGTAAGCAGTGCCTGCAATCTTTTTTTTATTTTATTTTATTTTTTCATAAGTGTCTCTAATCAACACGAGAGAAAGAGAGAGAGAGAGAGATCTTGCTTGATTGCTTTCTGGTCAAGTCTGCTTTGCTTGCACTCAGGGTGTATCTAGATGAGTTTTAGGTTAGATGTACTATAGTCATTTTGATGTTATTTCTCTTTTTGCATGAAGGCAGACCTTTATTTTTATGTATAATAGATTTCTATTGTCACTGCTTTAGTCTTTGTGAAATCAGCATCTTGAGCCAAATTTGAGGATATTGCCTGCTGAATGTGCTGCTAGTTGACTTCTTTCTATTTAGCTTTAATCCAGCATTTGCAGCCTCTGCTGTTTAAAAAACCTGTAGGTGGGCTTTCAATTTGAAATGATGACACGTCTCCTCCCTTACCAACCTGCAGTGCCCTGGAGTTATTTTCAATTCATGTCCTAATCTGGAATGTTTGAGAGCTTTTTCTTTATTTTTAGAAGGCTGTTTTAAATCCAGGAAAAAAGGTGTGTAGGCTTGCCTGATAACATTTTCATTTGTTTATGCAAAAGAGTCATTGTATGACGATGATCTTGGTCTGAAAGTGAAGGCTGAGCAGTGTACTTAAAAAAGGTCTCAATTTATAATGGGTGTCTAGTAATTTTACCGTTACACATAAACTATACATGGACTATAATGCAAGTACTACTGAGGAAGACATACCCCCTGTTAAAAATGGATTACGGTATAAAAAAATCTTCCAGAAGAATTAAAGAAGAATCAGAGTACATTATAAATTACACAGACATTGATTTTGAAGTATAATTATATATAGAGGTTACATTTTTTAATAAGTTGTTAGTCTGTCTAATTAGTGTGTATATTGTATTTATGTTTTTGAAGAAGTTCAGTATTCGAATTATAGTTTATGCATAATTTCTGTGTAACTGCACTGGCAAAAATAAACAAACAAATAAACTTGGACCACAAAAACAAACAATTAACAAAGTGAAATAAGATAAACGTTAGATTTAACAGATATACAGGATTCTCTAGCTTTTTGAAGCTTATGAAAATCTTATTAGATTGAATAATCCTCGAACAGTGTTAATTTGACAAGGATTTTAAATTTAGTTTTAGTTTCACCATTAGTCACTAAAATTTCTAGGTCCAAAGCCATGTTCATTATGTACCTCCATCACAAAATTGTGTTTTGCCGGTGGTATTGTAATCCGCAGTGTTTGTTTGTTTGTAAACCAAAATCCTGACCATACCTGTCCATGAATTTTCACCAAGCTTGGTGGGGACTCTACCCTACCTGAGTGTCAGAGATTATTTGATTTTGGAAAGTCAAGGTCAAAGGTCAGAGCAAGTTCAAAGTTTTGGAGCTAGACATTTCCCATGTTAAATTGAAATTGCTTATGTCTGAATAACAAAGTGACCTATAGATGCAATCAGGGTCAGATATGAAACCTTGTACATTCTTTCAAATGTGGCGTGGAGTGACCTTGAAAGGTCATAGTCAAGGTCAGAGGATATTGAGTGCTTATAACTTTGAAACCAGTATGGATAGGCATCCATGTATGTATGTATGTATGTATGTATACACACACACACACACACACCCCCACACACACACACAGAGTATGTATATAATATCCATTTTATCTTTGCAACTTTTTCAACACAAGCAGATGAAAACCTTATGATGAGACTCAGGTTTTTGATTGCTCGCTCACTCAGGCGTTCTCCCACACTGAACTGATATATCATGGGTGGCAGTGAAGAGTCTGAAACGAGCCCTTATCTTTGTTCGCGAGCTGCATAGCTGAGTGGTGACAGGCCCAGTGAAAAGCCATGTAAAGGATGAGGATGGCTCCTCTGCAATGAGCAGCCGGGAGAATACAGAGCAATTGGCAGCTGTGCTCTGTGTGTTCCGTACCCTGGAGAGCGCTCATAGCAGCCCTGTGGAAGCAGATCAGGGAAGAGGCAGACATGAGCTCCTTACTGAGCGTACAGACACACACACACACACACACACACACACATATTACCGTATATAATACACATACACTCACAGTTCTAAGGTGAGAATCTGTAGAGCCCCCACACTGAGTGACATTATTTAAAGTAGCATTTCACAAATCCAAGGGGGCGCTAGAGGGGGTAATGCATAAGAGAAGGTATGGATTTATAGAACTCACTCCCCGCTTTAATGGAGATTCAATTATTACCCATCGCTGAGTGTGGTGAAGGTTGGGCTTATAGGATTGGCGATTCTGATAATATAAGCAGTTATGATAAGAGACATTAGTGCCACTCTAATTGACCAGTTGACTAATTTAATGGGCAGGATGAAAGTGTGAGTCACTTCTCACATGATTGTTTCAAATGCCATCAGCAAACCTGACTACATTTAACACCAGAGCACAGTGGAGCAGCTAATCACTCAAATAGACACCTTTCTTTCAAGATCAGTCAGATAAATTATAAATCAGGGATGACTGACAGTTATGCAGGTTATTTTATCTCCAGTAATAACTGACAGTCTTTGGAAGCTGCACTTTTCTTCCTGGTGTTTATAACAGTTAAAAGATGCACTGATAGAGCCAAACCCTTGTATTGGCTGGATTACAGTTTATTAATGTGAAATGCACTCCCTTATTTTGCTTTACTTCATTAGCATTGGATACATTGGATTCATTCCTTTTCTAAGCTGCTTATTCCTAATTAGGGTTGAGGGGATTCTGGTGCTCATCTTAGCCGACTCTGGGCGAGGGCAGGGTACACTCTGGACAGCCTGTCATGCCATCGCAGGACTATTTGGAACATCCAATTCACCAACTGTGCATGTTTTTTGGACTGTATGAGGAAACCGGAGTACCCACACAAGCACGGGGAAAACATGCAAACTCCACACAGAAACGCCCCGAGCCCGGGAATCGAACCCAGACCCTCTTGTTGTGAGGCGGACTTGCTAACCACTGCGTCACTGTGCCGCCCCACATCGGATGCATTTTAACTTGAAATTAATTAATTACATGAACTGGAGTGGTGATTATAGAGTGCAAAGTATCTCTGCGAGGCACAAATGGATTATTAGAACTTGGTATAGTTATAATGAAATGTCTCTCCCTAGTGGGCGTTGGATGAATATTTCCCCCCATGTTATTATTGCCTCCTTAAAGATAGGGATTCTTTGGGATGTCACGTGGGTTTTCTTTTTTATGGTTTCTTTCCAGGCCCAAGCCCACCCCAGCACCAGGCGGTGGAGTTAATTTGGGATGGTAATGAAGTTGTTTGACCGAAATTAGTCGAGGGAGGGGGGGGGGGGGGGGGGGGGGGGGGGGGGGGGGGGGGGGGGGGGGGGGG
>JBCNYH010000001.1:23464125-23475031 GCA_039654325.1 Tandanus tandanus
ATACACACTAATGAACTTCTGAATAAAATAAGGCATGGCACATCTTCACATGATACTACATTACATTAACATACATCAGATATGGTCTTCTCGTTTACATAAACACATGGTATATACCGCAGTGCATTTAATGAACAACACTTCTGTATTAACTGTTTCTTTAACGTCAGTTACATCCTACCTTTTTGTGGTACAATGTACACCGCTCCAGGTGAGAATTAATTACTTGTTTTTATTTTTTCCACAAAGAAGGTTTTATTAAGCATAGCGCGTTTTGATGGCTACAGACATAAACTGTAGTAATTTTGGGTTTAATTTCCCTTGGCACCACTGATGTCAGTTACTATGAGATGGACACAAGAAATTTGCTGCTGTTCTGATATACTGTTGATATATCATAAATTGCTACATGCCGACAACCTTCAGATGCAAGATGTAATAACTATGAAAGTACATAAAGTAAAAAGCAAGCAAATTGTGTGTTTTGTACACCATGCATTACCCTGAAACTAGGAATGACATTAGATGTTCCTGTCGAGATTTCCACAGAAGTTATCACTTGCGCTTGTATCCAAGTTCAGTTTAAAAGACTTTGTAAGAATTCTATTTTTATAGTCTGTGACTTGTTTAGTTTTTTCCTTAGTTTTTTTTTTGTTCATCTCTTTGTAATAAAAATTAGAAAGAGAAGAAAAATTTTTATATCCATCCAGTCCTCTTTACCACATCCAAACACATTAAACCATAGCACGTGTAACATCTTTGGACATGGTAAAAAGAAAAATCCAGGCTCAATGCGCTTCTCTGTTCTATCCACTTGAGCATGAAGAGCCTAGATTTCTCTTTACAGAATCCAAAGTCATTTAATGGAAATAAGCACAATTTCCTTTATGTACTGTTTTAAAAGGCTCTTAGGAACTTGTTCTGCACTAGCAGTCTCTTAGTGGAAAAGTTCTTTTAGAATTCTGGGATTGTTTTCTTGCAAAATTAATTATTGTACAAAAGTTTGATAGGTTTATGCCAAGCTCTTCCAAACACTCAACAGAAACATTGTAAAACTTATCTTGTTTCCTGAAAATCCTATTATGCTACTGATAGATTGATTCTATGATCAGCATTTTTAGCTCTGCTAGGGTATTTACGTTTCAGGGGGTTTTCCCTGTTAAAGAAATCTCTCATAGATTTGGTTAGGAATGAGAATTTAGCTTAGAAGTATATTGGATGAGGGACACTGTAGTTATGAAGCAAAAGATTTGACATTTGGAACACTTTTCAGTTTTTAAACAGCATTTTTTCCTAGTTTGTGGACGCCATACCTGTCGTGGTACATGTATGAATTGACCGACAGATGTACAGTCTTAACAGCCATCAAAAATCAGGTCAGCCATATCCTGTGAAGAATGGAGCTTTGCTCATTGTGCTTTTCACACAGGGAGCTCCATTATAAGTGAGTAAATGTGAAGTGGCCTGGCTCTGTGTTTATTTTAGAAATCTTTAATTCTACCCAGTGCCGAGTGAACGAGTGCTAGGTTTGCTGTTGAAATAGCATCATTGTTTTTGTTTTTTTTCCAGGAAGAAAATTTTTTGATATAAACAGAATTTCATTGCTGTCAGTCCAGAGCAGTAGTGAAACTCCAAACCAGTTAGCACTCTGCATGCAAATATCTTTGTAGAACTTATAGCGGTTCCCTTCAGTGTGTTGAAAGCACAAAATGTAATTGAAAAATGATTTGAAACGGGGCTTACTGCTGAAAATTGTCTTGAAGTTTTCACTTGTGAGCATTAAAGGATTTGTCAAAAGTGTCTAAAAGCTGCTAGTGTTTTCCCTCCAGTACAGAACATACTGTTCAATAAAACCACAACTAAAATATGACTTCTCTCTTCAGTTCCCCCCATCTGTCATGTCGCGGTTGTGCTCCATCAGGAGCAAAGACATGTGGGTCTGTTGGTTAGGAGTGGCAGCTGTGAGAAGGTTGGAGAGAGAGTGTGTGTGTGTGTGTGTGTGTGTGTGTGTGTGTGTGTGTTGTGCACAAGTGCTTGTGTGTGTGTGTTAAGAGCGGCATTTTTCCCCCGCAGCACTATCTGAGCTCGGGTGGTAGTGGAGAAAGAGAAAGATGCTGTGCAGTAGAGAGTGAGCTCTAGCTTCATTAGGATCTGTCCGCGGAGGCACAGGCAGAAGCGGCCCATGATGGATTGGACTCATCCTGACTGCACGCAGGCAGAGGGGATCAATAAGCAGGTGGAAAGGCAGCTCCTTGCTTCTGTTCTCCTCTCCCTAGGTTAATGCTGCTCACTGGACAAACACGACAAACATGAACATGCCATCCAGGAGCAGCCTGAAGTCTGAATAATGAAAATTATGGGGTGTGTTCATGAAAATAGCTAATTAAGTAGGAGGGTTATGTGATGTGTGTATAATTGGGTTTTGCTGATGGAGAACTCTGAACTAGTATTAGCATGGGATTTGTGGTTAATTAGTGTAAGCTCACCCTGAAAGTATGACAGAAATCGAAGTAAAAGTATAAACCTTCACTATTAGATATGTTGGAGTATATCTGAGAATGTGGAGCTGTTCATTATCCAAAGCACCTGTAAAGTGGCCTGCACATCGTAACCAATTGAAGAAACGAACATGAAAAGACTGAATACGCACAAATATGCACAAAATTCCCCACAAATTGATTCCCGAGGGCTGAACACAACAAACTGACAACAAATAAAATTAAATCAAAACAAAATCAAAAATGGTCTGGTAACTTATCATTAACAAACCAGGTCAAATGCTGAATGAATAGTAAGTAATAGCTTAACAGATGGATAACGAGCTGTACACATGCTCTCCATATGGTCTGCGAATATAAACCGATCACGTCATGTTTGTACGCAGGTATAAAACATTCGCACACAGACTGATGAACAAGTTTTCTTCCCCGTCGCATGGCGCGAGTTCTGAAAATGCCCAAAAGGTTTGTTGGCAAATGCCCCAGAAGAAGCAGCCATCCCTCAGGAGACATTCAAGGCTCCATCCACCACCCACACCTTCACCTGAAGAAGCAACAGCATCCCAAGAAGCCTCAGGATCCAGGTCTTCTAGTACCAACTTTTCACCAGTCTCCGACAGAAACTTCTCACCCAGTCCATCCAATGTCTCAACTGCCAAGACATCCTCAACAGTACCAGCGGAGAAGCCCAAGAAGCCCAGGGCTATGAAGAAAGAATTCAAGCTCAGTAGTTTGGGTGATGAGCAAGAAATCCTCTTAGAAATTAACTGACTTAAGGTGGACGAATGAGGTCGTACTGGTAACTAGCCACAATCTTACTTCGAACTAACGTTCCCATGCTGCATGTAGAGCTTTCTCGCTGCACAGGGGCTTCTTTCTGGCATACACACGCACAAAAATTTCTGACAGATGGCACGAATAACACACAGAAACTTATTAAAACGAATAACAACAAAATCAAAAGGAACTTCCTTGTATGACAGCGAATGCCAAAAATTGGCCATACGTTAATGTACACTGAGCCAATTCATTATAGTGTTAAAGCTGCATTAGGATATGTAGCATCATATACCCCATGACAGGAAACTGTCTTCCAAAAAGCAAAAAAATTAAGATGTTAACTCATGGTATGAGCTCTACAGAAAGCCTATGAGGTGAGCCGAATGGCAGACTGCAGGAGAGGACTGCGAAGGATCTGGAGAGATTTTTGTTGAAGAGGCACAAATTTGTTGTCTTTTTCATAACCTTTAAAAAACAGATTTACCAGTGGTGCCAACAATTTTGAAGCTCTCTCTCTTTGCGTGTGTGTGTTTGTTTAGGTAAGATCTGGGATGTATATAGCTCAGAGGTACACTTTGTGGGGTGGAGCTGGCTCTCTCTCAGGGAAGTGTCGCACACTAACTTTATATTTAAATCTCCCAACACAAGGCAGAGTGATGCATTTAATAACCTTTACCTTGATCCCAGGAGCTTTGCCAAGATAAATGCTTCTTTCAGTGTCTTCTCTAATCCGCATTCTATTTATGTGAGCCAGGTATAAATAAACGCAATGCATCTCATCGCTCTCATTTCTGCTACTGAGCACAGAGCTGAAGCTGTGAGGTTATGTTTTACATCCAACACGCATGATCAGCTTGATGCAGTTCAGCTATGGAAATCACTGTGTTTACATGCTTTGATGAATGTTATAATCTATCATAGTTTGTGAACTGATTATGCTTATGATTATGACACTAGTGGAAGTAATGATTGAGGACAGTTTGAGAGAACAATTTGAAAGTGAGCCGATAAGATTGGATGAAACGCTTTTTAGGTTGGAGATGTTTCTGTGAATATCATAACCTTGGGTTTACACTCGGGCATGATGTCGGCGATCTTTTCAATTTGAGAGAATCATGAAGAGCGTGGGATCAAATTGTTATGATCTTGAGGGAATTTGGTGGAATCGAGATGATAGTGGCAAAGTTTTTTGACTGTCAAAGATTTTGCTGGGATTATTACGATTTGACGCCAATCGTGATAGAGTGTGGAAATTGTAGTAGAGCTTAACAGAGTGTAACAGAGCTTGATGTGCCATCGTAGGGGATTTTGATGAACTTGGAAACATGATTCCTTCAAGTTTCATCTCTTGGATGTACCCTGCCTCCTTTTATGCCCCAATCGTGCTCCGAGTGGTGCTCCATGCTTTTTTGAGATCATGGACATTGTGGCCCCAGTGTAAACCCAGGGTTTTTCAAGTTTTTCATGCCAAAGTACAGGTTCATAAATGATGAGACGGATTAAACCCCTTGGTCGGCTCACGGCTCTAGTCAGCGTTGGCCTCAGTTATACCCTCTGATATTCCTCTGCTTGTTTGCTTCTAACAATATTTTCCTGCATTAATATTTATGTCTGTTTTTAATCCTGTCTCTGCATGTGTAATACAAATCCAGCACCTATAAGGTCAATTATATAATTTGGCCCTATTTATTTGCCTTTAAAAGTTAGAAGTGAGCCCACTACATATCTCCCTTGCGCTGTTCATTAATTTGCTCCATCACTTAGCTTGAAGAGGCTGTCAATCAGGCTTAAATATCTTAATGCACTCACTTGAATAAGTGATAGTGGGAAATAGCAGTAATAATGGTGGTTTATCATGCTGCTGTCTATGCAGAGCACTCTCTGTTAAATAGCAAAAGTTTCTAATTGAGTGGGGATGTGTGCATGGGCGTTTAAGTGCATGCTGAAATGAGGGAATGGGGGAGAGAGAGAGGAAGATTGATAGACAGATAAAGAGATAGTGGTTAAGAGAGAGAAAGGTTGCCTAAAACAAATATATTTGGCTTATTAAATCAGCAGGCATCCCAGAGCTCCAAACAGTAAATAGTCTGATTAATAAGTCTTTATAATTATTCCCCTCCACAGAGGATTAAAGAACTACCTCTCCAGACAGTATCTAGGACAGCACGTATTTGTATTATATGTGCTCTCGATGCTGGCATTTATTGTTTGCGCACTTACTTAGTTTGGAATTAGGATTGTTACAGTGTCAGGGTTAGTCACAGTGTATGATCATGCCGTTACCTTACTGCTGACATTTTCAAAATACTGATTAAATGCATTTGTGCCTCTCTCACTGTACCTGTTAATTTTTCTACCCGATCCCCCCCATATTTTAGTTCCACATCCCTCTCCTACTGGAGTCGACCTAAATCATACTACAGCAACTTCCATTCCTCTGAACAGTGGTGGACCACACTGAAAGCCCTTTAGCGGTTTAATCCACTACTATATACATAAAATCTCTGTCTATAAACATCTTACATTGTTACCTCTGCTGGAATGTTTGTAACATCATCATACACAAAGGCTATAAAAGGGACAGAACATGGCTTTTGACCAGAACTAAATGCATCTACTATCTATTTTTAAACAGAGTTGGACACTGCTGCACTTTTTTCCCCTTACTCAGTGCACTGCCCTTCCTTGCAGACACTCTCTCTTTCAACTCACAACCCCAGGATAAGTGCTGACAGCGTAAAAGAACATAGAAAAAAACTCAGAATACCTTTCTAATAAAAAACAACTATTAGGTGATTAGATTGCCACAGTTTCAATAATTCCTACCAACCAGCTCCCTTATCTTCTAGACAGGGGAAATCTTAACACGTGCTCCTCCAAGACACATGAAGCCAGTCGAAATGCATCTTTTCAAACTGCTGCCCCTACGTTATCATAAGACAGCGCAACACACATTGAGAGAAGTGCTATCTACCCTCTTCCACATACACCAACTCAATGATCCACGTGATTGGCTAGTTTTGCTGTGAATGACAGAGAAGAGAGAATATTGCATCACTCCCAACCAGACGGGCCGGTGGTGTGGTTGGTGGTTAGGGTGCCGGGCTCATAATCGAGAGGTCCTGGATTCGAATTCTCATTAGACCCCCACGGAGCTAAGACCCCTGGCCAAGGTCTTAACCCCAAGTGTGCCTCTGTCCACGCTGCAGTATTAATGGGTACCGGTAAAAAAAGTACTGGGAAGGTAACCTGCGATGGGGAGTTGAACTCCTAGTTGCTTTACTCTAAGGAAACCGGGGATAACCTCCGGCCTGATGAGCCAGCAGGCTCGGGTGTAAAAGCCTAACAGACTTTACCCTTACCCAACCAGACAGAACAGCCAGGATGGATATTTTTTTGTTTGTTTGTTTGTTTGTTTGTTTGTTTACGCAGGAAAAAAGCATCTAGTAAAAATTACAAATTCTAAAAGTACTGTAATTAAGAAGTTGATGGGTAAATCTTGCGTCATTTTTTTATAAATTTTTTTAACCCAGCTCCGGACTTGACTCTGTACAGGATCCTGAGTATGAGCCGCTTGAAGGACTTGAGTCTATAAATAGAAATGATGGATGGGAATTCCAAGCCGAGGCTCTGCCACAACTCCTACCCCATTTATTCTGTTTAGCACACGGTGACCTATTATTGCTAACATACTGCATATGGCACTACACTGCTTAAATCCACAGTGCAGCTGAACTTATATAGCAAGACAGAGCCATGCCCAGTGTTACCTTCTCTGTCGCCTGCAGTTACAGGCTTTGTGTAGAACACTGATTCCTCTGTAGAAGCTCAGCCCACTTTTTTGTCGCAAGTGAAAATCGCCTCTACCCAAGTTTCCTCTATGCCGCACATGCTTCCTGTTCCCCCTTGAGCTGTTTGGAATCACTAAAGCCTTTTAAATGGACCTTGTACTAGCAAGAATGGGTGCGCAGGTTAGAGCACTTGAAATGCAGCTTACAGCAGGGTCATTGATCTGGTGACGGGGGGGATGAGTCTGCACTGTGAGTTGTGGGCAGAAAGCTGAAAAAACGGGCTAAAATTGGGAGGGGGTTTGAAAAAAAGTGCCCCCAATTTGCCCCTCTCTCAGGGACCTTACTGATCTGGCAACCATGACCAGCACACCATTCAAAGCCAGACTATGTATCCTGTCTGTTCTACAGTTGCCTTCCTGATCCCTAATTCAGCAGCCGTCTTCCTGGAGTAAAGCCCTGGCTTTCAGCCCTCTGCTCCAGTCATGTCTCTCACCAGTCACTCACAGCCTTTCATTCATTTGTCCAACCATGGGGGACAGGAGACATCTAGTGCTAATATACTGTGCCTGCAGCCAGGTTGGCTGTAACCGTTATATTCAAAGCTATAGTAGTCAAAGCAACTGAACAGCACGGTTTATTTCAGTAAGCTGTAGCTGTATTCATTTTTTTCACCTTTGTCTGTCTTTGTGTATCCTCTAGTAAAGCTTCTTCCAGACAGACAGCTTTGTGGTGACACTGATGGTTAGAAGATGTCTTTCCTGCAGCAGTGACTCACTGTTCCTTAGATAGGGAGGGTTTTAAGACAGCATCTTGTCACTGTTGTTTTTGTTGCAGTAATGAACATGTGTTGATATAGATGAAAGCTAGGCTTGCTGTCTGTGCTGGACTGCTCAGGTAGAGTTCTGATGGAAATTTTTTAATGGATGGAGGAGACGGCAGGTGTTTCTGGCGGGCCGACAGTCTTCTTCTGTGATGCTCCAGCCGCGCTGTACTCAAACATGCTTGTCAGCTTCCGTCCATTCGCTCAGCCCCCCCGCTGCCCAGGACGGGTCTGCAGCACAGGATTTAGCTCATTAATTTATATTATCTGAAGGTGTTGGTTTTTTTTTTTTTTTTTGCATCTATTTTTACATCACCACCTGAGGCTGGCTTTATAAGCTGCCGTCGAGATGAGCTACGTTCTTGTCTCTGCAGCTTCCAAAGACCAAAGCATGACCCTAGTAGAGCGTAATGGTGGGTTACATGCACATGTACACTCCACTGATACAGACTGTTTACCTTGTCTAGATTTTTTTTTTTATCAAATGACTGTTTTGAAAAGTTTACTTTTGATTGCTGCTTCATTGTTCCCAAAATGCTGCACAAGACTCAAGGTTTAATCAAATTGAATATATCCAAGGTGCCCGAAGGTTCGTTTAACGATGCAGTGTTTGGCATAAAATTTTATGTACCTATTTTGCAGTTCCTAAACAACCTCAGGTGGTAGTAAGACTGCCACTGCCAAATCAATCCAGTCAAAAAAGACCAGTGCTGTCCAAGATCAAGTATTAAAGAGGTTGTGTCTAAATGACAGTGAGCTGAATGAAGATCAAGAATGAAAACCATTAAGTCTTTACTTTAGTTTCTCTACCACAGTCTGCAGACCAGATTCTACTGTAACCTCAGCTAACAGTCTTATGTTTGTCTGTATTATCTGTTGAAGGTATTTAGAGTCTGTGATTTTTTTTTTCTTCCAATGCAAATTAAAACATGTCCACCTCACAGCAAGAAGGTCTTGGGTTCAATTGCCAGGTTTGGGTGTTTTGCTGTGCAGTTTGTGTGTTCTCTCCATGCTTTTGTGGGTTTCCTCCAGGTACTCCAGTTTCCTCCCACAGTCCAAAGACATGCACATTAAGCTAATTTTTGGATTTAGCGGTTCGGTAAATGAATGAGATGAGTGAGATTGAACCACTATAAAAATAAACAATGAAAACATGTGAATAAATGCTGAGAATGTTAAAATTAGCATTGTGCGGCCTTTAAAGGTTTGTTTTGGGAGCGACAGAGAGAGAGAGTGAACGTGTTTAAGTGGCAGTCCTTCATGCTCACCCACTCCTCTCGTGCAATGTTAATGACTCTGTCAAATCATCAGTGGAAATATTATGACTCTCATCAGTCCCCAAATCAGTGCTGAGCTGCTTTCTCTCTGCAAATTTAAGGACGAGATGAGTTCTTTGGTGTGTGAATACTTTTATTTTGACTGATTAGTAGTCAAAAGCATGGTGCTGAAGGAGGCCTTTGTGATGCAGGCAGCAGCCCAATGGCGTTGAACACCAGACATGCTGTGTGTCTTTGTAGTGTCCCTGTGCAGTGTAGTGGGTGTCTTTTCTCCTCTAGACCGAGGAACAGGTAATCAGCAGTGTCTGCTGTGGACTGCTCTGCCCCAGCGTAGCGCATAGGGAGATGATCTCTCTACGCCATGCCGTAATCAGGCTTGATCATAGAGCTGATGTGCTGCCACCTTGAATCCAGCCTGTGAATAGAGGAGGCTGTCCCTGTATCGCTTTAACTGAGGATCCCATAACACAGCCTTAATGCTCCCTGACACCTCAAAGTAAACCTTATCTTAAGCATTTCAATTAGATTGTGCAGCCCCTGCATTTTACTCACGCCTACCAGCTCATTGTTTTCAAAGCAGACAGTTAGATAGTTAGCAATAATAATTAAAATCGAATGAAAAGTTTTTGTGTTCATGTATGAGTATTATGGTAATGTCGTGTTTGATTAAATTAATTTTACTCTATAAAATGTTGTAGTTCACTGCTTTTTAGTCTCACTGTAGTGTAATTATGGTACACAAAATGTGTTTCATAGACACATATATGCTTTTTCGTGTTTAGTATAAAAATACTTGACATACAAAGGATTAAAAGGTCACAGAATA
Organism: Tandanus tandanus; assembly: GCA_039654325.1. Lineage (NCBI taxonomy): Eukaryota > Metazoa > Chordata > Actinopteri > Siluriformes > Plotosidae > Tandanus > Tandanus tandanus. The sequence goes on from JBCNYH010000001.1 coordinate 23,474,118, forward strand.
TGTATTTTAAAATTAAGCACATGAAAGAGTTCATCACAAAATTAATGAGAATTATTCCCAAATTAATAATCTGTAAATATAGGAGAATTACTGTCTCATCAAAGCTGAACTGATCAGTTGCATCATATAAGTAAAAATAGGCAAACAGTTTTACTTTTAATCTGGATTTCAATGCAGTTACTGATTTAGCATGCCTGCTGCTGCTCTCTAAGCATCATCTAGAGTTTTGGGGCAACCTGGGTCCAGTATAGAGAGACTGGTATTTACATTGCTTCTAAGCCACAATATTTGTCTTGCCCTCTCGCTATCGGTTTAGCTTACTTGACAGTCTGAGACGCACTCATTGAACACGCTCAGTTGAACATAGTAATTCTGGAAATGGCCGCCAGCAGGGCACATGCGCATTTTTTATTTTAGGCACCTGCTTTCTTGGCTAAACAAAGCTTTATTTTCTTATCTTTAAAACATTGTAACTTTCCATTATTACAAACGACACTGGGAATTAACACCCCCCTTGTTGTTTAGGTCTTGGGGGCGTTAACATTGTAAACAGAAATAAAACAGGGGGATCTCAAAGTTGGCTTTCTCCATGTCCATGTTCAAAATAGCCACATTCCAAGGCTTGATTATTTTTTTTTAAATACTTTCTCGAGAAACACAGTGACGCTATTCAGCGTTACACGTAGCAGTCATCTCATTGAAGGATCCCTTAGTACCAAGAAACAAACGCATTTGGTTGTGACATGTACACAGGGGTGGAAAATTAACAGTAGTCCACTGGCCCGTGGCGAGTTAAAAATCTGCAGGGCGAGTGAATTTCGCTAGCAAGTCATTCTGCTGGCAACGTGACACATCCAATAGGGAAAGACGATATAGTGTTCGGATAGACGGTATGTATGTATGTATGTGTACAT
>JBCNYH010000001.1:23519731-23531933 GCA_039654325.1 Tandanus tandanus
TCTATATATACACACACACACATACACCCGTGTTTCCTCGTGGTACATACTAAAACTTCGAATGAGTGATAAAACACTCTATGAAGCATGTACTGAATTCTGAATGAGAAGCCTATAAACAGATACCATTAGCTACTCAGCAATTACCTCTGCTCAGAGCACACAGAGCCTAGCTAATCTGCCTCTGTAATGGTTAAAATAAATTATAAAAATCTCATTTTAATCGTCTGCTTTCCTTTGTTTCCATGTAGTATATACTATAACTAAACTATAACTAAAGAAAGTTAAAGAAACCCCATAACACAGCTCTTATGCACCTTCTCATGCATGCATATTAATTTCCCCTGCATCTGTCATGGTTTATTTATTTATTTATTTATTCTATTTTTAAATAAAGAAAATAATCTTTATTGTTTTTTGTGTGCTTTTTGATTTTTGTTCCTTTGTAGTATAGACTAAACCCCTTATTTGCCTCCAGCTAGGTGGATGAATAGTCCCTTAAGTGTTGCATCATGGGGACTATTCAGTAACATTCCCTTGACCTTCTGTGCATAATTGTTAATTAGATATTATTAACACTGGAGTTACTGTTTGCATTATCCAGTGCACCATTTTCTTATATTTTAGGTAATTTCACAGCATGTGCACTCTCAACACAAGCAAGTAAAGACCCATCAACATGGGTCAACAAGAGGTGCATATAACTCCTGCACCGACACCCAGGGTTTGCAAACTGCACAATGGGAGTAAGTTGTGCCATGTTATCCACACATATATGCAGTCATTGCCCTAACCATCTAATCTTTAATGAGATACAGTTAAAGTATTGTAATGGGTATTGTCTGATTAATTGATTCATTGCTTATTGGTAGTAGCATGTTATCAGATTTTTACTGTTTGGTTTAAATGGCACGAGACACAAGGGAACATCTTCACACTGACTTATTACTGTGTTGCCATGGTAATGTCCTGCCAGTGCATAGCACCAAGTCCACTCCATACTTCACTCTGACATCACGAGTCATGATCTAAACCATCACACACAAACCCATCCTTGGCTGCGGAGGTCATATAGGGCGACATAGACATCTGCTGTGAATTGTCGATGACGATTTCAGAACATTCCACTGTGCTGGCATTTGCACGCCTGTCAACTCACATTAAACATTTAGGAACAACCGTGCCCTTAGTGGTGTAGTGAGCACTGGCCGAGCTCACGCTATAGGATAACATGAGCAGCTAATGTCCTGCTCAATCTGATTTCTTTAACTTGAATATCCATGTATAGTGCGAGTTTTAAGGGCTGGCATGATCTTTTAACTTCAGCTAACTTTCACGCCTATAATGTATTTCTTGCTCTCACTTCCTGCTTGTGTTTTTTGTGGATACTGTTAAATAATGTCCTGCATTAATTGGAGGTGATGGATATCCCCTGTAAAAGAGGTCTGTTTTGGTGGCCTGGTTTGGTAGCTTAACACCTGGCTGCCTCTGCCAGGAGGTTATCACTCGGTTTTACTAGATAATGGCTGCATCCGAATACTCAGCACATCCTAATGTTGGTAAAGAAAACACTACCCAGCTGTCCTTCTAGTCCGTTCTATAGGTATGTAAGGGAGTTAACAAACGCACATCTGAGATGTACACTGCTGCCATCTTATCTATCCTATCATCTAGATGTTTAAAGCAGTAGCTAAGCTAGCTAACAAGTGTAAATTTTCATTAGCGTGTAGCTCACAAAAGCTAATTAGTCTTCTTATACTAGAAGATAATACACAGATTACCTTTAGTTTGATTAGATAATATATTTTTCAATGGCAAAAACATGTGAAGTACAACATTTATAGGACACCCTTGAAAGCCTGATTCGCTTTGATCTGCCATTTTGTTTCAAATATTTTCTTCAGGAGAAGTAATCAGTTATTTAGAGGTTCGACCTGAATTAAGGGGTACCTTAGTGTAGTGTCGGATGGTACCTTCACATACTAGGGACTTAATAGCTCATCCAGGTAACTTTTAGCTATTTTTAAATTCCTAATGTATATTAGGAAATCCTGTTTATTGTCGAAGTATGTGACCCCAAACAAGCATCCAGATTCTAGAAATGTCCTCCACAGGCCTGAAGACAACAAACATAGAAAATAATGTAGTGTGTAGGTGTTAAAAACCAGTTAACTGTTGAACAAAGAAGACATAGCCTTCTTACTGCGCAGTAATTTTTGGGACACCCTGTATTTAGTTTTAACTTTTTTGTAAAACAAAAGTATCGGGTGCCGATAATAACATGAGTTTCCAGAATAAGATGTTATATTGGATAGATCCTGGACCTTTTTTCAATTATTAAAGAATAAAAGACATGTTTAATATGTCAAAGCAACACTTCATGTAGTTTTTAAGCCTTCGTGCCGATATTGTTGTCCCTGTGAGGAGGGCTATGTGTTTGTGTGCATGCATGAAAATGTGAGTGGGAAGGCATTATTTGTGTGAGTGAGAACAGGAAGTGATGTTCCCTGGCCCCATCTTTCTCTCTGTCTGGTACGCTTTTAAAGCTGCACCATGAATCGGTCACCTTGACACCAGCCATCGCTCATCAGCAGTGATTCAGTGGCGTAGACAGAGCAGCATGCGCGCTCTCTCTATGCGGGAGTGATATGGGCCCCCGGGGGTGTCGTAAAGAGTGCCGCTTAGCGCATCACCACCATCAGGGTCCACATGTCCATAATGATAATGGCAGTAGCTTAATCACATCAAGTCAGGTTCACAGCAAACCACATGCTGAATGCTGCCTATTACTCATTCACTCACTGCACATCCTTTGTACTGGGTCTGCGGACATAAAGAGAGAAGATAATTATCCTTCACATTAATGTTGAATGTTATGTACATATATCTAAGACATTCTGTTGGTTGCTCTCTGTCACTGGATAATTGTCTGGAGTACAGTCTGACTTTTTTGTTGAGGAAAGATGTCTTGTCAGTCTTGACATTTTATGATGCTGATTGGCTAAGTAACTCAAGCTGTGCTGGACATAAAGCCACATATTTTAGGATGTTTATTATTCATCCCGGAATTGATTTCAGCTTAGTATTATTTTCTATATTGGCCTATATTGGGATAAAATTACCCACATTATTATTACCATCATCGGTCAATGCACATGTGCTTCAGGAGAAACTATTTCATGGTAATCATCACTAGAACGTTAATAGCACAAAAACATTCTGTGTCCAGGATGTCTTCCTCTTCTGCTGGTTTCTACTAAAAATGGGTATTTTCATTTTGGATGTCTTTACCTCAGGCATTTCTAATTGTAATGTATTCATGAGTGTAACCATTTAAAGCTGATACTTTTCTCATTTTATGTGTAGTTGCAGTGTGTTGCTTGCAAAATGTACATGGTGTACAGGAACTTGATTAGAAAAATCTTTGAACAGTTTGTATGACAACATACACAAACATCATATTTGGCCAGACATATAACCCCCAAACTGGTAACATCTGGTTATTGACTGTACTGCAGGTATGAATGATAAATAAAATATGTTGCGTAGTGGAAGTATTAGTATACCCTACATTCATAATTAGTTACCCCTCAGCCATACTTGGCCAAAGGGGTATTGCCGTTTCCTTCGGCATCTGTCTGTCTGTGTATCCATCGTGGTAGCAATACAGCCTATAATAATTGACAAATTGTGAAATTTGGCTACCAGATGTATCTTTGCAGCCTCCAGACACCTATTTAAAATGAGCTATATGGGTATTAATGTAATAGTTGCGTTTGCATTGTGTGATTCCAATAACAATCTTGTGTAGTGCATTAGCAGTGTGCAGTAACTTCGTGCTCCTGTCATGTTTGCATTGCGTTTCATCCAGATGTGCTCCTTCAACAGTGTGCACTCACTATGTGCTCCTCTTGTATATATGTATTTGTATTACTTTCAGTAATAAGATTAAGCTCACAAGATTAAGATACACCATCGGCCAAGTGGTTTCACGTGGTCACATGGGTATTTTTTTTTTTTTACTTTTACATGCTGGGGGTGGAATCGGTGTTTGCCAAGCACATATTTCTTTAATTTGCTCTCTGTCCCTTTCATAGACTCATGTACACACACATGTACATACTTTCTTAGATGTTTGCTCTAAAATGAAGCGCATTGTTGTATGTTGTTCTGCTGGCTCATGTGGTAGCTTTCACATGCTAAGCAAAACATGGAAGTGATTTTAGCTCCACTATGTCTGCCAGCCTGCATCCTGCAAGCTGGTAGTTATTTTACTGCAGGAGAAAATATAGAAGTTATGTTTCACTCAGTTCATAAACTTCTATTACAGTGATGTTTATTGACCCAGAAATCACTATACTGCTTAAGTTTGGTTTATGCTAAATGTTTGGTTTATGTGTATGTGTAGTGCTGGGTTGATCGAACCAAAGCTTGTGCAATTTTTTATAAGTATATTGTGGCTCGAGTCACTATTTAATTTTTTTATTTGTTTATTTTATTTGTTTATTTATTTATTTATTTTTTGCTTATTTTTAATCACAAAAAAAAAATTGGACAGACATTTAACTTTTGTAAATTTGGGAAATCAGGAACTTAGGCAACATCCAACTTGTCTGATGTTATAACACTGATTTAAACCCAGTTAATATAAATTAAATACTACAATGTATAGATAATAAAATGTTTATCAATTGATGTACACATCCTGCCAACAAACTTAAGGATGCAAAATATCTGTTACGGTGAAGCAAACAAGAAATAGTACCAAAAAATAAATAAAATAAATTGTACATAAGTGACTATTCAGCCCCAAACTCACTACTTTGTAGAGCCACTTTTTGAAGCAAGTTATATCTTCAAGTCTCTTACTGTAAGTCTCTATGAGCTTGGCACATCTAGCCATTGAGATTTTTGCTTATTTTTCAAAGCAAAACTGCTCCAGCTCCTTCAAGAATTTTACCAAATTTGCACTATCCATCTTTCCTTCAATTCGAACCAGTTACCCAGTCCCTGCTGATGAAAAACATCCCCACAGCATGATACTGCCATCACCATTCGTAACTGTGGGAATGGTGTTCTTGCATTGACTAGAAGTGTTGGGTTTGCACCAGACATAGTATTTTCCTTGATGTCTCATCTGACCAGAGGACCTGCTTCTCCATATAGTTGAGGATTCTTCCACATGCCTTTTGGCAAAATCTCATAGTGAAAGTAGAAAAGAGATTTCATAGTGAAAGTAGGAAAGCAATCTCATAGTGAAAGTAGGAGAGAAATCCAACCTTTAATTGAGTTTAGAATTTAGCTATAATTTATTCTAAGGAAATGTTTTAAAATGTTAAATATAAAAACTTTGCTTACAATTGACCAATTTCTAAACTGAATGTACATTCTTTTATCCTTAGCTTCTACAATTTAGATGACATCACGCATGAGACTATAAACAAATTCCTGTCCAATCTGGTGGAAAGAAGCCTCAGAGATCTGGAATGTTCCTACTGTATTGAAATACAAGAGGTATGTGCACTTGGTATATTACAGCAATAATTAATGGAATATATTGTCCAAATTTGCTAATAAGCAATTAAAGCCATTGGAGACCATCAAACATGATCTCATTTGTGAAGTACGTGATCTACTACATCTTTCTCATCATTAACAACTTAAGCTTAGAATTTTTGTAGGGTTTTTTTTTTTTTAGACTATTCATTTAATGGTTTGAAGCAACCTTTTTTTTTTAAGGTTACATTTTGGCTTATTTTAAATAATGTGATAAATGTCCAAGTTAGTCCAAGCAATCATGCACAAGTAATAACAAATGAACAATGAAAATAACTAACCATAAGTATCAAATTAAATGAAAGTAAAACAGTTCCAGACTAGGGATAAGTATCAGTGACAAATCAATATTTGTCAGCATATTTGTTACCCTTGGCTGGGTATGTGACATTGAGTCTGAGAGCATGATCGGACAGCTTCATCTTTTGTTTAGTGGGTATATAATAAATAAAAATTTCAGTCCATACCTGGTTTAAATGGACAAGGATACTTGGCCATCTTTAACCTTACAGATAATTTGTAGCTGCTGTTTGGCTTTGATTATACATTTGTGTTCATGTGTAGGATGAGCGCACCATCGAACCTCTCACATATGGCCGCATCGCCTCATATTATTACCTGAGACACCAGACTGTCCACATGTTCAAACAGAGACTGAAGCCAGAGCTTCCCATCCAGGAGCTGCTGTCCATTCTCACGGTGAGTAGGCACATGCACATACACATACACACACACACAATATGAAGAATTTCAGTAGTCAGTAATGTCAGTGGCTTGAGTGTACCAATTTCAATTATTTACATGAACTATATTTGTATTAAAAAGTCTTGCAAAGTTAATACTGAAGCATCACATGGGTCTTAAGTAGAAATAACTATTTTACCACAATTTCCAGTATTCCCCCATTTTCTACCCTAATATGGTCGTATCCAATTCCCACCCTTCAAATATTTGCCTTCTCTATCATATGACCACCACCAACCAGGGAGGGGAGTAAGGCATGCACATACGTCCTCCATAACATGATATGCTACCACCCGCTTCTTTTCAAACTGCTGCGCATGCATATTTGGGGGCGGTCTAACACACTCAGAGGGAAAGCGCTATCTGCTGTGTATGCTAACGATTCCAAAAGAGGGTGGACGTTTTAAGAAAAAAATAGAGTGGGGAAGGAGGGAAAGGAAGGGAATGGGAAAGGAAGGATGGAAGGGACAAGGAAGGAAAGGAAGGGATAGGAATGGAAGGAAGGGATAGGAAAGGAAGGAAGGGAAAGGAAGGATGGAAGGGAGAAGGAAGGAAAGGTAGGGATAGGAATGGAAGGAATGGAAAGGAAGGAAGGGAAAAGAAAGGAAGGAAGGGACAGATAAGCAAGGAAGGAAGGGAAAGGAAAGAAAGCATTTATTTCCAAACCATCAAAACCTCGTACGAATGAGCTCACAGATGCCCATGATTGGCTGGTGATCGCTGTGAGTGACGAGGGAAGTGAGCGTATGCCATCTTTCCCTCCCGTGAGAGCTCAGCCAATTCGCTCCCATGAGCTCCTGGTCACGGACGGCTGTGGCATCAACCCGAATTCGAACTTACGATCTCCGGGTTGATAGTCGCGCACCTTGTCGATGTGCAACTCGGGAGCCCATTTCCAGTAAATTTTGAATGGGAGCTTAAAAATGGTTAAATAGGACACTTAAAATGCAGGTTTGCTTTTGGCCCAAACCCATTCAAGGTACTCATCAAGAGGAACTACCTATGGGGAGCTTCCCTGAGAACTAAACATCTTCAAAGGCTTTTTTTGCCAGTGTGCATTTGCAGAATCCGGCATACATTCAGACAGCTGGTTTACATCACCTCGCACTGCTGACTGTTGGTATAACATATGTGCACGGCCGCACTAGTTTGTTTGTTTTCATATAAATTTGCGTCTTGTCCACCACTATCTTGAGTTGCTGTTAAAACAGCAAACTAGCATCTTTAGTTCCACTTACATGTTGCACTCACATGATTTTAAGGAAACAGATCTTTCTGACTGGACTTAACTGTCAGTCCATATCTCTCTCTCTCTGTCTCTCTCTCTCTCCCTCTCTCTCCCTCTCTTTCTCTCTCTTTGTGCAAGTTCAGGGGTGGGTTTAAGTATGGGCAGCGGCACAGGGCAGCACCCTCCCAATGGCAACAAGGGCCGAAAAAAAACAATTATTAGCATATTTTCACAATTGGTTTATTCTTTTAATATATAGCCACCCACAAGGTATCCGAACTTTGCGAAGCCCTGATAAAATGACATCACAACATGCATAAACTGTGCAAGAAAAGAAAACATGATTATCCAAGTGCCTAGAAAAGATCATAATCATCAGGGGCCTGTTTTAGGAAGAAAAGAAAGAAGAGGAGAAATTAGCAAAAGATTAAGGGATATGACAGTGTTGTGGTCTTTATGGTTATAATACACATGTAAATACACAGGCTGTAATTCGTATGTTTGTTAGCCTATGTAGCTATGTTGCTTGTTTTTACCACTGAGTTCTATATAGATCTCAGTGGTTCTTACACACAGGGCGATAGTAGAATATTCAGTTTTCTATTCAACCAGCAACTAACATCAGACATAATCACATAACCGTGTCTGCAAAAAAGTCTGGTTTGGTTTTTTGGGTGGTCAAGGCAGAATATGCTTGAACTGTGTGTGTGTGTGTGTGTGTGTGTGTGTGTGTGTGTGTGTGTGTGTGTGTGTGTGTGTTAAAGCTAATATTAAGACTTGTGTACACTGCTGTTGGGTTATGCAACGGAAGTTAAATATATGAACTAGAAATGCACTCAGAGTTTATTGCGATCTCTAAACCTTTCAATCCAGGCTTTATTGGCAAATGATGTAGAGTTACAGTGCCCCCCTGTGGCCTGTTCTGAAATTATTTTTGAGCACTGTATTTTTTTCTCCCATCGCATTGTGGGTGATATCTGCCTCTTTGCTCTATTGTGCAATGTTAAAACCTAGTTTCGGATCGGGCCCAAAATTTAATTAGTTCTTTGTTTGCCCAAGACCCATATTTGGTGAAAATTTCATGGAAATCCATTTGATAGTTTTTGAGTTAACAGACACAATCAATCTCATAACCTGCCCCCTTAGTTGAAGTAAAGTTATTTAATATATTAAAGATTGGTATGAAACTTCTCCTCTCCTTATGCAGACTTCACACTATTACAAATTGAAGAAATGAACATAAGTCAAATATGCAAAAGTCCAAATACGCTCAAAATTCCAGATGAATAAATTTCCAAGCGCTGGACATAACTTCTCACGAACAAACCAGAGCGGATGGTAAACGATTGATGATAATTGTTTTAACGGATGGCTAACGAGCTGTCCACGCTTGCCATATGATCCGCAAATTTATACCTATCTGAAGATGCCAGAGTTCAAGGGGGGCAAGAAGCAAATATCCCAGAAGAAGCAGCCAACCTCCAAGCAAAGATATAAGGCTCCATCTCCAACTCTATCTCAACCACCCACACCTTCACCTCAAGAAACAGCTGCATCCCAAGAACCCTCAAGATTAAGTCTCCCAGTCCCAGCTCGTCACAAGCCTCCAACTCCATCCAATGTCTCAGTTAACTCAAATTCACTCGCTTAGGGAATGAAGCCATTCTGGTAATTAACCGCTACCTTACTTTGGACGGACAAAACGTTCCCATAGCATATACAGAGCTTTCTTGCTCATTGCTCACTGGTATATGTTAAAAAATTTTATGCATGCATAAATATTTTCAGTGAACGGAACAAACAACGACATGCAGGAACTTATTAAAACAAATAACAACCAATTGTAAACGATGTCTATACGAACGTCAGCATATGGCAGACAATTCCAAAAATGTTCCATATGCTGGGCGGGTTCATTATAGTGTTGAAGGAAGCTTTAGCACAGACTAGGAAAGTGAAAATAGAATTATAGCATATTTGTAAGTACATATGTCCTGGTTCATGTGCTCGATCAATCACTGTATACTTGCATTACTCATGATTCCTGTTGTGCTGGGAGAGTACCTACCCTGAAGTAGGAACTAAAAAAGTCCCTCATGGTGTTGTAAGAATTATGGTTCCTGCAGTGAAAGTGCCATTGATGGACAGTGTCTCTATTCTGTCTGTAGATGCTGGATCATTCCTTCAGAGTTGTCATAATTATACAATCACATTACCAGGTTAAAGTGGCATGTTTTTTTTTTTTTGTCTTGATATGTCACAGATCTGATATTTTCAAATCAGCATTGAGCCACTTCCATATGTGGTCCTGGACCAGCTACATAGCTGATTTGTGACCATATGTCATGAGTAAGAATGGTCAGACTGGAATTCATGTGACTTTTTCCATTGAGAATGCACACATCACGCTCATTGCCATCCATCATCAGCAGGGTAGCAAAGCCACAACAGAGGACAACAACAGCAGTGTCTATATTCAGTGAAAGGAAAAAGGAATTCAAACTGAATTAGAAGGAACCTAATTAAAATGAGTAATGTAGTGAAACAATTGCACTAGAAATCGATGTGCTTACGCAGGCAATTTTACAACACAGGTTAAATAAAAAAAGAACAGAGATGTGTCACTTGCAGTTGCCAAAGTGAATCAGATTCTGTCTGAGCAACAAATCAGAATTATAGAATATAAATAACTACCTTTCAGTGTATTATCACCAGATGATCACCAATTAGTATCCTGCTTTTTTTTTAAATAAAAACTTCCCAACACACCGGCCTCATTCAGCGTTTACATGATGTTAGAGAAAGTTGAAATACTGTGTTAATCCAATTAAAGCGGGATTTTTAAAAATACATGTAAACATGTTAGTCTGACTGAAATCCTACTAAAACTACTCTCTCAAAATCCAACTAAGATTGTCGGTTAGTTTGTTTGTAGTCTTGCATGTAAACGTTTAATTGGACTGAACTTGGACTCTGCACGTGCTCTGCGTCTCTGCCTGTGGGCTTTGAACTTAAGCATAAACAGATATAAACAGAGCGAGGTGTTCATTTTTGGACTGAGAAAGAGTTCTTGCTGTGCCAGCTAAAAGAGTTAAATATTGTGAAATACACAGACAGTAGGAAAACAGTGAATGATTTTAAATGTGAATGCTTTTTAAAAGAGGCGGAAGCAATTAATTTAAAAGAACACGTTTGCAAATAATTGTTTGGTGGAAGCTCTTGAAACAGTCCGACTTCAGCACCAGGAAAATCTAAACAAGTTTCCTGCCTAAACGCATGGCCAAGTTTTATTTTTGTACTGTATATCTCATTCTGCGAGTGTTTTAATGACATTTCATTGTATTAAAAGTTAAGTACTGTCTCTTTATCTCTGAGTTCTCAAGCTTTTTAAAGTGACACTTTTAATTATATGTTATATTTTAACAGTTATTTAAAAGCTATTTAATTTCAAATTGGTTAATTCCTAGAAATGTGTATAAAAATACCCTAGATCACTCTAAATCATAACTTTATAGTGTGTATTCATGGCGGTTATGCAAGATTTAACGACTTTTTAACTGATTTTTATTCACGTTCTCTAAATAATTGTATATGGAAAGAGATATAGCCAGTACATGTACAGGAATCTCTGGAGAGTAGAGAGAGGGCACAACAGAGCATTACAGAGATCATCTCTGTACATTTCATTTAAAAAATAAATAAAGCATATCCAAATTAAGGGCATTTTCACAGTCTCTTAAAGCAATCAGTCACAAAGGGGTTAAAAATAAAGGTTTTTAATTTGCTAGTTTTTTTAGGTAGTGATTTTCTTAAATGTTTAAGGTTATAAAAACTTTTTAAATTTTGGCTGTAACGTTATTTTCTTGGAAGTTATGGCCTTTGAAAGTATGCATGTCCAAAACAATAAAATTTCTTTAAAAACTATCATTGTCAGTAGTAGTGAGACTTGAAAGTTAAAACCAGTAAAAAAAAAAAAAAAAAAATTATTAAATTTTAATCACATTATTTATTTAATATACTGGAGAACTTATTACAATTTAGAAACAAATATGTTCGCAGAACATTATATTATTATTGGAAAATTTTTATTTAATTCAAAATTTTGTAAATAATGACCAAACATGGCAGATAGAGTCTACTTCTTCTGTAGGAAGAATTCCAGTTTATGCTTTTATTATTGAGTATAAGGTCACACTGTCTTGAAAATGTCGATACAGGCCCTAAAATGATGAACTCCTGTATCGTATTCCAAGTGTTTGGGTTCGGAGTGGACAGATTTGGACAACATTGTTATTGTGCTCAATGGAGCCATCAGAATATAAGGTGTAAAAGAAACAAATGTTCAAAGCCATTGAATCCAGGTACCAATAATTATACGTTATACATATGATCTGGGTTTCAAAATCACTTGAGTCTATTAGAAATAGTTGGAAAGTTGAATTCCATAACCAGTGACTTTTTACTAGCTTTTTTACTTTATAAAGCTATGAATTCAGGGAAGATAACAAATATATGACACCTGAAGTTTTGTAACAAAAGGGTTATAGAATCTGGTTCAGATATGGTTTGCTCTAAAGTTATATACCTAGATGCATCCGATTAAAAAAAGATACATTTCTTATTATCACAAGAGATAGAAAAGTCAGAGTGGACATTTTGGACGGACACTTCCTC
>JBCNYH010000001.1:23549211-23565163 GCA_039654325.1 Tandanus tandanus
TGTGTGTGTGTGTGTGTGTGTGTGTGTGTGTGTGTGTGTGTGTGTGTGTGTGTGTGTGTGTGTGCACGCGCATGCATGAAAAATGCCACTGGCATTCTTGCTTCTGTCTACAATCTATAACCTTATAGATTCCTTTTTACCCAGTGACTGTGACTCAGATTAAGATCCTTTTGGGTGTGTGTGTGTGTGTGTGTGTGTGTGTGTGTGTGTGTGTGTGTGTGTGTGTGTGTGTGTGTAAGTGAGTGACCTGATGTTTGGTTGGGGTGTTTTGAACTCTCCTGATACAGTTTTCTTGGTTTGAAAGTTGAATCATTATAGGGAAGAAAAATCCATATGGCACTTTACTCAGAAATCAATTTCCATTTCCTAGTTATGCCTCATGCAGGATCTGAGTGTGAGCTTGGTTTAGCCAGACATAGCTCTTAATCTCACTGCGTATTTGAACGGAGACGCTTCCCCTCTGTCATGTGTTTGTAAAAGCCTTTCTCCAATCTACAGGAGAAACAATGGCTTCCAACTCTACCTCCTCCTTCCTTTATGCATGAATACTGTTTCTCTCCTGCACACACACAAACACTTTCACGCCGGGCTCTTCTAAATGAGCAACTGCGTCTTAATTACCAAACAGATGTTAGCTTGCGTTTACAGCATTGGGAGAGTTGAAATAAATGCCCTAGTACATAAACACACTAGAGACGCACTTATATGAACAGCTTCACACCACTTCGCTAGAGAGCCTGTCTGTGCTTCAAAAAAGTATTGATTTTAAACCTGCTGAGTGCAATACCTATTGGACTTCATCTGTACCTTCAGCTGTAGCTTTTCTCTCAACAGGGAAACTGAATATAAAGGTCTGCAGCTGTCATTAGACCAAGCAGCTTCTAACAAACCGTCATTCGCCTACAGTAGCCCCTCCAATCCGGTCAGCGACAGCAGGAAGGCGAGTAAAAGCAGGGTGTCCCGCACCAAACCCAAAACACGCCTCTCCCCTTACCCACATGTGAGTGTGTTCATTTAATCATGCAAATATATGCCCCATTCTATTGGAAGTGTATGTATGGTCCTAATTTATTATCCAGAGACAATGGCTGATAGATCTTGTTTTTCTTTTGCAGTACCCAGGCTTCCACACTGAGCGCTCCGAGTCTGATCAGGATAGCAGCCCATGGGGTGGGAGTCCTCTGACTGACTCTGCCTCCCCACAGCTATTAGAGCAAAGTGAAAGCATGGATGCATCCTGTGTGTACCGCCAGTTCTCAGAGTCCCGCCCTCTGTGCTACAGCCTGCCTCTGTCTGAAGAGCATCACACATCCAGCAATCACCAAGGTCACAGTCATTCACAGGCCTGTGAGCGTGGACGCTGTGAAGCTGGCAGATACTTCCTGGGTACTCCACAGACTGGGCGTGAGGCATGGTGGGGCGCCGCCCGCTCACTGTTGCCTCTACCCAAGTCCCCACTTGAAAATGGAGATGGGTATGAGTGTGCAATGCCCCACATCACCTCCATCCACAGTCTGCATGGTGAGTCTCACTTTGTGTAATGAATGATGTACTGACTAGGTGCAGATATGGATTTTGTGAATGAAGAAAGAAAGTTTAAGTCACACCAGCTCCATGTGGATAGGATATGAGTTTAACTCTTTGGCTTCATGGCTTTCTATGTGTTACAGTGAGAGGCCACTGGGATGAAGACAGCACAGTCAGCTCTCCAGATGCTGGCTCAGCCAGTGATTCAGGTGACAGATACCGAATGGAGCACTTCCGCTCGAGCCCACAGGAGCCCAGCAAGATCGAGACATTAATCCGGGCCACACAGCAAATGATAAAAGAAGAGGAGAGCCGGCTGCAGCTGAGGAAGAGTGGTACAGAACCATCTCTAGGGTCTGCTAATGGTCTAGCTAAGAGCACCAGCTCCTGCTTCAGTAATGAATTTACCCAGACAGCACTGCAGGGAGTTGTGTGTCGGGGTTCAGCTCAGGTGATCAGCCCCGCCCCTAGCCCCACCCCTCTGTCTCGCCTCAGCAGCCCTAGCTCTGAGCAGTTGGCCAAAGGCAAAGACTTCCTGCAGACTGAGCTTTCGTCTCCGCAACAGCAACAACTAGGCCTTGCAGGCTCCTGTGCTGTCTCTCCCACCCCTGCACTCTACCCATCTCATCCACGCCAGTATCTGGACAAACACGCTGCTTATTCACTCAGCGGCTACGCACTGGAGCACCTCTATGAGGCGGACAGCTTCAGAGGATACGCTCGAGGTTGTGCAAGCTCCTCCCAATACGACATGACCTCTCACCTGCGCATGCAAGCCGAGCAAACCACCAGCCATAAAGGGACTTCTGTCATAATCTCCAATGGCAGCTGACGCTTAGAACCTGACTATGTCTCCCAAAAGGGACAAAACACTCAATAGTTCTGTAGTTTCCTGTTCTGAGAGCTTTTATGTTTGTATTTTGCATTGCTTAGAAGGATTCTAGACCTCAGTATTAAGGTAACTCCATTCAAGCATTGAAAGTACTGATGATGCAGAGGAACAATATTTTAAAAGTCACTATTTTACAAGAGTAGCTGTTCAAGGAGGTTGTTATGTCCCAGATTACACTACAGTTTGGAAAAGAAAGTGACTGGATAGGAAGAAGGACTAATGTTAGAAACTGGGCTTTGTCCCAATTAGAGAAAGGTAAAGAAAAAAAAGTGATTGTTGAATATAAATTTAAATTATCTCCACAAAAATGTAAGTGCATCAAATATGTTTTTGCAATCAGTATTTTTTTTTCTTTAACTTATACAATGGATTGAATGATTTAATGATGATTCTGGTGAGTTGATTGACATTAATCACTTCTGACCTTTTGCATTTGAGCGCTTTTACTCCCATTTCATATCCCATTCACTGTTTCTTTCACAAGCAAAAGAATTTGTGTTTGATATACAGCCCGCCTTCCATGTATGAAGAAAAAAAAATGCATTGAAGTTGCATTTTATTATTGTACAAATATCTGACACATCCATATCTAACAGTAATCAGACCTTAAATTAAACACTTAGAGTAATGAAATTGTTTTTACTGGTGGCTTCCATCACAAGATTGATTTAGTAGCTGTGATAATGCCACTGTTTTTTCCACTTATAAAAGTTTCAAACAATTGGAACGCTTCTGTAAGATACATACAAAGTTTTTGTTTAAGATCCTAAATACTGAATTAAATATTAAAGTTTTGATGTGTCAGGGTATTTGTCTTATACCAGCATTTGACTTGAACAAATATTCCACCATGCTAGTTCAAACCAAGCCAAGCTGTTTACTTAGAATCTCTGACTTTAGAAGTATAAGAAAATGATCCAGAGTTTTCATTCTAATGACCTCAGTGGTGTTTCACACACATGGCATGATGGGGGAATCGTGTGGCTGCAGGTGGTAAGTGGCAAAGCAGGATGTGAAATTCTTTATGCTATTATGTACTGAGTGAATGTGGTGTGATGAATATGAAAGAAGGAGGTACCGTAATAGGAGGTTTGATATGTCTGGTGGTGAGATGAAACTCTGACTGATACAGACTGACAGGAACAGAGCTGTCTGAGCCTCAGCTCATCCATTTCTTCTGCTCTCAGGCTGCTTTCTGGCCAGGAGAAACCGGCTCTCTTTGAGACTGCAGTGTTTTCTTACAGAGAAGAAAATCCTTCTCTAAATTTATTTATGATGTAAATAAGCTGAAATATGTTTTGATGCACAAGTGGCAAATGTATTTATTATGTGAATGGAAAAAAAAAAAATCATTTTGGTTTTAAATATAGTTCCGGTCAAACCAGAGTGTCCTCTTTAATTTGTAGCTTTTGAATAAAAATTACACAGTCCTAAATTCCACTGACACTATTCAGTACAGAAAGATAAACAGCAGTACATAATAGTACATTATACATCATAATAACATAGTAAGGCATTTAGTTAATGTGCGTAGGATTATATCTTAATGAGATTTGTTATATAGTCTGAAAGCCCATCAATACAGGGAAAAAATACAAAGCATATCCTGTCATATTCTTTTTTAAACCTTAACCATTTCTAAATATAAATGTATGTGAATATGTTTTTAAAAGTTTAGACTGAATTACAGCCTATTTCACCTCACTCAAATATAAACAAACAATTCTGATGCAGTTTGTTGCATGTACCAACTCAATCATAGGGTAAATGCTTCTGATTCTTTCTTTCTTTCTTTTTTTTTTTGTTTCTTTGTTTATTGCACACATTTATCAACATTTTTTTATATAAATGAATCGTTTAAAGAAGGAATAATGCCTGTTGCAATTTAAAATTAATTTGGCTAAATTAGCATACTTCTCATATTTAAAATTTTCACTGCCTTCAAAGTAAAAAAAAAAAACAAAAACTTGTAAAACAGGTTTACTACGAATATATACATTTACAATACAAGTTAATAATAACTGCAGTATATGCATTAATTGCAGCATTAGTTGCCGGATTTTTAATTTCAATATACAAATAATGTTTAATGTTTCTTGATATTAGAAATTATTATTTAGAAGTAACATTAATTAAGGTATATATAGAGTAAATAATCAAGTTCGATATGAATGCTGGATCAGTTTCTATAAACAGAAACAAGCATGCTTTTCTATATCAGCAATCAGTTACTTTCTCTTCAGTGAAAATAGATTCTTAGAGAAAATAAACAAGGGTTCAACCTAAAATAATACCTTAGGCTCAATTGCAGCTGGAAATGATATAGATTGTTTGCTCTAATCATTTTTTGGTAAACAATTTTTGAAAAGATTCAGGACTATCCATTTCAGCTAGAAGTCCAATAAATTGTCCTTCGCTCATGTGTGGCTCCTTTTGCAAATAAAAGAACAGATGAAAATCGATAAGGAAGGATCTCCAATTAGTCTTGACTAAACTGGGGATCAGAGAGGTCAACAGAGCGGGGTGGCTTCCGTGCTGTCCACTGATAGATGTTTACTGTTTGCTGTAGTGATTTTTTTTTCTACCAAGCCCATGGCATGGAACTGCCTTCCTCCAGAACACCCATCGTAGGGACATTTTTGAGGGAAAGTCTGACTGGTCATTGTTGAGTCTGATCTGTGGTAGCTTGTTTGTCTTTTCCTTCATATTTTATTTGCAGTATGAACAGAATGGCGGTGATCAGTGCGGTCCTAACAGATGTGTTGCCAGGCAACTGTGAGAAACACAGACAGAATTAACACACACCTCTGACCTGTCTCTGCTCACAGCTGGCAGAGTCTACTCTCTTCTTTTTTATGTCTCATTTTATTCTCCTTCACATCATGTTCCACAATTACTGCTTATTTAAATATAGATGTTGTGCTTTGCTTAAATATGAGAAGGCCTTGAAGATTTCTCTCATTTAACTTAACTACTGGCTACAATGTTTAATCAGCTGAGGTTAACATGGCTGACTTACTCTACACTGTCCTACATTCTACACTGAAAGAGCATAATGATGTTATAAACAGAAAATAATTCCTTATATTATGTAACTCCTTGAGGCTTGCAGTCATTCAAGAACAGCTGCCGTAAGTCCTGTAATAGCAGGAAATCGAAATGACCTGAGGAAATGTCTGCAGAGAGCTGGATTTAACAACCCTGCAAATATACACATGTTTTGGCGCCAGCCTAGCGTGTTATGAAGTGTTTTCCATTTCATATGCAGTTTCATTTAGATTTAGATTTATGGGGACCAAGCATGATTTATTTCACACAAGCTATAAAAATACCACTGTGATAATACTCATATTCAGCAGGCTTTTGGTTAGTTAGTGTTCAGAGACATTAAGTCTAGGTCTTCTGTCTGAGAGACAGTGTGATGTTGAAAAGCAGAATGACCACTAATGAAAAAAAAATGAGTTAATAATCTTCATTGCTGCTCGCTATACCAAGAAACGTTATTGTGTGATGAGACCATATGTAATCCTGTTGAAATGGAAATTCAGACATTTATATACATATAAGTGGTAGCAATTATATTATTTAGTAAAATAAATCCAGACAAAACTAGCAAAGGGCAGCATGTTCTCTTTCTCAACCACTTAAACAGTTTGCGTTTTCCTCCTCCATCTGATGCCTGGCTGCTTTGTATACTCATGCAGATGTTCTAACTGAATGAAGCAGGAGATTGTAATCTTCAAGAAGGAATCCACAGGAGGAAATTATGCGCTGTTCTCAGCCAGCGCTGGTGAGAAAGGCAGCAGTGCGGATCAGCAGCGCGTTAAAGCTCTCACTGCAGACGCTGGATTCTTTTCCTCTCTTTCGCCCCAGCTTGAAAAACTGTGGCTGAGGTGCATTACAATCTCACTCCACACTCAGTCATCCATTACACCACCCTGTAATCATTCACAGAGTGGCTTTAATCATGACCTGTTAGAATGTCTCTCAATACCAACTTGTCTTCCTTAACTTCGTTCCCATTTCGCATAATCTAAGAGCTGTTCTGTTTAACCACTGATTGAGAAATGCATGTTATTTTTTTAAGGGTTTGTCAGTGTTGTCTATGTAGGGGGAAAGCAATATAAAACAAAAAACACAAGGAATGGTAGATAGAATCTGATAATACTGAGATCTTAATGTAGAAAGAGTATAAATGTGAGAATGTGAGTAAAACACAGGAAATCATACACATTGATTTAATCCCATGCAAACATAAACCCTTATTGCTTCTCTTTCTTGACTACTAGAAGTGAAAAAGGAACTGGCAACAGCCTAGAATGACCAAACAGAAGCCGTAAATTTCTGTACTGTCGCCCCTAAGGAAAGAAAAGAAGGTGCAAATGAAGATTGACTAATCCCACACTGTTTACCACCAGGCTTAGGAGCATGCTGTGTTCTAAAACCAGAGTCTCGTTGTAGCTCTGCCCAAACAGGTGAACCCCTGCTGTCATTCTTAAGAATGTGTGTGTGTGTGTGTGTGTGTGTGTGTGTGTGCGTGTGTTGGGGCATTACAGTGATGAAAAAATAGTGGACAATCAGGAGATGGTATGTGTAGATCTCTTACACGACAAAAAAGAGGACTAGGCCATACACATAGATATATATATATATTCTTTTGTCTAAAATCCTCTATTTGCAGCTATTACAGCCTTGCAGACCTTTGTTATTCTAACTGTCAATTTGTCGGGATTAAATGAATAAATTTCACCCCATGCTTCCAGAACCACCTCCCACGAGTTGGACTGGCTTGATGTGCACTGCTTCCGTACCATATGTACTCCCACAACAGCTAAATAGGGTTGAGATCTGTTTACTGTGATGACCACCCCATTACTGACAGAATACCATCTGAGTCCTTTTTCTCTGAATGGTTGTTGCACAGTTTGGAGTGTTTTGGGTCATTGTCCTATTGTAGGAGGACACAGGGTATGATGTTGCAAAATGGACTGATAGCCTTCGTTGTTAAAAATGCTTTTTACCCTGTACAAATCTTCCATTTTGCCACCACCAAAACACCCCCAGACCATCACATTTCCCCCACCATATGTGATGGCGTCATAAATGGTATTCTTTGTAACCCAAATGAATTTAGATTAATCTATCTATAGCATTTTCCCCAATCCTCTGCTGTCCGATGTCTGTGTTATGTTGCCCATCTTAACCTTTTACTTTTACTGTCTCAGATATGACTTTTTCTTTGCAACTTCAGGAGTCGCTTCTTCAGTGTTGAAGTTGAGACTGGTGTTTGCAGATACTATTTAATGAAAATGGCAATTGAGGACCTGTCATACATCTTTTTCTCAAACTAGAAACTCTGATATACTTGTCCTTTTGCTCAGTTGTGCACTGGAGCCTCAGACCTTCTATCCAGGTTAGAGCCAGGTGTAAAGGGAGTAGTACACACCAGTGTATGAGATTTTCAGTTTCTTGGCAGTTTCTCAAATGGAATTGACTTAATTTTTCAGAAGAAATATAAACTGATTAATTTCAGAGAAAAGTTTTTTGTTTTTCCTGGCCATTTAGTCTATAATCAAACCCACAAATGCTGATTCTCCAGAAAAACTAGCCTAAAGAATTGCAATTTTCTTTAGCACAACAATTTTCATCTATGCTGACATAATTGTAAAAGGAATTTCTAATAATCAATTAGATTTTTAACATGAGAAACTTGGATTTGCTAACACAATGCACCACTGGAACAGAAGCATGATCGTTGCTGAAAATGGGCCTCTGTACACCTGTATGTAGATATTCTACTAAAAACGCAGCTGTTTTCACCTATAATAGTTATGTATAACATTGATTAATTTGATCATTTTTAATTGAAAAAATAATAATAAAACCAACAACAAAAAAACATGCTTTTCTTTAAAAAAACCAACAAAAGTTTAAAAAAAAATCTAAAGTAAACACTCACATACACTTACGCGCACGCACACACACACACACACACACACACACACACACAGCCCATAACCACCAGTTCCACTGCTGCGGCACCTGGCACTGGGAAAGAAGGGAACCAGCCAAGAACATAGGACACAAACAGGGCGCTTGGGGCTATGGTACATGAGACACTCTTAAACACCCTGAAACAAAAAAGGCCACGTTTCAGAGTGACATCTGGTAACAATAGACACATACTCTGTGAAGGTATTTTGAACGAGTCACACCACTGGGCCATTGAGTTCCACAGAAAAGTGGTTGGCCAGCAAGCGGTGCACATGCCTTTTTTTTTTTGCCAATCCCAACGTGCCCAATTAAAGCCTGTGCTCATATCATCACTATCAATCATAAAAGTCCTTCAAGTTAGCTTTCACCCCGCATGCACTTCAAGGGCTGGATGGAGCTGCGTGTCAGCCAGGGTTCTCTCACAAAAGAATAAGAGGATGCAAATCATCCCCCTGGTGCATGCCTGTACACTAAAGTTGTCTCAGCACATCTCATTAGAGTGAATTAGGACAGGGTGCGTGTAAATGTCAGTCCTACTGCACAGTTATTGGTGTGATACTGCTTCAAATGGAGTGAGTCTGGCAGCAGTGGGTCGATGTTCGTGCATGTGAGTAGACCACAAATAGGACGAGTGCTCATCATTCTGCCACGGAGGGGATGCTCTGGTTAAATGTTACCCTCTTCACCCCGGTTCCCAAACTCCTCGGCATTGAGTTCAGGGCCATCTGCCAGGCCCTTATGGAGTCAGAATAACTTAATTGGAATGTTATTAGTCATTCCCAGTGTGCATTGAAACTAAATTCTTAGGACCCTGAGGAGCCCAGTGAAAACTAACAGAAAACATACTTCTTGCTGATGTGTCTGCAGTTTACCTGCACCAGATATTAGGGTATATAGTGCTCTATATCCTCTCACTCTCTACCACCTTTCAACCGAGCCTGTTATATTCCTCTACATTTCCATCTTTATAATACATCTTTATGTACACTATCTTTATTTGTTCTTTCATAGTGGACCCAGAGCTTATCCCGCATACACTGGATATGAGGATGGAATACACTATGGACAACAAACACACATTAGCACACATCTTCACACCTTGTGCAACTTAGACTAGCACGTTTCTGAGAAGTGGGAAAAAATGGAGAAAACAGAAAACATGCAAATCTCGAATCAGATAGAAGCCTGAGCTGGGATCACAACTCTGAAGCTATGAGAATCTGTGGAGGAGACTTTATTAGTGATGATAACAGTGAATATCACAAAGATGTAGCTTCTGCGAGTTAAATTTTTTAAAAGGACTTTTGTAGAAAAATGCCTCTTGCAAAAAGGGTGTTTTTTATCTTTTGTTATTTATTTATTTATTTATTTATTTATTTTGATATACTGTTTTAATCCCACCAGGGAAATTTCCAACAAGCATTTAACCCATAGTTTTAGCTACTACATTTATGCCATTTGATATTTTTGCATGGAATTTCCTCTGAAGCTGTACTTTTTTCAATTCCTTGTTGTATTTTTCAAATATATAAATAATTTTGCAACTTGCTGAAGTAATATTTTTGTCATTGTTAAATATGGCTCTGTGTACCTGCAGTTTTCCAGATACTAGGTCATAAAGTAGTTGATCTGTTTATATATATATATATATTGTTTATTTAAATGAAATCACCACTGACAGCATGAATCTAGGCATGTAAAAGTGTTGACAGTTCAATTAGAGTTCATCATTCAACACTGGCCTTAACTGCGATTTCTTTTAATGATGTTTAGACACGTTGAATTTAAAGTCTGGAGGAGGCCTTGAGGATCTAATAAAGTACAGTGCATCTGAGCATTGTGTGCATTTCGCTGCTATATTACTGGTATATTATTGTGTATTATTGACTGATTCTCTGCAATGGACTGGTGTCCTGTCCCTGGTGTATTCCCACCTCATACCCTGATAGGAATAAATGAAAATGAATGACTAAATGTTTTTGGTTTTCTTCCATCATTGTGGTTAATGGTACCCATTCACTGGTGAATAGCCTGTGTTTTTGTTTTATCTTTCATTTTCAGTTCATTTTGATTGAATATAAAGTTTTCCTAGCAAAACCACCCCAGCTGATCGGCTTAGTATCTCTTATTCACCTGCTTTACATCTTGCCTTGGTTCCGTGTCAACCAGTTGACCAAAGGAGCAATTTTACAAGTGCGTGATAACTTGGCATGCAACACTGATGGGCTGTTCTAAGAAATGGTGGTCTGCCCCAGGCTGTGGAACTAATGTGGGTATTAGCACTGGCCTGATGAGCCACTAGGCTTGGGTGTAAAAGCCCAACAGACTTACCTTACCCTACTCGGGCTGCGGATGGTGACCCAGTTTGCGAGTCAATATTTTTTCTCTTTAAAATCAATCACCAGATTTGACTGTTTCCAATACTGCATATATAATGCAGAAATAAAATAAACAACCTTACTGAGATGTGTGCTGTTGTTTGTGTGTGAATGTATTTTGAGCAGTGAATAACAGGTGCCGAGGCTGCTTCCAGTTCGTGACATGCCGACACCCTATGTAAACACGAGCGCTTTATACCCTTAAAACGCATCATTTTCAAAAACAGTTGTTCCCAGTGAATTGGCAGAATGAAATTACAACACAATACCTTTTAATCGGGTTCCACGCTGTCCATAATGTGACATTATGTTGGAAGAAAAAATTCCATAAAAAAGGTACCTGCGACGATTTACAACTGTACTTAACCTTATACTTCCGCCAGAACGACTTTAAAAACAGAAACCGGAAGTTCAACATTTTCAATCTAATATGCGGTGTTAAAATGTTTAATAAACGTTTTGTTTATTCCGCTACTAAAAGGTAGTTTATGCGTCAAGCGTGGTGTCCAGTTTAATTGGAAGCGACCGTACAATAAAACAGACTGATACATCTTTTCACACTAATTGCACGCACTATTTTTTTTATGTATTCTTGAGCGTGAGTCAGCAGGATTTGAAAGGCAAATCAGGCTGCTGATCCGTTGATGGTGTCCACCGTGATCTCTAAAGCAACTACTGTACATGACAGCTTCCATCTTTTCACCATTCAGAGATATTTACAATATGAGTTCCACACTGTTGTTTTTATCTGAATTGATATCATGTGAAGTTAGTGTTCGTGGGTCTCTCGGATTTGTGCGTAATCACATTGCCTCATGGCCAGAGACTGTCCTTACGTTTAAAAAATTTAAATCCCGTTTTGTGTCTTGCAACAACCGTACACGTACGGTACACGTACGGTTGTTGCAGGGGGTGCAAAACAGGTTTGCGTCCTGAAACAACCATACACAGTTTAGAAACTGAAACTTGAATATCTTTGTATGAATATCTTTGTATGAAGATGTTGAAGTGTAAAAATCATTAATTTAAATGTAATTCAGCGCTCAAGTGCTCCGTGTTTGGTGTCCATGTAATAACCGTAACACAGAGTAGACCACGACATTCAACGATCTTCTGCGAACAAAGGGTTCAGTGAACAATCCTTATTTTTTCATAACACACTGCAGGAAGGTTGGATTTAAAGCATATATAATTTTTAACTGGTTTTGCAAAAGTTCAGATTTGGGCTCATATGTCACACTCCTGGACGACACTGTGGCCAATTCCATTTCCCCCCCCCCCAAGAGATAACACTGCATTTCATATTTATTTAATATTCCTAAGTATATAAGCCCCTTTAATATAAATAAAGGCTGCAGGCAAAATATTTTTTATCCTTTCTTTTTATTACAGTTTAAGTTCAGCTAGCACCATCTGAAACATGAAAAATAAAATATGTTCTGAAGCTCCATGCTGCATGGTGACGCCTTAATGATGACCCACATTTATTTTAGGAATGCAAGTCAAGACGGGTCAAACAATAAAACATCATGCTGCACCTTACAGCTTTCTCCAAAGCTATTGTGTGCTAAGTTTAACCACTGTCTCTGCCACCGATACTTATGGCTTATGAATTATATTCCACACTATGGCGTTAAAAGTGAACTGAAAAACAGCCAGGTGCTGGAGGGCTCACATCTGTCCTTTGTCTAGCTTTGCCTATCTGTGTCACTGAGGTTATCAACAGTTCATCACGGGAAACTGGAAGTGAGAGACAATACCTCCTCTTCTTTTAAGCTGGACTCCTGTGACTTTGACCATTCTAGTGATAGAGCAGTATCTTGATCTTGGCTAATTCGGAGGGAAAGGCCCTGGACCGGACGTCAGTCATCTGTTAAAGCGATTCAAAGGTCAGGGGCAGGCAGTGACAAACAGACGACTGTCAGGTGAGTGTTTCTCTCAATCATCACTATTATCTCTGTACAGAACCCAAATCAGACACTGCTAACATTGAAGAATAATGAACATGGCAGTACAGATGTATGACATCCGAAGTGTACAGCAGCACTTGAGTGAATTTGCTGAAGTTAGGCAGAGGTGTGGAACTATTTGTAAAATTGATAAGAGTGGTAGAGTTGATCAGTGACACACCACTGGTCCTTCTGATTACTCAGAAAGTAAGAAGACTCAGTCCTGCACAATGCACTGTCGCAATCCCAACAACTGATTTTAATACAAGTTCAATTTATTAAAAAATGATAATGTCACAGTTCGTGAAACAATTGTAATTGTTATACCTTAAAAAAGCATTTAAATTATGTATCACTACATAACTAAGTTTATTTTTATGACAACAGCATGTAATGATCTGAGATCTCGCAGAGGTAGGTGAAGTATTGCCAGGAGGCTGCACTTTTAAAAATGTTCCTGTGGTAAGGGTCACGATGAGCCCCTACTGAGGATGTTATAGTTCTTATAGAACTAATTTCCTAATCACTTGATTTAGACTGAGTCTAAAGCTCAATACTTTAAAAGCCAAGAATACCTTTGGAAAAAAAAAGGTATTTGATGGTTCTTTCATGGTTCAGCAGATAAATAGAGACCCTTAGGTTCCACCTCGGACCTTTTCTGAAAGGGAAACACTTCTGTCCATAATACTGTTCAGTGTTTCCTCAGAGGAAGAAGAACTTGAAAGTTTAACTGTATAAGAAAGTAAAGTTTTTAAATGAGAATGAAAATCACCATTTTAACACACTTGGGAAATATAAAGTTCTTAAGCCTGAAATAAATTATTATAATGGTATATATTTTCCTAATGTTTAATTATTTTCATTAAATAATAACAACAACAACAACAACAACAACAACAACAACAATATTAATTGATGATGATTATTATTATTATTTTTGTTGTTATTATTATTATTGTTATTATTATTATTGTTATTAATATTATTATTATTATTATTATTATTATTATTATTATTATTATTATTGCATGACAGGGTCCTGGGTTGCAAACTACCATTACCTGTCCTTAAAACAAAAAGCCTGTAGAAAAACTGTAACTGCAATATGACCACTGAGTGAATATGAATATGACCATCACTGCTGGTGAAAAAGGTTAAAAAGAAGCAGGATCAAAGAAAGAAAAACTTGCCTCGGGGTTTGGTTCACCAAAATTAAGGAACATTTCTTGAAACATACATTTTTTATATTTATATAACGAAGCTGCTGTGAAAATGTTTTTCTCCAAAATTATAAGGTGGTTATACTACCAGTCAGGTGTTTATACACACACACACACACACACGCACGCACGCACACACACACACACATATGTAAATATGCATCTGGATGTAATTTCTGCTTTTAAATCATCACAAATGTACCCACAACTCACTGCTCTACGTATTAACAGCCTCTATCTGAGATGGAAAAGACTAAAACCGTACACAGTTTGTCCCTGAAAACTTATTGGCAGGTAAACAGAGCTGGCAAACTGTAGGTGGCTCACATAGCAACAGATGGGCTGTAACCAGTAGCTGTACCTCTCTAAAGTGCTGCTGCATTACTGGTGTGTAGTGGATTAAAGGATCAGACATGCTGCATTCATACATTTAGCGAACGTTATTAAAGATAATGAAAGTTCAGGAATTTGGGTATGCTGACCGCAGGCGCTCCCCGGTGCAGTCCGCACTCACAGTGCACGCGTTAGCCGCTAGGCGTCGCTGCGCGCGCGGTCAGCAGCAGGTCGCTCCACTCAGCACCGAGAGCAGCTCCAACCGGAACGTCCGATACACACCGCGGCACGTGCGGAGTCAAAAGAGAGCGAGACGCAGACACAGGGATAAGAAGAAGAGGAGAAAGAAGAAGAGGAAGAAGAAGACTGTCATAACTCAAGCTTTCGGACTTTTTTTGGATGTCTGTGGATGAGGAAATCCTGCAGAGAGAAACCTCAGCCGAGCGGTCCATCAGACATGACTCCAAGGTGGGTTAAAAAACCAAAAGGACGGAGGGACTGTGCGCTGGGTGCGACTGCGGCTGCTTGATAGCCTAATCCGCACTTTAAATAACATGTCAAAATAGTTTGCTGTTTTTGGACATACTCATCAGTGCAGTGGTGTGCGGTTTGGAACACAGCCCGAAGTGTAGCGTACCTGCGGCGGCCATGTTTAGGTGAGCTGTGTGAGAGCGAAACCAGTGCGCCGTTACCATGGAGACGCAGCAGACGCCGCGGCTGCGTGTGAACCCTGAAACATTACTGCGACCTTACTATTATTATTATTATTATTATTATTATTATTATTATTATTATTATTGTTTAGGTTGAATCTAAAAACATGAAGCGTCTGAAACAGAAAACACACAATAAAATTCTAAATAAAAAGTTTATCTAATAATAATCTGGTCGATACAGTTTAAATGCATATAATGTAAATATGTAAACTAGGCCTTACAGACTAGCCCACTGCGTTGACAATTTCCTGTGTGAAGCTATTGGTTAAATTCACAAGTATGAGGTTCACTCCTCTGCCCATGGTGTTTCAAGTCAGAGGTAGGCCCGTGGAAAAAACCCAAACAATACACCCGAAACAATTCAATTCTTGCTAGAGGAAAGTTTGCTAAAGCTCTTGCTCACTCTTACAAGGCAAAACAGGTTCTTTGCTGAATATCTTACTAATTTTACCACAGTAACAAATCTAGAAATAATCTGTGTGTGCGATTAAGCAGATCTCTTAACAATAGATTTCATATTAATGATTTAGTTAGTTAGGCAAGTAGATGTAAGGCAGACAATTGGCCAAAATAGAGTTGTTTGCACATTCACACTGAGTTCACAGCCTAGATTTATTTTCAACCTGTTCATTTTAAATGTAAGCACTTTTAAGTATATACAGTTACTCACTGCGTCTATTAGAAAAACGAACAGAATGACTATCTTTATTTACCCTCTTCAGATAAGAAACAGTCAGAGAGTTTGAAAGGTAGAGATAAATAATGATAACCATAAATTGCTTCATTTAAAATAAGTAATTTAAAAATAGTGAACAATCAGCATACCTTAAATTATTATTATTTTTTTAATGACACAAATACACCCAGGTTGTTTTTTCATTATATTTAAACCTTAACTATGCTTATAAACAAATGAAAAAAAAAAAAAAAAAAAATGAAAAAA
>JBCNYH010000001.1:23567239-23579739 GCA_039654325.1 Tandanus tandanus
TTTTCCCCCCCCCCCCCCCTCCCTTCCCCTTCCCACCCCACACTTTGATTATGGTTCGAGAGTAGCTCTACAGAGATCGCATCAAATTAGGAGCTTTTTTTTTTTTTTTTTTTTTTTTCACTGACCACCATAGAGACCTTTGTGGTTTACATTTTAATGTCAACAGCAAGTGGATTTCCAACCGGGAGGCACACTTTACTTTTTTTCCATCCATCCATTAGAGACTCCAAACCTCCCTGTTCACTCTCAAAAGCTTCTCATTTTCTTCTCTTCTGTTGGATAACAAGCTGATTGCTTTGTACCCTTCTAACCTTTAGAAAGGCAAGAATAACACAAAAAAGTCAACCTCTAAGCTGTGACTCTCTAATTCTCTAATTAGAATAGAATGGAATTAATGTGCAGTAGTACAATTCAACTATAACGTATAACTATAATTATATTATTATTGCATTTCTGTTTACAGTGATCGGTAATGTAATGTTTTTGTTTAGACAGTAGTGCCATGGATGCCATTACTTTTTACCAGTTCAATTAAATTAATTTATTTGAATAGAATTTTAACTAGTGGCCACTGAAATATTTACAGAGTACATATGTTTGGTCATGAATTTTAACCATACACTCCTGGGCCAAACCCTAACTTTCACAACATGCATTTTTAGAGCAGATTTTCTCACTTTTTTACCTCGGGACTTTCACAACTATATACTGTATTGTACCTGTAGATGTCTCTTCCTTCTGGTTCTACTAAGACATTTGTTAGCAGTTTTAAGATGGGCTGCATCAGTTGTGGAAAATTACCAAATAATGACAATTATTTTTAGATGAATAAATAAATAAACAAATAAATAAATAAACAAACAAGCCAGAAATTATTTTTTATTATATAAAAAATTTTATATATATA
The DNA here is from genome assembly GCA_039654325.1 of Tandanus tandanus. Lineage (NCBI taxonomy): Eukaryota > Metazoa > Chordata > Actinopteri > Siluriformes > Plotosidae > Tandanus > Tandanus tandanus. The sequence goes on from JBCNYH010000001.1 coordinate 23,568,147, forward strand.
TATTTATTAATTATTTTTTTACAGTATCCATTCATACATTCATTCATACATTAGCTGAATCGTTTAATTCTACTAGGGTTATCAGGGAGACTGGAGCCTACTAAGGAGAGCAATGAACAGCTCACTAGCTCATCACAGGGTAAACACACATAACCATTCACACTCACACCTAGGGGCAATTTGGAACAGCCAATTAGCCTAATGTGCATGGTTTTGGACAGTGGAAGCCAGAGTACCTGGAGGAAACCCATGCAAGCACGGGGAGAACATGCAAACTCCACACAGAAAGGTCTTGAACCCAGGTCCATCTTGCTGTGGGGCAGATGTGCTAACCGCTACTGTGCAGAATCCATTATATTGTAAATGCAGAGGGTATAAACAGAGTTGAATGCCATAAACAAGCCTTAAATGTAACTAGGTTTTTATTTATTTATTTATTCTTAAATTTATTTATTTATTTATTTTTTACTAGGATAGGATTTGAGCTCTCTACTACTTTAGCTGAAGTATCAGTATTATCATAAATAGTATAAAATCAAGTAAACCTAACACTTCAAGCTTACTGTCCTATAAAGTGTCTCATTTATTCAGCCTTAATGTTCTTATCAGTGTCTAATATTATCAGGATGTATTGTTGATTTTCCAAGAATGTTATTATCTATATGACACTGTATGCTCTGTACTCACACTCTGACTGAATACAACTGGCAAATATTTAGTTCTTTGTTTTCCTCTCTCTTTCAGCAGTGTGCTTTGGGTGTATGTTGAGCAAAGTAATGGTGGGGTTTCTTAAAGAAGACAAACAGGCTTGCTGCAAGTCTATTAAGGTTCTTACAAGAGCCCTTCCAGATGTGGGAGCATCTGCTTGTCTTGCTTTGTTAGCATTGGGCAAGAAAGGTAGGACAGAGGAGCCGATGTACCCCATGCTGGCATAGTTTACTCTAGCTAGGTCCTCACAGCTGCCTTCACACACCTTGCAACCAGCTGCGTGTATTTGGAGACATACACACTTAAAAATTAGCAAACACCTCACTTCACTGCACAAAGAGTAAGCAAAAAGCACCAATTGTGTTCTGTAATGAGCACCTAGGGAAGTTGACAGAGATAGTGCCAATATTGTGTCACGTGCAACCATAAAAGTCTAGCTATAAAGGTGTTCTTACTTCACTGACCAACATGTCCTAAAATATATCAGCATTGGAATGGACAAGAACGAGGCTGTTTAAGTGCCTGTTATTGGATGTTAATATGTAGAGTTAGGCATTAGTGAGACCAGGAAGTGTGTAAATGGGTTTTACGGCTTGCCCTGAGTGTGGGGGTTTATTGACTCCATAACCTAAGGTCACTCGCACCGCAGGGTATTTCCACCTCCAACTTTTCCCAGTTCCCTGCATGCAAAAGTAAGAATACATTGCAGTAAACTGACAGAATAAACTCAGTTTACAACTCGGGATTGTTATAGAGTGACAAAAGTGTACACCTGGTCTTACAGCTGGATTTAACCAATAATGACCTCTATATAATAGTGGAACCTTATAGATTTCTATTACCTTCTACAATTTTAATTTTAAGCAGGTTTACATAAAGGAAATGATTCAAGCACAAAAAGCATAAGCTTTAGCTCATGGAGAAGCAATGGTTTAGTACTGACTGTGAGGTGAGTATGCATACGGACCCCAAAGTGTCAGATTTATGTCTGCATTGACACTAAAAGCCCCACCTGTGTAAACACTGTCCCCTTGATACTGCAGCATACTGTGACAACAAAAGCAGGCAATCTACACATCCCTGTGCACCTCAGGCCAAGAAATGGCCCCTAATGTCTCTCCCTTATGTCGTCTATTTCTTGATCAGAGAATACACCATGGTGTATGCCTGGTGTTTGGTCTGTTTGGTATTAGGGTCATGTTGTATATATGATTATCAGGATGCTCATGATGTCACTATTGATTGTTGTTCTCCCAGCTAGAGGTGGGCATTAGAGGTGTAAAGAGCAAGTGGAGAAGGGTACCAGAATTTAAGGTTGCATTTAATGCCCTGATATATTCGCAAAGTTCAGCATGGTGTTAGGTTTCTAGTATTCATTTCCTTTAGATGTCACTGTTACATGCCTATTACCATGCCTCATAAAATGGATGGACTCCATGACCTCTAAGTGACATTATTTGTTTTTGTATTTTAGAAGATTTCTATTAAATGTTCCAAAATACTCCTGTTCTTTTTCATGATAGGAATTTCACATTTGCAGAATCTCTACCAAACAAGTAACTAAATAAATAAATACTATAAACATTATTTGGTAATAAGTTTTGACAGTTTATTAGGGAACATAAGATATACCATAACATATTATTTGTCAATGCGTTATTTATCGCTATGTACAATGTTACTTTACCTTGTTTTAAAAGTGTTCGAGTTATGTCAAAGGCAAGATTTCATGGAAGGAGATAAAGATAAGTTGGCGAGACGGTGGGATGGAAGATGATAACTGTGAGGTGAAGTTCACCATGGGGTGACGGGGAGAAGCGTGGCATCAATGAGAGACTGAAATTACTGGGAGATTTTTAAGATGATCAGAACTTCCCCACGTGTCAGTCTCTTTGAGAATAGTGACTTTTGTTAGGGAGGTCATGAGTTGATGAAAAGGTCATGAGGGGACATTCACCCCTTCTGAATCTCACATGCTGCATTCTAGGCAGAATGTCTGCATTGTACAGAGAACTGACGAGACAGGAGCTGAGGATCATATATCCTTTAAACATATTTACGCACACAGTTTTACACGTTTCTTACAAATATAGATTAACATTACAGAGACACTGAAGTACCTGAACATATTCCAGACATGACTGTGAAGTGTTTTGGATGCACTTAGGTTAAAGTATTTTGCTTAAGTGGGGATGCTTATAGAGAGAGCAATGTGATTAGAAATATTTTAGTGTTAGGTGTGTAGAACGCTCCATTTTCTTCTCCCTCTACCCTCTTGTGCAATAAATTGGCAAATATGATTGACAGGTGATCTCTTTATGATAAGATTAGGTGATAATGTTTGAAAAAGGTTGATTTTGGTGATATTAGTTATAATTATATAACATCAAAATCAATTTTACTTAAAGAATGTTTTAGAAGAAAGCTATAGACAGAGTGATGGCCATTAATATTTTTATCTAACATTATCATTAAAATTGTGAGAATATCTGACGGTTTAGACCTTACGTTGACATTTGTCTGGTGCCCAAAAAGAACCTTTTTATTATTAATTCAAGAAATATTGTATTAAAATATTCATAAATTAACAAACAATTTTCTTTTTGGCTACTCAGGTTAATCGTAGGCTCAGATGTAGAGATAACATCATATAGCATTACTTTGTGTTGAATGCAGGCTAATGAATACCTCTGTGTGTGTGTGTGTGTGTGTGTGTGTGTGTGTGTGTGTGTGTGTGTGTACATGCATGCATGTGTGTATTTCAATTAGCTGCTTATTGCAGAAAATATTGTTAATTATTTGTATTGATCAAAGCTACAGTTGTAATATGTTAGCAAGACATGTGTTTGTGCTACCGCCATGAATATGTTAAAGTGTTTAAAATATCTATGAGAGATTCTTAACTGCGAGGAGAGTGATTTAATAGCCAGGGCTCTGTAATAAGTAACTGCTGGTGACTATGCATCTTCAGGGTGTAGAATGCAAGAGCATTCCATCCCCAACCCTTCCAGCTCCAGCGCTCCCTGCTCCTGCACAGCTTATTGACATTGGGAGCATACAGGCCAGACAGTCAGTGACACCCATACTTTCACACACCTATCAGACAGTATAGACGTCCCGAACTTCCCTCCCCCCAACCCCTGTAGTCTTGCCTCATGCCAGTGTCTCAATCCGAACCTCATTCCAAGTGCATTGATCGGCACTGTCTGCTGTCTGGATCTGTCACCACCTCTAGAGAGGCCAGATCACTCCACCCCTGTTCTGGAGGCACCCTGTTTCAATTGATTCCTTGTTTGCAGAGTGAAGGAACACATGGCGTGTATGTCTTTCATAACCGAACAAAACTGATTGCTTATAACACCATCACCAAAATGATTGATTCTGAGTTGGAAATGAAAAAAAGGTGAAGTAAACCTTTTGAAAGTCATGTGCACATCTTGGCTCAGATGCTGGGTTTCTTTTTGGCAATAACAAATATAAAAACAGGTAGGATGGACTCAACCATTTCAAAGCTGTTCAATCCTTAATGACAACTTAGTACAAACATGTAGCACTAAAGTATCATCAAAAACAGTAAACAAGATAAATCCCATTAAGTACATTTCCACAGGAATGTCTGAATTTACACATTATGAGGTGAATTGTTAGATGACTATATAGTACCTGTTTTTTTTCCTGTTCACAGAGTGATTTGAATCCCACATTCTGGGGTCACCTAGAAAAGGATGGGTTCCGTATTGAGTCTGGGTTCTCTAAAGGTTTATGAAGAGTTTTTCTCTTGAAACATGTCACCTCTGGTTTGCTCATCAGGAATGTCAGTCTCACTTTGTAACCTGCTTTTAGATGTCTACTGTTAAAAGTACAATTCAAATTAAGCTTTTATTTTATTATGAATGTCTCAACCAGGTCATGGTGTATTTCCTTTTTCCACCCAGTGTCCCTGCAGAGGCTTCAAGTATGACCAGTACAAACAGCTCCTGAAAAAAGAGTAACAGAGTGAAGGTGTTATAAAAAAAAAAAAAAAAAAAAAAAAAATTGCTCATAAACGAAAAGACAGGATACTGTATACACTTCACATCCCTGAACAATATCAGTAGAATCTCCACTGGAACAGTGAAATAGAAAACATATTTACTCTACTTTACATTTTGTGCTTTTTATTATGATTTTCACAGTAGTCAGTGCGCAGACCACATACACCATGTAAAGTGTAAGAAAAAAACAGTATATTATCAATAATTCTTCATTATTTTAAGCATTTTTGTCATTTACTTGAGTTTTATTTCACTTTTACACCTTTACTGGGTACATTTCAAAAGAAAATTCTTTAGCATTAGACAGTTTTACAGAGTTGACTTAAGTTGAAAATAAATATAATTTTGAACAGATGTCTCAGCAAAAATAAAACTTAATATCTATCACTATAATCTGTTGCTACTGTTGCTTTAAATTAAAAAAAAATATATATATATATTGACAGCTAGCTATTATCATTCAACCAGTTTGTACACACAGTGTTATTGTTATACTGACTAACATTCGAGAAATTAATGCTAATATTTCCCCATGTTTCTTGGGCCCTTTGTGAAAGAAGTACCTGGAGTGATGGTATGTACTGCTGGATGTTCAGCAGTATCCTTGCAAGGATTTTTCCTGAGATGGAGAGCAAAGTTAATCCCCTAATAGTTGGGGCAGTCTCACTTTTTCTATTTGTTCTTATACAGGGTAATGATGACTGCATCACAGAGATCGTGTGGTACTTAGACTTACTTCCAGCAACAGACGAAGAGCTCATGGACCCCATGCTTCCAAATATCTGGTAGGATTTCATCTACTCCTGATTCCTTACCACTCTTTAGCTGCTCTATTGCTTTGGTGTTCTCATTGATGGTGAGTAACTCATCAAGTTCAATTTTTACTGGTTGTTGGGAGTTCAGAGAATTTCTGAATCTTGGACAGTGCAATTTGCCTGAAAGAGGGCCTGGAAGTGTTCTGACCAACAGATTAGGATGGACGCCCAGTCAGTGAGGAGCACCTGGCCAAGGCAAAGGACTCTGGGCCTGTAACAAAGGGCCATACACTGCCTTAATGGCTTCATAGAAACCTCTGATGTCACCAGGGTATGCATAAATCTGACTTCTCAAGGTTAGTCCACCATTTGTTCTGGATATCTTGAAGTATATGCTGGAAGTTGCTGCATGCAAAATGGATGGCAGCTTTCTTCAGAGGGTACAATGGTTGTGCTAAGTGAGCCTGATGAGCAGATCTCTTCATTGCCAACAATTCTTGTTTTCTTCAAACCAGGTTTTTTTCTTCTTTGTAGTGACCCTGAGGACTTCTTCAGAAGTGTGGAGAATAGCAGTTTTCAGTTGATCTCACAGTGTTTCAGGAGAGGGATCCATGGAGGAACTTGTGTGTTCAAACCTCAACTATGGGCCTGCCTGAAAGTCAGCTTCCACTACAGAAGAATTGAGTCTACTAGCTTTGAGCTTGTTCTTTGGGGGCCCCCTTTCTTTAGTTTGGGTTTGAAGTTGAGCTTGAACAAGGAAATGGTCTGTGGGACATTCAGTGCAGTCTCTGGTGTGCAAGTCATCTTTCCGGTCACACTGGCATGCTAGAATGTAATCAGTGAGGTGCCAATGTTTGGACCAAGGATGCATCCAAGTTGGTATTTTTGCAAGAAGATGGAGTTAAAGTTATGAGTTGCTGCTCCGTGCAGAATTCAGGCAGCAAGCGTCCACTGTTGTTGCAGTTTCCAACACCTTGTTTTGTACTCCTTTCCAGGCTTCTGAATCTTAGCCCACTCTGGCATTGAAGTAACCAAGGATGGTGTTTGGTTTTGTTTATTGTCAAATAAGTAAAAGAAATATGCTCATGAAACCCCAGCATGAATGTACCAAAGTCTACCTGCTGATCAAAATCCCACACTGTCGCATCACAGATCGGGAGTTCGATGCAAGCACGTGATTTCATGATGCAATAATGCAGTATCTAGTCCCTCTATTCTGGTCCCAGGAGTAATTATTTTATAATAATAAGTACTTATTTATTCAGTGAAGAATTGGAAGCTTTACTTTCAGCTTTTATTTAAGTAAAGAATTTGTACACATTTGTCAAATTTTCTTTTTCCTTTGGATCCTAATATAACGTATAAACTTTGAACATTAAAATGTTGATATCAACTAAGTGGTCTTACATCATTATAATATACACTGAGTTTACTTTTCCCAGTATTTGTTGGCTATTGTGTTGGATGTTTTTACTTCAGTAAAATGGTATCCATGCAGTAAAAAAAAAATCCATGGATTATATGGATGCTATCTGTACTCTATGATTAGCTGACTTTTATACTTGTAATGGAGCACTATTGTTTGACCCAGGCCACTAGTCTGAGTGACTTGGCAGATGTAAAGACTATGCACAAGTGTTATTAAAACCAGCAAGCTCATTAAACACTGTTATTTATGTTCTGAATCTCTTGGGCAGACATATCAAATCACCCATGCCATGTGAACATTGGCTAATTGCTATCATAATAACAGCTGCATGGTTTATTCAGCCCAGTGAAGGATATGTGGTATTAAGATGCTTCTGGATCACACTAAAACTGACAGTGATATTTTATATCAGATCTGCACTGATAGGTACATTTCTGCACTTTCTAAATTGTATTAACTACTGCGTGAACCAACAAGAAAGTCTTGAAGAGCATCGTCTTTCTCTAGTAATCTTCAATTATTTAAAGGCATGGAACCACATAATAGTAGAATTGCAGAGTCTAATAATAATAATAATAATAATAATAATAATAATAATAATAATAATAATAATAATAAACTCTTTATGCTTGTAAAATGATGTTCATCGTTGTACTGAATAATGCTGTTGTGTTTGAGCACTGGCAAATGTGGAAAAATTGACAAATGAATTGCTGTAGAAGAAATCCCATAAATATCCATAAACACTCATAAGTATGCTATTTACATATTGAATATCAAGATTAGGGTTTTAAATGTACAGAAAAAGAGATTTAGTACAAATGATTTATAAGCTTGTATGGACTGTGTCTATATTACCTGCATTTAACTGTCCATAAAATCCCTCTTTAAAATGGATACACTATCTATCTATAAAACAAGAACAACAACAATAACAATAACTAAAGGAGCACTCATAGAATGCAAAGTACCGCCAGCAAATAGGCCCTACATGAGCTATGGTTTTAATAATTACCCTTGTGATATGTAAGTCTTTATATGGTTTCCTATTAGTCTTCCATAGTAACAGTACGTTAGCACTCCTTTCAAACTTAAGAGCATACAAAATCCTCTGACCTAGATTTTGACCTTTCAAGGTCACTCAATGTCAAAGTAAATTGCCTCAGTTAAAAGTCCATGTTTGGTTTTCAATTAGTGTTGTATAGTAAAGGAATGGCTGTTGGCACTTGTTTCAAAGTTATCAGTGCTCAGAACCTGTGACCTTGATTTTGACCTTTCAAGGTCACTGAAGGTCAGAAATAATTGTGTCATTTATTGCATCTATCTTATTGCATCTATGGGTCTACTATATGTCACTCTGTTTCTGAGATATAAGCAATTTCAATTTAACATGGAAAATGTTTGCCTTCAAAATTTTGTGACCTTGCTGTCAGTTGTGATTGGCACCAGCTTCTACCATGACCCCTAAAGAAATGCAGCATAGCTAATGCATTAATAACAATAATAATAGTAATAATAATAATAATAATAATAATAATAATGTATCATAGACTTTTAAGGGCCATGGATTTTATGAGTGATTGTGGAAGGAGAAAGATGAGTGATGAGAGCACTGAGAACGTGATGACTTGGTCAGATTGTTGTTGTTGTCATCAACCTGGGTGGGCTAGATGGGCCCTGACCAAGTAGACTTAGTAGACAAACCAGCCCTTTGTTCAGCATCAAAGGAGACACTAGAAGGAGCAGTACAGAGTTGGTTTTACTGTGTACGCTTAACCTCCAGTTTCACAGGTCTTAGACTAGTCTCATCAGCCATAGACAAAAAAAACCAAGCAGCCATTAAATTGGAGACATGATCTTAGTCAGTGTTTAATTTTTATGCTTTGAAATTTTATTCTGATTTGGCTCTAATACAGTAACAGGTGTGTGTGTGTGTGTGTGTGTGTGTGTGTAAGCACATATATGTATGTAGGCATATTTTTACATCTTGTTTGGGATCAAATGCACCCACAAAATAGGAATATTTTAGGAAAAAAAGGAAAGTGTTGACCTCATGGGATATTTACATTTAGGTTAAAGTTAGGGTTAGATGTAGGTTAGGCCTAAGTTTATGTCAATGATAGTAACACAGATTTGTGTGTGTGTGTGTGTGTGTGTGTGTGTGTGTGTGTGTGTGTGTGTGTGTGTGTGTGTGTGTGTGTGCGTGTAAAAACAGACAGACAGAGTAAGAATCTGTGATGGAAGTGGGTGTCAGAGAAAACAGATGCTGTGATAAGAGATAAGGGAAAGTGAGTTAGTAAATACATGTCTGTGTGGCCGTTTGTCATAGTAGGTTATAAAGGTTTACCTCTTGCAGTTCCTACAAGGTAGATGGTAAACAAATTTGTCTATCTGAGGTGATAAAGATAATAAAGGTGGAGAAACACAAATACAAATTCAAACAAAGACCTGTGTTACTGACCTACAACCTTTGACCCTTCAACTACCTGACCCTGACTAAGCCTTCTGCAGAGAGAAAAAGAGATCGATTGTCTGGGCTTTGGTTTCTTTTAGCAAAGAAATGTTGATGTATATGTGAGAGACATCTTGTCTTTCTGTTCATCACTTATATTTATATTGTGATGATCATTATTAACCACAAACAATAATAATAACAACAACAATAATAATAATAATAACAACAACAACAACAACAACAACAATAATAATAATAATAATAATAATAATAATAATAATAATAATAATAATAATTATTATTATTATTATTATTATTATTATAAAATAGCCTCCAGGTGGTAACGACATGGGATCTTGAGTAAAATAATTTACAGCCATAGAAAAAATTAAGAGACCACAATATACTAAGCTAAAATTTTTATCTGTAAGTTTCATTTCTTAATGAATGTATTAATAAAGACATGCAAGTTAAATACTGTACATATAATAAATGTATTAGTATATACTTTACATGAATGACACCATCTGATTGGTCCACTACCTTGGTTAAAAAACAATATTCCAAGTGGATAATGCTAGTGTTCAGTGCACATGCGTTAACAGCTGTGCAGCCTTTCCAGGTGCTCCTGCCATTCCTGTACTTTTAACTCTTTTTTTCTTACTTATTTTAACTTTTTCTTCTTGTACTTATTATTGTATTGTTTATTAGTAACTGCCCTCTCAATATGTGGGTTTTTGCTCTTTTTATCGCTGCAGATTTTTTTTCTCCGGGATCAATAAAGTATTCTGATTCTGATTCTGATTTTGATGGAACCAACTCAAGACACTCACAGTTTGTTATGGTCACTTGGAGCAGGCGGTGTAATCATTATCATGTCTTAAAATGAAAATGTGTTTCTCTGTAGTATATGCTCAAATACCTTTTTGTAGTGTGTTTTACTTTTGTTTCCATGTTTATTTCAGCAACATCCACCTTCATCACCTGCATTATTCTTATTTATACATAATTTTTTGTTCCTTATTTCTCACTAAATTTTCTAACAGAGTAAGAGGACTGCTCAAAGATCAGTTCATGTGCCCATTATCAAGCACACATTAAAATAAGTAATATTAACAGGGGAACTTGCTTCTGTCAACATTTGCATTCTTATTTAAAAGCTACTTTTTAGATCATAGAAATCCGCAGTCAATAGAACAGACCTGAACCATACAGTCCTGGCTTTATGTGCCTGTGAAGGGCCTTATGTCTCTAAAGCTTTTGCTGTAGGCAGGTGATGTGATGGCAGAAGGCTTAACATCGAGACTTGTTGGACATCATTACAGACACTCTGTATTGGAGTCATGTTACTGTTACACTGATGGGGTGATCTGTGTGTAGACACACAGGGATCTACTATCATATTGGAAACTACGTGTCCATTTACAAGCTCTGAGTTATTGCATGGTGGCAGGAAGGACAAACAGAGCAATGGGGGGTTGGAAGCCTGGTCTGGGTTGAGGAATGTTCATGGCACTGTGGGATGAGAGAAGGATGTAAAGTGGAGGTGAAGATACTTTGCCAGGATGAGGTGACCAATGTATGTATGTGTGTGTGTGTGTGTGTGTGTGTGTGTGTGTGTGTGTGTGTGTGTGTGTGTGTGTGTGCGCATGCTTTGTGTTTGAGGGAAAGAGGCAGTATGGTCCTGGCACCTCTGACCCTCTACCCCGCTACATCTTTATTTCATGGCTGACAGAGTGAATGCCAATGCCGCATATGGAATTCTGCCTGCACCTGATTTATGGCCCTCAGCTGCTCCAGCCACTCCAGCTGCCATCTGCGCATCACATGGTGCTCTTAGAGAAGAAGAGAAGGAGTGAAGTAGTGAAAAGGGAGGAGCAGTAGAGGTGAGGGTGAAGGAGAAGAGACACTAGAGAAATGCAAGAGGATGATATGAAATGGCATGTAGACTAAGAATACTCTAGGAAGAATATTCTAAACAAAGAATGAAGATATTCTATTATTATTATTATTATTATGATTATTATTATTATTATTATTATTATAGAGAGAGAGAGACAGACAGAGAGAGAGAGAGAGGGAGAGAGAGACTCCAATGGTTAAGAAAGTCATCTAAATGCAGCACCCATGCTCGCCATTGATTTGAGCCAGCAAGAGAAAGCAAAATGTTTGGCTTATTTTAGCCAATTAGCTGTGAGTGAGCCTATTGTGT
>JBCNYH010000001.1:23624035-23638033 GCA_039654325.1 Tandanus tandanus
ATTTTAATGCTCATCGGTAAATAGTTATGTGATTTGCAGTGTTAATTTATGTTATGTACTCATCCTGTATCTACATAAAATACCAAATTACTCTACAGAGTAAAAGTACAAAAGCTGTTCCCTTGTTGGAAACCCCGTGTCTTTATTTTTGAAAGTGCACTCTTCATTTATTTCATTATCTGTAATCTAAGATCATTTCAAGACTTTGATAAAAGAATTTAGCCTACATTGTTTTAATACAGGTGGCACGGTGTCCGCCTCACAGCAAGAAGGCCTGGGTTTGATTCCCGGTCTCGGGTGTTTCTGTGTGGAGTTTGCATGCATCCCATGCTTGTGTGGGTTTTTCCCAGTGTCAGTTGGGTTAGGCGCCAGCCTCCCCGTGGCCCTAGTAGGATTACGTGGCTTGGCGAATGAGTGAGTGAGTGTTTTAATACAGCTTTTTATTGATGGAAGTTCTAACATTTACATTTATGTCATTTGGCAGACACCCTTATCCGGAGTGACTCACATTTATAATTTTTTTTATATAACTGAGCAATTGAGAGTTAAGGGCCTTGCTCAAGGGCCCAACAGTGGCACTTTGGTGGTACTGGGACTTTCTCCCTGGCTTTCAGATCAGTGATCCAAAGCCTTAACCACTGAGCCACCACTGTAAAAATGGAAATACATTTTATATATAGTACATAGTAATCGTATAAATGCATAGAAGTTATAGTTGCAAAGATTTGGTGACATTTCAAATGTTATTAGGCTTTCCTCATTCATCATCGGAGAGTCTTTACTCGTAGACCTGGCAACCCTGTCTGAGGCTAAATTACTAGCTGGCTAGTTAACAGGGGAAAACAAAAGGACAGAGGATTGAATTTCCTTTTAGTGTTTTAGAGGTCTTCTCCACTGTTTTTAAACAATGTTCTCTTTAACCACATCCTTCCAGCCTCAGGTGTGGTGAGATTTGGTGTGTTTTTAAAGTGACATGACGTGAAAATGGTAAAGCCTTGAAATGATCATCGAGCTACTGGGAGTTTTGTTGAGTTATAGCGATATATTTATATATACACATGTATATATTTTTAGTTTGTTTGTTTAGATAAGAACATTTAAAAGTCATTTAGTTCTTAAGGATTAAGACTGAGCACTTGAAATGTAATTGTGACATTCACTGAAGTGTCTTTAACAAACGTGCAGAAGATTAGCTCTGGGGAAGTTAGCAGAGCTGAGCGGGTAGTGGGAGATCAAACTCGTCGGGATTATGTATATGATTATAAATAATATCGCACAGTCACTTGTATTTAGTAATATACATGACTAAGTTTCCTGGAGGCTCTGGAGATGTACACACGTTTGTACTAGCTTGCTATTAAATCATTAGGAGGCTGTGACAGTGTGCTTTCGGTTTGCTGCTAGCTGAGTATCAATGCGTGAAGAGGGGAAGGGTGTGTGTGTGTCTGTGAGAGAGAGAGAGAGAGAGAGAGAGAGAGAGAGAGAGCGAGTGAGTGTGTGTGTGTGTCCTGAAGCTCTTGTATCCCAACCGGACCAGTCGTCGTTCAGTCAGATGTGTATTTTTTCCACCAGCTTTCCAACAACTCAACTAGTTTTTGAATATAGGAGAGATAAAACTGGATAATTCATTACAGAATTATCAGATGATGTTGGCAAATTATGAACATTAATCAGTATGAGCACAAATCATGATTAAACAGACCCCAAAGTGCTGACCTATCAAATGTTTACATGTGGCCCAGTCAGTAGTGAGGTCTAGTTTACTCTGTGAGGGAAGACGAGGCCACACTCGCGCATGCGCAGAAACCGGAAACTCTCTGGGTGAATTATCAACAGGGGGAGTTTAAATGTACCACTTCTTCTGAATGTTGTTGTTAATGTTTATTATTTTCATTTTTTTTAATTAATTAATTTCTTTCTTTTTACAAAGTCACAGTTTATTTTGAATCTTTTGGAATCACTATGTGATGGTGAGCTCAAACTTTTAAAGTTTGGGTAAAAACCCGTTCAAGTGGTCAGTTAAACTGTATATGAGATAAAAATGAAATAACTCTTCATAACGAATCATATTTATATTTTGCCCTTTAGGTCACTGTGCCACTGAGTCATGTTATCAATGCTGTGCACTCCCTGAAAGCGTCTGCCAGCTCCACTGCTACTGCTGCTGTTCAGAGTCTACACAGAGAGCTTTCAGCTGATCAGCACGTACTGCCCAACCCCACCGACACACAGGTACACTTCATTAGTATAGATAACAAAATACTATACACTACACGCCATACTCCAGGATCTGTGTCCAGGCTCTTATTTTCATAGAGGTCAACATTAAAGTGTAATATCCGCAGTTCATTCCTTATAACCTGGGAAAGCTGTTGGAATATTATTTTAAACAGGAAAGAGTCGGAATGTGCAGTTTAGGAATCCTTGCAGGTTTGGCACATTTCACATTTCTGCACATTTCACAAGTTGCTTTGTGTAAGAGTGCTGCTGCCTCAGGATTTCACGAATTCAACATTTTCAAGCCCTCTTTCTGAATGTAGTATGTAGAGCAATCAAGAGTAAATCAAATTCACACCCCTGAGTGACTTCAGTAGTATGTAGGTGGTGAAACTGAACCTCTGCAAGCTGTTTTGTAGGATTGATTCTGTAGGTATGATCATGGTCAGGCCAGAATGTGGCTCCTAGGTCTCAAGCTAATAAGAGTAGGAAGATCTGGTGATGTATATTGTCTAAAGCAGCAGATGGGTTGAGGAGGATGAAGTCAGACGTTCTTTCATCATTCTGTAGAGCCACAGTGACTGTTCAGAGTAGAATTCAATGGCCTTGTAATCAGACAGATCAATATAAATTAAAGCATTTAGTTGATGATAGGAAAATAGCTGACCAATAACATTGAAATAAATAAGTCTCCCATCACTGGATATTTGTTAAATCTTCTCAAATGTTTAACCCAGCAGTGACTTACCTTATCAGAGGATTCCTTGTAATAATTTGCAGTCTTTTAACTTTTACTAGTGTGAGGCATCTGTCGGTCATGTTTTCTTGCTGCTGTTACAAACAAACCTCTGAAGTACAAGTGTAGTCATCACATACTATATATATAAAGAGAGATTAACCTGGAATTATTAAACTCCTTATTGCTTAACATGGTTGATTCCTTAAAAGCTACATTACTAACATTTATTCAGGCTTGTATGGGTTTGAACATTTGTATATGTATACAGTATATTTGGAGATCCTGGTTGTCATTGACTTTCCTGCAGCTTAAGCAAATTTATAAAGACCTGGGGATCTCGGAGCTGAAGCTAAATGGAGTCACTGAGCTGTTAAACAGGCTACTGCCCACACCAGCTCCAAAAGAAAGCACAGACATTAGGGTCTGTCTTCGATCTTCAAGATGGAGGACATCACACATGTCCACAGATTCTTTCTATCACAACAAACATGGTAAGATGTTCTAAAATCAAGTGTTTTTCCAGTGCTGCTTTGGTTTTCAAAATTATAGGGTCAAAGTTAAGAGTGAGAGTCATTTTATTGTGATGTGCCTCATTATTTTGCATTTTGACAATATCATTAATAGTTATGATAATAGTAATAATAATAATACCCTTTCCTTTACTAGGTTTCTCTCGGAGAGTGCCAGGTTTATTTGGACAAAACTCCCGTCCTCTTCAGGTCCTCTGCTCAGATCTTCAGCATTTGCAAAGTAACGCAGATAACCTACTATTATTAAAGTTTGGATGGATGGTCTCCAGTGAAAGTCACACATCTCATTGTTTTTAGTACAGTTCAGATATTTGTACTCAGTAGATTGTTTTCATTCTAATCTGCGCCTGTTACAATGCAGAGATGTGTGTGTGTGTGTGTGTGTGTTTTTCTCCTTAAAGTGTGTGTCCAAAGCCGAGGTTTTAAGACTCTGAGGTCTAAGACCAGGCGCTTTCAGTCCAGCTATGAGAGTCCAGTAGAATCAGAGAGCTATACCCCGCTATTTATGAAGGTTAGGAAACGGTCTTATGGTGTATAATTATAACCGCACCACATAAGCAAGAGTGCAGTTAAACTGAATTGTTATAATTATTTAGTAAAATTCTAAGAGTATGTTTCTCTCTTGTATGTCTCTTTCTGCTTTGTAGGGTCTTCTCTCGAGGGATAAAGCTGACGCTGAGAGTCTTGACCAGTTAATGAAACCGTGGAATCTTTCAGAGAATCAGCAAGATGCCTTTAAGACTGGTTTTACAGAAGGCTTCATGAAATCCCAAGCCCTAATGCAGAAGACACAAGGCATAACTCTTAAAATATTCTGACTCACTGCTGCATTGATCATTTATAAAGTTTTGCCATGATTTAAATATATACCATACTGTTTACAACTATAATTATGCTTTTATCAAGACTAGAGTAAATGAGATATTTTCATTGGTAATGTTTATTTGTAATTACACAGGAATGTTTATGTGCTATATATATATGAAGTGCTTGTGTGAGAATGAGACGTATATCATAAGAAATATTGTTGTTTTTGATAGATTCACTTAGGAGGACTCGTCTAATTTTGCTTGTCCTTTTACTTATTGGCATCTATGGTTTGTCAAGGACCCCATTTCTCTCGGGTAAAGGCTCATTTTCTGATACTGGTTTGTTTCCCATTTTACTTATTCTCAATATTTGCATGCATGACACAAT
Organism: Tandanus tandanus; assembly: GCA_039654325.1. Lineage (NCBI taxonomy): Eukaryota > Metazoa > Chordata > Actinopteri > Siluriformes > Plotosidae > Tandanus > Tandanus tandanus. The sequence continues at coordinate 23,628,719 of JBCNYH010000001.1, forward strand.
ACCAGCTTGCTTACACTGAATCGTGCTCGAAGTTTGTAACGCATGTTCAAGTTAAGTCTATGCAAAGTGAACTACAGTGCTGCCCTGGTTCAGACTGATGCAACTATAGCTTTAGTGTTACACTGGAAATTGATGTTGAGTGTGTCATGACTAGTATTTACAGTACACCTGACTGATGTTGGTTACTTGTTTAATAAATGTATGCTTAAACTCTATAAATGAGCAAAAGCAAGCTGCGAAAGGTTTTAGCTATCTATGAGCTAATTAGTTTACAGAGTGCTGTAATATATAACCTGCTTCGTCACTGTAAAACGCTGTCAGATGGTTTATCTTGGGTTACCTCCTGCCGTTAATTATTTCTCAGTTATTAATTAATTATGAAGTCATATCCATGAATGAATTCTAAAATTCAGACAACAATCTTTACTTTCCTCCCTTCTGTGTTATTCGTTAACAGTCCGATTCCGTACAACATCCAGTCTGGATGCTGCGCTGGATCCAGTCCAAATGAAGAACGTCACCTTTGAGCATGTGAAAGGTGTGGAGGAGGCAAAGAGTGAGCTTCAAGACATTGTTGAGTTCTTGAGAAATCCTCAGAAATTCACTACACTTGGTGGAAAATTACCCAAAGGTATAGATCTAGAAAATTCTCTACTTAATCAAATGACTGCATTGTCCAATAAAGACTTTGAATGAGTTAACACCATGTTTTCAGGTGTCCTCCTTGTCGGTCCTCCTGGTACTGGAAAGACTCTCCTTGCCAGAGCTGTGGCAGGAGAAGCAGATGTACCATTCTACTATGCGTCAGGGTCAGAGTTTGACGAGATGTTTGTAGGTGTTGGAGCAAGTCGCATCAGGAACTTATTCAGTGAGTATGAAGTACATTTTAGGATATCACGGCCCTGCACCTGTTGCATACTTGGGTTAGGTCTATGAAGATTATTGTAGTGTATTCAGTGAAACACACAACCTTGTTGCTTTTACAGAAGAGGCAAAAGCAAATGCCCCTTGTGTGATCTTTATTGATGAGTTGGACAGTGTGGGTGGAAAGCGGATAGAGTCACCGATGCATCCATATTCACGCCAGACAATTAACCAACTCCTTGCAGAAATGGATGGGTTAGTAGGTTGCATTGTTGTCAAAGTAATTACAAAAATTGTCTTACTTTAGAGAAATATTTGTAATTCTTTTTACTATTTTTGTATAATTTCAGGTTTAAACCAAATGAAGGAGTTATTGTTATTGGGGCAACAAATTTTGCAGAAGCTTTGGACAAGTAAGTGCACTGTTTGGAAAAATAGTTTTAGTCATGTTTGTTGATTTCGGGAGGATCAAAGAAAACAGTGGAAAAAGTGAAAGAACACAATTAAGGAGGTTACTGAAATTGCTGGAATTGAGTTAAAGAGTACCGGTACTGGTCATCCTTACAGCATAAATTGTGCGTATGTAATACGTTTATGTGATACGGACACCTACTTTAACATAAATGACCATAAAAAGCACAAAACTGGGTAATTATATCCCAGCATGAGCTGAACTGCAGGGGTTTGCAGTCGTTTCCCTGGAAGTGACGTGAACATGTTGGGTGGGGTTGTTCAGCACAAATAAACAAGCACAGTTATTCAGCGAACGATATTTTAGGGGATAAAAAACATGTTCAAGAAGCAACTATAGCTAGCAACTTCGAGGAAATGGGTGTAAATGGTTACGTATTTCAACAAATGAGGGAGGAGTCTTGTGGAGACATCCACAAGAGACTTGTGAGACATCACATTTTAGTGACTCTGAGGATGAGAATGCTGCCAGAGATGAGCGTGACGGTAGATCCAAAATGGTTTATGCAGTTAACGTTTTGCCAACTTGGCTTTCCTGTCGTCAGTTGGTTTAGGAACAAAATAAATGTTTTCTGTGATGTCTGCACTTGTTGTTTGGCTCAGCACTGGCCAACAATGTGTTACGCTACATGGGCCAGTGACATAGCCCAGCCAATCCAATGAAATCAGAATACTTTATTGATCCCAGAGGAAATTGTGTATTCATGTCACTTCCAGGCTGGAACAGCCAATCAGAAAGGCAACATGTCTCTCAGCATGTCTAGAGTCATAACACTCGTGTGCACTTTGAAAATGGGCATGAACTGATGTTGCCGGAAGGAACCGCTGATGTTATGTGATCGTTTTAAATAGCTATTAACACTAATTCACCACAGGCACCCTGTAAGAGCCATCCAATGCATTATTAAACCTTGGAAGGCTAGTGCTGGACTGTCAACTTCACCAAAGAAATGTGATCAGAATCACTTAAATTCTTTGTGAACTTGTGTTAAAAAAAATAATAATAATTATAACTGTAAAATCTACAGCTATATTTATTAGAGAAAGTAAGAGCATTTCCATATGCACAATATGATGAGAACTTACAGGATAGAGACTGAACAACTGTTTGTTCATAGGAAAAGCACCTTATGCTTTAGTTAGAATAATCAGAACAAAATATTCAGTTTGCAAGTGAGCATAAGGATTGGACTAATTGGTGGTAAAAGGTCATGCAATTTGATGAGTCCAGATTTACCCTATTCCAGAGTGAAGACTGTGGAGGCAGTGTTATGATCTGGGGTTGCTTCAGTTGGTCAGGTCGTGGCTGTGCAACATTAAGTGGAAGTAAAATGAAGTCATCTGAATGTACCGAATGACCAGGTTATACCATCAATGGACATTTTTTCTTCTCTGACTGCACGGCCAGATTCTATCATTTAAATAAGTAAAAGAGTGGTTCAGGAAGCATGAGGAATCATTTTCACATGAATTGGCACCAGAGACACCCAGCCTTAACCATATTGAAAGTCGTTTGAATGTCCTGTAGAAGACTTTACAAAACAGTGCAAGTCTGGATGGAAATAAACAATGTGATGTTGCATAAGGTTGGCGAAACAGTGTTTCAGTGAAGGTCTCACACCATAATCAAAGGTGAAGTTGTCCAGTGAAATTTTAGTTTGTGACTTTTGGGGACCAGGCAGGTTTTGTTTGTTTTTTTTGTTGTTTTTTTGCACTTTACACTGAAGACATGTTTTTGGCCTAAAAGTCTATCATGCCTTTTTTTTTTAGTATGCCTTGATTAATTTTTTTTTTTTTTGCATCTGTGTGTATGAAGTGCTCTTGTGAGACCTGGCAGGTTTGATATGCAAGTCACAGTCCCCAGACCTGATGTAAAAGGACGCACTGAGATCCTTAACTGGTATTTGAAGAAAATTAAAGTGGACCCTGGTGAGAAAATATTTAATTATTAGAGTCAGTGAGTAAACTGTTAAAATTTCTGTAATAGACTTTTAATAGTTAATGATAATTTTTTCTGAATTTTTAAATGTATTTTTGATGTTTCTAGATGTGGATGCAGAAATTATTGCCAGGGGGACGGTAGGTTTCTCTGGAGCAGAACTGGAGAATTTGGTGAATCAGGCTGCACTAAAGGCTGCTGTAGATGGAAAGGAGATGGTGACAATAAAGGAACTGGAGTTCGCTAAAGACAAGATCCTCATGGGTGAGGCTTAAAGCCTCTTTCACACAGGAAGTGACAAGCGACCATGCAAAGTCAATGATCGTTCACGCGCTATATACGCGGATAGAGGTGACATGAGGTGAAATTTTCTCGCAGAACCAAAAGTAGGCGGGCTCAGAGTTCAACTGAGCTGAGCTTTCACGTGACACGAGTCGAGCAATTACCAATCAGAGCTTAAAGATACTGTTGATTGACAAAAGCTTCCATATACGGAGTTTACCATATTGTTTCCGTGTGGAAACCATAAACGCGAGTTTAAATGTCCTGCTCACATCAATATGGAAGAGCAGCTTATTATTGCCGTGTGTTAATATCCTGTACTTTATGACTGCACACAGAAATTTTTATAAGAATAATATGTGATGCCTGGGTCCACGGTTCCAAAATGGTTGCATTTCCTGTAAATTTATATTTATATACGTTTATTTAGAGCTGCATGAAATGTACATTATGTGGGTTGGGTAGTAACTTGAGTACAAGGTTTTGCTAACGTCTTTTCCTACATTTTAATAAAAATACATAAATCAGTAGATAAAAACTGTGTGCAGTTCAGCATAAAGTACTGCTGAAAGTGTACTCAGTCTAAACGGAGCTCCTTAACAAGTGTATGATTCTCCCTGTGATGATACCGGGCTTGTATCATATGATGTACCCAGCAGGAGCAGTAGTGATGTGATCTTTCTCAAACGGAGAGCAGAGATGGTGAGGAGAGCGAACCGTTCCTGGTTCATGATGACTATACTCGCTTTGTGATAATAATGATAATAATAAGCTATATGTTATAATATGAGTTAAAATAAACTTAAACAATATAAGATAATGATAAAAGCTCTCACAGACCTGCTGTAGGGAAGCGCTCACAGTTACACTCGGAAAGATTTTGAAGCGAGAGACACGCGAGGGAGTTAACTAGGCAACGGGAGCTGAGAGATGAAGCGATTCGCCTCTCTCGCCAGGCGATGTTGCGTGTCACTCGGCGGCGGGTGTGCCGCTTGTCACTTGTCGCTTCCTGTGTGAACTCAGCTTAATACTGTGCTGATGGGAGTTTCATTATATTTGGCGTTATGACTAATCAGCAACTAATCTCTAATTCCTCAACAGGCCCAGAGCGCAGGAGTGCTGAGATTGACAAGAAGAACAAGACAATCACTGCCTATCATGAATCTGGGCATGCTATTGTGGCATACTATACTAAAGATGCCATGCCCATAAATAAAGCTACTATCATGCCACGAGGACCAACCCTTGGTCATGTAATGAACACTAAGATAACGTTTTTTGTTAATGTCAATACTAAAATAATGTTTTACAAAAATACTTTCAGAAGAACAATACATTTATGCACTTGTATCTTCATATTCAGGTGTCTATGCTCCCAGAAAACGATCGATGGAGTGAGACTCGTGCTCAGCTGTTAGCTCAGATAGATGTCAGTATGGGCGGCAGAGTGGCAGAGGAGCTCATCTTTGGGGATGAAAACATAACTACGGGTGAGAATGTGTTCTGATGGAAGGATGGTTTCTCATGTTTATTTAGGTCGCTTCTAAAGTGTGGTCCATTATTTGTAGGAGCATCAAGTGACTTTGATGGAGCCACTAAGATTGCAAAGATGATGGTTACACGCTTTGGAATGAGTGACAAGGTAGGATTACTGATCAAATTCTTGATAAACTTTTATGATTAGCCTGCATTTTAGGAATTCATGGGTTTGTGACTTATTTTGAGTTTCCTCAGTTTCCTGCATTTTATGATTATTATGCAAAGCAAATTTCTGCTGACTGGACACATGCAGTTTATATAATAAGTAGATGGTAGACTGTAAATTCCATTTGGATTTGACTGCTCATTTTTATTGAATACAAAGGGAGAAAAGTAATGAGCATCTCTTGTATGGTTCATATATTTCTTATGAAAGCTTTATCTGATATGTGATATGTATTATTTTTGTTCTGATTATTTTGTAGCCTATAAGGAAAAGTGAGTACTATTCTGTGAATGTTTGCACTGATTTACATTAGGGCATTGTGTGTAGGCACTCATGCAGGGGTCAGTCTTCACACTTAACGTGTGTACACCAGGGGGCAGTGCTGCTTGATTTAAGGTCAGAATTATGGGAACAGCACAGACAAGTCCTTCGTCTCACTGTAGGAGTATTTAAGTAGAAGTACACATGGGTTTAAGAAGTATAGTAATGTATTCACTGATCAGCTCACTGTGTGATTTAAACATGAAGCATGAAGCTCTTGCTAGCCTGTGGAATATGGAAATTGTATTGGGTTTGATTATTATTATTTATTATTATTTATTTATTTATTTATTTTTATTTTTTTGTCCTTTTGTTTTAAGTTTTATCATTTTTAATTCAGATCTGTCTGGAACAATATTGTGCTTTTATTATCTTTTTAACAAGGCTTTTAGTGCACCAGGAATTTTTAATTATTCTTTTTTTTTTTATATATTATAAATAAGAGTTTACTCTTTTTAAACCCACAATCCTTAGGATGTTTCCATATGTACTTAGCCACGCCCATCAAGCATCTACTGTAGCCATTCATTTCGCTCATCAGTTGTCTGCAGCATCCAATTCTATATGTGTGTAATATGTGACAGGACACACCTCCCCACCAGTTACAATACAAAGGACCGTGGTTACTCACAAAACACAGTTAGCTGCCTGGAGAAAAACAAGCCAGAGCATTCAACCAGGACTTACTTAACTAATTCTAGGAACTGGGCTACATTAGTGATGTTTGCTATTGACGTTACTGTTAGGTCAGTGTAGTTTGTGTATAAACTGCAGTGCTGCTGCCAGTTTAATGGTTTAGGCTTTAAACATTTTTTTTTGTTAATGTTGTTTTATTGTGTAACATTAGTCATCTGAATCTATTGTTGTTGTTTTCTGACTTTTCCAGTTGGGTGTCATGACCTACTCTGACCTGTCCAAGCATAGCCCAGAAACGCAAGCTGCTGTTGACCAGGAAGTCAGAACGCTGCTACAGGTACCTTTCACTCTTGCAGTCACTCAGTAAAGCAGTTCATAATCTTAAGGAGTACAAATGCTAATCCTTTATGTATTCCACCCTTGTATTTTTTCCATCAGGATTCTTATGAGCGTGCTAAGAAACTTCTCAAGACATACAGCAAAGAGCACAAAAAACTGGCAGACGCACTGCTCACCTATGAGACTCTGGATGCAAAAGAAATTCAGATGGTTCTGGAGGGCAAATCTCTCGACCCCAGATGATCTTGTTCTCCAGAATGACATCCATTCATATTCCCTGAAACAGAGGTGATGGAATGTGGAGAGACATTTTAATATAATTTCAGTTGTTCCACTCTCAATAAGTGGAGACAAATATGCTGCGTAATGTTTCAATAAATTTTTCACTTCTAAGCCAAATGAATTTCAGAGACACCCTCTTGGAGCTCCTTGAGCTGTTTTACTTTCCCGAGGCAATTAAAAATAAATAAATAAATAAAGTCCTGCAGTTTAATCTTCTCTGTAGCCTTTATGTACCATTTCACTTTATTATATATTTCCACTTTTGCACAACAGTTCCTCTTGTGACAAATGAACTCTGTCAGTGCATATTGGAAAGTAGAGGTCAATGGGCACACTTGACCATCCTGTGTGTGTAGAAAGGCATGGTTATCTCTTCCTCTTTGTGAACTTTTTTGCTGTTACAAGTCCTGTAAAACCGAGTGAAATTAAGAAAGCAAGTTTTACCATCAGGGATCAAACCGTGAATGATACAGTCAGGATTTGCATTCCATAGAAACAGACCTCAATATATTTTAATAGCATTATTAAACATGCCAGATCTTCTTGATGTAATCTAAGATCTTGATCACATATCTGTTTTATGGTAGCAGGTTAATGGAATCATATAAAATAATAATAATAAAAAATCTTTTATTTATAGTCTTTACAATTGAAGTTAAGCTGCACCTCAGAAATGTTTTACATAACTGAATAATTTGTTTGGCCACATACCAGCTGAATTGTATGTGTTTATGGACTAACAGTGAAACTTTTTGAGGTCTTAGAGGTGAGGTTTAATTTACTTATTTATTCACACAAGAATGCGACCTCAGAACATCAGTATTACTTCAGTAATAGGAGTGGTTTATTCAAGGAGCAAATCCCATCTTTCAAACATTTTTAGAAAATGAGAAAAAAAACAATTATATTGTGAATAATGTCCTGTTTTTCAAGAAGGAGTTTTCACTCATTTTCTCCTGCAAAAAAAATGTAAGGTTGAAGTGATGAACATCAACAAAGTTGCAGGATTCAGTACCAAAAGTTTCCTTTTGTCTCTCCTCAGCTGATTTACTTTCACTGAATATTTATTTGCCTCATGTTGGTTTGACATTATGCTGATGGAAGTCATCTGTATTTGTCTAATTAACTGTGGCCAGTTTTGTGGCTGGTAAAGGAGCTGTGATGGAAACCCTGTATATAAAATCTATGTAATGTCTGTCTAATCTGTGAGTTAGCCCTCAGTGAAAATCATTTGCCTAGTGCAAAATGATCAGTGATGAATAAATAAAGTGTGCTGGCAATTGATTAAAAAAGTGATGTTGTTTGTTTATTTATTTATTTATTTCTAACAGAGAAGGTAAATGTAGCATATACTAGCAAGATCTACCGTTCTAGAAAAATATTTAGCATAATTGCTAGAGTTTTAAGTAACTTATCCATAATCCAAAATATACCCTTACTATGACTTAATAAGAGTGAACTACTTTAAATGATCACTGCCTCTAAAGAACACACACAAACAGAGGCAACTGATCTCTTTTTTGAGGGGTAATTTTCTGCTTTACTGATTTATTTTTTTTTGTCAGTGATGTGTAACATAAAAGCCCTTTTAACTGATCAGAATTCTTTAATGCCACTGTATTACTGGAGGTTGGAGAAAATGGTTCCATTATGTTCCCTTTAATGGAAGTGCATCTAAATGCCTCTTTTTTTTCTTTTCCTTCATTTTTACCCAGCCATGCTATTAATGGCTTCTGTTTCAAACCACCTTAATTGTGGGTTGCATGAAGAGCCTGATGTAACTCAATATCCCTCTTTTTAAAAGAGACTTTGGTGTAAACAATTGTGACGGATGAGGAAGCTTTATAAAGGGCCTGGGATGTAGTGAAGGCATGGATATGGACACACACATGTATCCTGTTCTTCGTAACAGAAGCAAGAGTGGTGCTGATCTATTAATGGGATATTTCAAGCTTAAACAGTTTTAGATGGGAAAACAGCATGGATGAAGACATTGCTGTAGTTGGCATTGGGTGTTGCTTCCCAGGGGGTAAGTGCCAATACTTTTCACACTGATTCTCCCATGAGTGTTGTGCGTAAATACTTATGATGTGTGTGGCATTGTTGCAGGTGAAGGAATTGACAATTTCTGGAAAGTTCTTGTTCATGGGAAAAATTGTGCTGTGGATATTCCAGAGCAGAGGTTTGATATAACACAGTGGTATGATCCCGATAATACAATTCTTGGGAAAATACAAACCACTAAAGCTGCTTTCATAGATGGGTAAATGATTTTAATGGTCTCCCAACCTCCCTTCTTGTTCTTTGTTGAATTTTTTTTCTCTTTTTCTTGTTCTTTGTTTAAACATGCTTGCCTTTGAACCTTTTTTTTTTTTTTTTTTTTTTTTTTTTCCTTTTTTTTTTTTTTTTCCCCCCTTTCAAATGTCCCCCCACCAGTCTTCTTTTCTTTCACACCCCCAAACTTTTCCTCCCCTGC
>JBCNYH010000001.1:23677720-23694404 GCA_039654325.1 Tandanus tandanus
ATTTGAGGTACAACATATGCCCACTGGAGGCAAAAAAAATAAAAAAAACCGAGGGCAAAATGCCTGCCTACCTGCTAACCCCCCCTTTCTTTTTGTAGCCTGTTAGGGGAGACATTTTTTAGGCCCAAGTTTAACCACTTACAAAAAAACCCGAATGATCTAGAACGTATAAACTAGGTTTACTTTAACAGGTGGGGTGGTGAGGGTGATGCGGCTCATGATCTTGAGGTCATGAGTTCAAATCCCTTCAGACCCCCACCATACTAAGACACTTGGACAAGGTCTCAACAACAAGTGTGCCTCTGTCCACTCAGCAGTACGAATGGGTATTAGTAAAATACTGGGAAAGTTACCTGCAATGGACTAACAACCCATCCAGGAGGAGTTGAATTCCTAGTTGCTTCACGCTACAGAAACCAGGATAAGGAATCATGCTACAATATAGATTTAGGCCAGGGTCTCCAACGATTCACATTTTAATGCATTTTTACAAAACTTGGAATAGGTAAGGCTTCATGCTCTCATCCCATTGTGTTTTCCAGTTATAGTCATGCCCAAACATCTGTGCCAAAAAGGCCATTCAGATACATACAAACACATTTGTATATATAAAACTTCTGTTACTCGATGCCAATGGCACTTTGGTTATTACCTTTAAGAAAATATCAAAACTCTGTAGGTCCTTCAAACGGTTCAACACCAAGTACAACATTCAGTTAATTTCGGGTTTGTCCTGGATAGGTACTGCAGTAGGCTAATTTCTCCTGGGAGTTAAAGGGTTAATATTGTACAACTTCACACGTTAATTTTGGGTAGGCTAACTGCTAGCGTTAAACAGCAGTGACTGCATTAATATTTTGCTGTACTTAGCACAAAGCAACACACATGTGTCTATGAGCAGGACACAAGTACACAACTGTGATTAGTTCGTTAGCTAACGGTTGCTAGTTAGCATTCATGGCGCTGAAAATGTGCGAAGCTAAGCAGTAAAACTGTTGGATAAACATCATGTAGTCCATTACTCTTACTGGAACAATGAACAAGTTATACTGTATACACAAATACTTAATACTAAATCGGTATGACTTAATTCTACCACACATTAAAACCTACTCGAATTACATTCTTTAACTAGCTAGCTAACTACCCTAACTAGCTGGCGAGTTCGGGAAAACCATAGTACCGTTAATTATTCGAGTCGCGACGAATGTCTGAATATTTTAACCACGTTCAAGTATGTTTACCTTTTAAACGTCAAGGATTTAAATCTTCAATGATCTCTTAAACATAAGTATCCGCTGCTGTGTTGAGAAACTCCTTAGTGCGGTAGCTTTCATTAACACTGTCCCTTTGTCTCTTCAGACTTCAGTCAACATGGCCGCGCGTGTACAAGTTCTCGCAGAAATGACGTAGCACCTCATTCGGCCAATCACGGGCCGAGGTTTGAATTTGGAGGGCGGGACCTCCACAGTGCCATGCAGCAGGTGTGTACATTGGAAAATCAGAGGAGAGTGCTGGGACAACCTGGACTGATTTCACTGGGGTTGGGCGATACAACAGATGTTTTCAATTCGATCACCAATAACATCATGGCTAGAATCCGTTAGTAATACCGAAAGTGCTTTTGTTTACGCAAAACAGGAAATGTTTGTGATTTCTATAGTTTAAAACTTTAGAAAGATATCTGAATTTTGTTCAGAATTTAGAAAAAGCAAATTAGCAATTAGCAAACACAAGTGCAAGAATGTCTAACAAATATTTATAATAATTTTCTTCATTTAGCATTACTTTTTTATTATTTATTTAAATAGGTTTAGGAATGTTGAACATGTTCATTTACGAGAGTGAAATATTTTCAGATTTCAGTGCTTCATTTCACTTCTGTCTGATTGTGTGACTGATTATTTGGCAATATCTATTTCTCAGGGTTTCTTACTGGGCCTACTGCAGTTCTATGAGAAAGTGGAAGGAAGGTCCTATACTAAGCAACAAGGAATTTATTTTTTTCAAAATAAAAAAAAGTAAATGTCGGCAATTTTTAATATGAGAATCAGCCCTCAAAAGAGATTCATAAGGACTGAAAGTCTCAATAATTAAAATTTTACCTGGATGTGTGTGTGTGTGTGAGTGTGTGCGCGCGCTAAGCGCGCGCTTAGGTGTGCCAAGACCCTTCATCAAAGTCACACAGTGACGTGTAAAACAATATTTGCTTTACTAAATTTCATTAGATTAATTAGAGTTATTCTAAACTCTATCAGCCACCATGCTCTCCACAAATTTACTACTCTCACTCTTTTGTTGGTTGGGGTGTTGTTCCCATCCCAATTTTTCATGTTTCCGATTCAAGTTTCTGGGAATACTGACTGTATTAGGCATATTGTCTACAAAACTTACCTGTGGATGAAGAAAAGTTTGAGATGGTTTTCCTAGGGGTCACTAACTGAATTTGTGGAGATTTTGTCAGAGTAGCAGTCACAGGCTTTCAAAATGCAGAGGCTCATATTTTAAAATTGACAATTAAACTGGATTTTGGCAGGGTGATCTGGCCCATTTAAGGCCAGGTGATTGACTTTGAAAGTCTGAAACCTTCCATATTTTTCTGTTGAGGAAGTACTTTGTTGTGATGGCAGTATGTGTTTTGGTTCATTGTCTTACTATTTTATTTTAAAATTTGATATACTTATTTTTATTCACTGGAAGAATGAAGAAGTTGAAACAAAAGGTACCATAAGTTTAACACATCTGTATATATCAGGAAATGAAAGATAATTCTCATAACTTGTTTTCTGTATTAATCTTAAACCAAAATTTGTCCAGGGTATAAAAGAAAAAAATATATATATTAAATTTTATTAATGGCAAAAGATAAGCATGTGTGTTATGGGGGAATAATTATAGAACTTTTAAATAGGGGGATTCAGACTTATATACTGTGTGTTCCAAATTATGTGAATATGATTCTGCTTTATCTGAAAAATGTTTTTGCTGATTGTTACTCAATTTAATTTTTTTTCTATTGCAAATACGTTTTCGCAATATTATTTGGCAGTTTTGAGATTTTTTTGTACCATATTTTCCAAAGAAATCTTTATTCATAATAATTAGTATAGTTATTTTAATTATATTTAAATGGAAAAGCACACTTTATTCCAAAATGTAACCACCTTTACAAAGTAAAACTGGAGTCAACAGAAGAAGTAAATGTTTTTAATAAATTTGGAGTCATATTGCTTTCCACAGACTGTCTTTAAAGAAACCTGTTCACTGTTGACACAAATCCTTCAAGATTCTCTAAAAAAGTTTTCTATGTTGATCCAATCTGAAGAACGTTGGGGCCAAGTTGTGAGACTTCAGGAAAAGGCTTCAGTGGGCTTTTGAAAATATGAAGATGAACTTTGACAAGGTTCTTTTCACTGATGAGATGTGAGCTACCTTGGATGGACCTGATGGGTGGGATAGAGGTTAGGTGGACGTGGCTCCATGGACGTGCAACTCCAACACGTCTAAGAAGGCAGCAAGGAGGTGGAGGAGTGATGATCTGGGCTGCCATCATTGCAGATGAAATAGTTGGGCCTTTTAAAGTGGAAAAAGGCATAAAAATGAACTCTGAAAACTACACAAGTTCTTGGAGCAAAACTTTATTCCATGGTACAAGTCAAAACCTGCTAGTTTCCAGAAGAACTTTGTTTTCATGCAGGATAATGCACGAAGCCATGATTCAAAGTACACAAAAGAGAGACTGGCTGAGAAAAACGTCAAGGACAACCGGCTGTTGACTTGGCCTCCTGCTTCGCCAGATCTAAACCCAGAAATTTTGGGCAATTCTAAAACAGGAGTTATACGCCAGTGGCAAATAGTATTCCTCTAAGGACAGCCTCTGGAGGGCAATATAAAGCACAGGCAAGAAAAATGACTCCAATACTATCAAGAACCTTACATCCTCTGTTGATTCCAGGCTGGTTAAAGTCTTACAGGTGGATATAATCAACATGCGAAGTGAAATCATTGATCCATTCATTTTCTGAACCACGTAATCCTAATTAGGGTTGCCTGGAGGCTGGCGCCCATCTCAGCCGACTGGAGGAGGGCAGAGTACACCCTGGACAGCTCGCCAGGCCATCGCAGGGCAGAAACACACTGACGGCTATGCAGCCTACTCTTGAAGAAAATCAGCAATGGTTCTTTTACATGCCTCTCACCATTGACAGTGAGAGACACGGCCGGCCTTTGATAACCCAGTTAGCAGCACTGGGGGGACAGCAGTGACATCCTCTTGATAGTGGGGCTTGAACCCCCGACCTTGTGATTAGTAATCCAGCACCCTACCATCGGGCCACCACCGCCCCAAACTTCCTCCCTGCGATCCTAGTATGATAAAGCAGCCAGGCAAATGAATGAATGCATAGTTATAATTCCAGGCAAAACAATCTTTGATTATGAGAATACTGTGAGAAAGATATGTATTTGCAATAGAAAAAATTTTTTATTAAGTAACAATCAGTAAAAACATTTTTCAGATAAAGCAAACTCATGTGTGAATAATAATTTGGAACACACAGTAGATTTAAATTTATGGCATTTGGCAGAATCCCTTATCCACTCACTTATCAGATCAGTTCCCATAGCATGGGTGGGTTTTATGTTTATGAATGCACCACTGACATAAAAGCATACGTATGGATTTTACAGAGACAAATGTTGCCATCAAGGAAAAGTCCAAGGAAAGTGTGAAGTCCATGATGCAGAACAATGCCAGGCCTCACTTTGCAGGAGTTACAACTGCAACTGACTTGTAGTGTGGTTGACTGGACAGCTAATTTTCATTGAAAATGTATGGTGCATTGTGAAGAGGAGAATCAGGCAACAGTGACCACAAACAGCTGAGAAGCTCAAGTCTTGTATTAAGCAAGAATGGACAACAATTCCAATTGCGAAACTGCAACAATTAATAGAATCACTTTCCAAACAATAAAAAAGTGTAATTGAAAAGACAGGTGATACACCCTGGAAAGCTCGTCAGGCCATTGTAGGGCAGAAACATGTTGAAGGCAACTCAATGGCCTACTATTTTCGAACGATAGCAATGGTTCTTTTACATGCCTCTCACCACAGACAGTGAGAGGCATGGCTGGCCTTTGATAACCCAGTTAGCTGCACTCGGTGGACTTGGTGACAGTGGGGCTTGAACTCCCGACCTTCGGATCAGTAAGCTAGCACCCTACTACTGGGCCACCACTGCCCCCATTTATTCGTTTTATTAATTTATTTATTTATTTTTGTACATTAGTCAATTAAATAATGGTTCATGTAAATAACCAAATCACAGATTTTGTTTTTTATTGCATCCATCCATCTTCTTCTGATTAACTGAGATCAGGTCATGGAGGCAACAGGTCTAGGAGGGAAATCCAGGTATCCCTCTCCCAAGTGACACTTTCCAGTTCCTCCTAGGGGATCCCAGGCCAAATGGGATATATAATCCCTCCAGCGAGTTCTGGATCTTCCCTGGGGCCTCTTCCCGGTTGGACATGCCCAGAAAACCTCTAAAGGGTGGAGATCAGATGGCATCCTAATCAGATGCTTGAACCACCTCAGCCGACTCTTTTCAATAAAGAGGAGCAGCGGCTTTTCCCTGAGTTCCCCCATGATGTCTGAGCTCTTCACTGGTCCCAACACCAACCGCTCACGTCAACCTTGGGGTCTGCTCCCTCTTCACCCTAACAGACCAGTGCAGTGCTCTCATTACTGATACACAGCTCATTGAACAGACATTGAAGAGACGTGTCAGTCAAGACAGCTCCACAACATCCAGAGCCTTCAGCATCTCAAGGCAAATCTTGTCCACATCTGGTGCCCTGCTGCCATGGGGCTTTTTGACAACCTCAGTGATCCCTGTTAGAGTGATGGACTCGTCTTCCTCCAAGTCTTCAGACTCTGCCTACTACATGGATGACAAAATGGCTGGACTAAGAAAATCTTCAAAGTCTTCCTTCCACTGCTCAATTATACCCACAGTCCTGGTCAGCAGTTCCCTACCCAGACCATACTCACCCTAGGACTGGCCCTGCTTTCCTTTTCTGAGTAAACAGTTAAGTAAGAAGTAAGAAGTAAGAACAGTTTGTCAGATCTTTCTTAAAGCCAAACCAAAGTTTTTGCTTCTGCGTCAGCTGCCACAGGAGACCTCTTCTTACCTATTAGACACACTTATTTTTAATGAAATTATTACTGATCAAGAGTTTAGTGAAATGTGTT
This sequence comes from Tandanus tandanus, assembly GCA_039654325.1. Lineage (NCBI taxonomy): Eukaryota > Metazoa > Chordata > Actinopteri > Siluriformes > Plotosidae > Tandanus > Tandanus tandanus. Next base: position 23,683,973 of record JBCNYH010000001.1, read on the forward strand.
TAACAGAAACATGGATTAAATCCAAATGATTAAGCTGCATGAGAGATGGAATATCCATCATATTAACTTGCTCAGAGTTGGCGACGCGAAAGGGCACGTAATCAAGCTGTCTTTATCGCTAACCCCTTTGAGTTCACGAAGGACCTGCTGGGACAGAAGCACAGTGGAAAACTTAGCCATCTGGACACAAGCTGGGTTACCTGAAGGAGAGTGTATGATGTTGAAAAACCCAAAACACCCAATAAATCCAGGAACATCACTGATGATGTGTCCAGAGGCAACAGTAAATGTATGTACACAGCATTAAATGAATATGGTCCTCCTGGATATCGTAAAATATTTTTTATACATCAACCTCGTCCAACTGGCAGAGGGAAGGCATCAAACTTATTTATACTGATAATCTAGGCCTTACACAAAAATCTGGATATAAATTTAATGTGTTTGAAATTGTATATACTAACATAACAGACGTTGCCGGAAAAAAACTATGTCTACTTTAGAAAAAACATTAATTGTTGACTTTAATATTCATATTGATAACACAGAAGATCCTAGAAATCTATTCTACATTCAGAAGGGGAAAATCAGAATATAATAGGACCAACTCATAATGCTGGCCATAGTTAGATTTAATACTAACTTTTGGAATAAATATTGGCTATATTGTCACAGTTCCACAGTCCGAAACTATTTCCGATCATTATTATATTGCACCTTAGTACTATGTATCTTGCAATGTGTAGTGGCTGTCTTTCATCTTTTGTAGTCTTCTTAATTTTCATCATATTCACAATCACATTCTATGGACTACAAGAGACTTATGCATTGAGTTGGCTCAGTCGGATTTGCCAATTTAACCAACAACGGTAAAACAACTGTGTGACTCCACTGTCCGCTCGTTTATTCACTGAACTGCACATGCCATACAATAAAACAAGCAGTACTTCATGTATTTCCCTATATCTACAGAAACCCATAAGTGACAAGGCACACTCTTATTTGTCTATACAGAAGTTACAGAACAACAAACTTTACAAATAATAATTTTCACTTGAAATGGTGCTTACATTCAGGCCCCTAATTGTTAATGCTGAGCATAACAATTACATCTTATAACATCAAAGCGTCATTTAATTTCAGGCAAAATGCTATAATGCAGCTATGGAAACACAGACACCCATCGCGCCCCTTTTTTTTTATTTTTATTTTTTTTATTTATTATTATCTGTGAACCTTCAAACATTCAATGAACATTAAACTTTGCTCATATATGACATCATCCGTTTCAAGTAACAAACAACTTATCCACTGGTCTTTCCAAGACACTAGTTTTGGTTTTAACAAAGACACGTCTGACAAGTCCATTTGAATCAGGAACTGTTTTCTCAACTTTCCCCATCAACCAGGAGTTTCTAGGAGCACTATGAGGACAACATCGCCTCATATTCCTTTGTCCAGCGCTTCCAAAAGATGTCAGACAGGTAGTGCACCTGCTTCCATCTCCTCCTTGCATACAATTCCTCCTTTTGAAACACTCCAGGAGGAAGCACTGGCTGCCTTTTAAGGAGAAGCAAATGGTTAGGTGTGAGTGCCTCCAAGTCATTCAAATCATTTGAGACTCTTGTTATTGGCCTGCCATTTACAATTGCCTCAACTTCACACAATATGTCTGTAGCCACTCATCATCAAGTGTTTGCTGCTTTAAAATCTGGTTGAGAATCCTTCTCACAGAACGAATCTATCTCTCCCAGATGCCACTGAAATGTGAACCTGCTGGTGGGTTGAATATCCATGTAACATTCTTTCGCATGGACTGATTCCAACCTCTTATGGCTTCATGCATTTTCCTTTCTGCTCCCACCGAGTTTTTCGCTCTTAACTGATCTCATAATAGATACCTGGCCTCTCCTTGCAATAAACCTCCTAAACGCATTTATGCATGAATCAGTATCAAGAGAGTGAACACTTCGATGTGAATTGCTCTAACAGTAAGGCAAGTGAACAATACACCATAACTTTTCACTGTGTCCTGCACACATTTTTCATCAAAAGGCCCAAAGTAATCTATTCCTACACTAGTGAATGGAGGTTTGTCAGGCATCCGGCGATCTTGTGGCAAGTTCGCCATTCTTTGTTCTCCAGGTTTTGCTGATATTTTTTTACACATTACACACTTTGACAGTATCTTTCTTATAGCAGGTTCTGCTTGTGGAATTCAGAATCTTTCAGTCTTGAGAGTATATAGTTCCTTCCACTATGTCTTTTTTCTTGGTGCAAATGTCTAAGAAACAATGTAGACACATTGTGATTTTTTGGAAGAATCATAGGGTGCTTAACATTTGCTGGCAAAGCAGACTGATGTAGCCTTCCATTAGTAATTCCATGATGTAGTAAATCCATTTTGCACAAGGGGATCAAGCTTGACAATGTGACTAAAGCAACATCTTCAGCCGTAAGCAAGAAGCCTTTGATAGCTGATCTGAACTGTTGCATGTGGCCTTTAATCATATCAGCTTTCTTCTCTTTACTCCAGCAATCACGTGTTTGCGACATAAGAAACTGACGATGATTTTTCAAACTATGAAGCAGTTGTTTAAACTTTAACGTCCATGAAACTGCCTTTTTTAGTTGAATAATGACAGATGAGCTTGTTAAGTGGACTTTCACGCACATTTATGGCACTCACAGTAACAGCCCCTTTAATTTCAACGTCATCGTTAGATATTTCCTTGACATCTGGTGAAACTGGCCAGTGACTCTTATCCAGTCTTGATCCAGTTTTGACATTTTATGAATGTGTCTACACTCAGCCCTCTCGAAGCATGATCAGCAGGATTCAATTCAGAGCATACATACCTCCTCTGACTTGGGTTTGTGTTTTCCCTTATTAGTGAAACTCAAAATGCCCTAAATGTTTTGAACCTGATGTTGACACTGGTGATATACTTCAGAACAAGAAGTACTGTCAGACCAAAAGGTTGATTCTTCCAGTGGCATTTGTAGCTCCTTTCTCATAAGCTTGTCCATTTTAAGAAAAACTGTAGCTGCAGTTAATTCCAGCCGTGGAATTGTTGTTTGCTTCAACGGTGAAACTCTTGATGTTCCAATGATGAATGAACAGTCATTTTCATTTGTTATTCAAAGGTAAGTCACAACTCCATATCCTTTCTCACTTGCATCGGGAAAATGTTGCAACTGTGCTGAGCTAATGTTTCCAAACCCATAGGGTTTCAGACACCTATTCTCTTTGAAATCAGGAAGCTTTGTTAGATCAGAGAACCACACTTGTGACTCATCCCATGCTAACCTTTACCTATACAGCTCTTGCAAAATCATTTTTGCTGGCAGAACAACACGTGATAAAAAACCGAAAGGGTCATATATGGCACTCACAAATGAGAGGATGCCACATCTTGTTTGTGGCAAAGGTTTTGCATTTAACCAGATCTTAAATGCATCCAACTTTCCACACCAGTTAACTCCTAGAACCTTTTTATCAGGCAATGCATCATGAGTGAGATCTAACTCCTTAACTTTCTTTGCTCTCTCTATTTCTGGAACTGAGGCAATAACAGCTCTGTTGTTACTCATCCACTTAGTTATATAAAATCCTTTACTTTCGCAAAGAGTTGTTAACCTCCTGATCATTGCACATGCTTGAGTTTCATTTGATACCGATAGAAGACAATCATCCACATAAAAATTGTTCAGAACTGCATTTACTGCAGAAGGTGACACTTTATATTTATAATCTTTGGTTGTTTCCCTTAATGCAAAGTTGGGACAGCTGGGAGAACACGTAGCACCAAACAAATGCACAACCATTTTACATTCTTGCAGAGGCTCATTCAAGTTTTTATTTGGCCACCATAGAAATCGCATGAGGTCAATGTCCTCTGGAGGTACTCTTACTTGGTGGTACATAGCCTATATTTCTGACAATAAGGCAATGTTTTCGTATCAACGCCCCAATTAGGCTATTTGTCAAATCAGGACCTTGCAAAAGTTCTGCATTCAGGGATACACCTTGATATGATGATGCACAGTCAAAGACTACTTGAGTTTTCCCTTTTGTGGATGATAAACTCCATTATGAGGAATGTACCACACTTTCTGGTTGTTAGACTCACACTCTGCCTTTTGCACTTGAACTGCTTAACCTTTAGTCAGAAGATCAGACATGAACACCACCTGCTTGTGACAGTGATGCCTCCCTCCCACACGCAGCTAGCAGATGTTTTCACTGACATCTTCAACATCTCGCTGAGCAGCTCCATCATCCCAACGTGCCTCAAGACAATGACCATCATCCCTGTGCCTCAGTGACAACTGTCCAGTTGCACTCACACCAATCGTGATGAAATGCTTCAAGAGGCTCGTCATGAGGCACATCAAGTCACAGCTACCATCCTCACTGGACCCCTTGCAGTTTGCGTATCATCCTAACCACTCTACAGACGATGCCATCATCAAAACCCTCCATCTGGCCCTCACACACCTGGACTGTAAAGACACATATGTACAAATGCTGTTCATAGACTTTAGTTCAGCATTCAGCACAATCATCCCTCAGCAGCTGATTGAGAAGCTGAGCCTGCAGGGCCTGAACACCTCTTTCTGCAACTGGATCCAGGATTTCCTGACTGGGAGACTCCAGTCAGTCCAAATCAGGAACAGCATCTCCAGCACCACCACCCTGAACAGTGTAGCTCCTCAGGGCTATGTGCTCAGTCCACTTTGTTGACTCACGACTGTGCAGCAATGCACAGCTCCAACCACATTATTAAGTTCGCCGATGACATGACCGTGGTGGGTCTCATCAGCAAGAATGATGCGTCAGCTTACAGAAAGGAGATGCAGTGGCTAACAGCCTGCTGTAGAGCCAACAACCTGTCTTTGAACGTCGACAAGACTAAAGAGATGGTTGTTGACTTCAGGAGAGCACTGAGTGACTATTCCGCACTGTTCATTGACAGATCCTCTGTGGAGATTGTCAAAAGCACCAAATTCCTTGGTGTTCATCTGGCGGAGAACCTCACCTGATCACTCAACACCGGCTTTATCACCAAGAAAACCCAGCAGCGCCTCTAATTCCTAAGGAGGCTGAGGAAAGCCTATCTCCCTTCCCCCATCCTGACTGTGTTCTACAGAGGGACCATCGAGAGCATCCTGAGCAGCTGCATCACTGCCTGGTTTGGGAACTGCACCGTCTCGGATCGTAAGACACTTCAGCAGATAGTGAGGACAGCTGGAAAGGTCATCAGAGTCTCTCTTCCCTCTATCACGGACATTTACACTGCATGCTGCATACGCAAAGCTAACTGCATTGTGGATGATGCCACACACCCCTCACACACACACTCTTCACCCTCCTGCCATCTGGAAAGAGGTACCGAAGCATTCGGGCCCTCACAACTAGACTGTGTAACAGTTTCTTTCCTCAAGCCATCAGGCTCCTCAACACCCAGGACTGAATTACACAAAAATCTCTCTCTCTCTCACACACACACACATACACACACACACACACACACACACACACACACACACTCTCACTCTCTCTCTCTCTCTTTCACCTGTTAAATTTGATGTTTGTTGTATGTTTATGTAGCACCTGGTCCTGGAGATGAATTAAGTTTTCTTGCCCTCTATGCCAAGCTGTCTTATCTTCTCAGAGCAAAATGTGGCTTAGCTTCAATTGTCCAAGAATGCATAAATCTCTATGGTTGTGTTGTTTTTCTTTAGCTTAACACAATCAGGAACATTTGGCAAAACATGGATATCTTTTCCAGCCCCGGTAGCTCAAGTACCACCAGAAAGATTAACTGATTCTGTGCTTGCAGTGTTTTCAGTATTTTTTGGACTATTGCCTGTTGTTTCACTGTCATTCTTATTTGAAAAATTGAGCATATTTGGATGATTCTTGGAGCAATGTTCACATGAAGCTCTTTTCTTACTGTCTTAGCTTAAGTGCCCATGTGTCAAACATGCAAAGCATAGTCCTTTTGCCTTAAGAAACTCTACCCGTTCTTTTAAAGGCTGACTACGGATTTTATGACACTCTGCTAAGGTATGTTGTTTTTCACAATACATGCATGGCTTCTGGAAAGCATTGCAGGTATGGCAAGAGGAGCCTTTACTTTTTTCAGGAGGTTTATCCTTTGCAGCTCGTACAACACTTGTAGCAAAGGTGCCTTTGGTCTGGATAATCGATTTATCCTTTCACTAGCATAAGACTTTCCCTTATCATCAGCACTCTATGTCACCAAACAAGGGATCTGCTGCTATTTTAGCTTGTCTATTTATGAATTTTGCAAGATCTGAAAACTTAGCCCTCCTTCCACAAGTTTCTTATATGTCGAAGGCAGTAACCCTCCACATTTCTCTCATTTTGTATGGTAGCTTTGCAATAATGGTTCTAAGATTACTAGGATGATCTATTTCTTGGAGTTGACTAATATCTTGCATTGCATTGTTACAACCAGTAAGAAACAAGGCATAGCCATGAAGAGATTTGGCAACATCTGGTTTTGTCTGCGGCCAGTTAAAAGCTCTGTTCCTCCCGGAAATCATAAGTTCAAATCCGGATTGATGCCACAGCCATCCGTGAGCGGGAGTCCATGGGAGCTAATTGGCCGAACTCTCAGGGGAGGGAGGGATGGCATATGCTCACTTCCCTGTCACTCACAGCGATCACCAGCCAATCATGGGCGTCTGTGAGCTCATTTGTACGAGGGGGCGGATAGTGCTTTCCCTCTGAGTGTGTTAGGCCACCCCCAAATACGCACGCGCAGCAGTTCGAAAAGAGGCGGGTGGCAGCATTGCATGTCACGGAGGGGATGCTTATGCCCCTCCCTGGTTAGTGGTGGTTGTGTGATAGGGAAGGAAATACTTGATGGGTGGGAATTGGATACGACTAAATTAGGGAGAAAAATAAAAACTCTGTTCATGTACGCTGTAGCAATTTTTAACTCATTACCATAATGATGAAAAAAACAACTGCCTTGCCTCACTATAGCCTTGCTGAGGGTGCTGGCAACTTCTGACCAAGTCTCTGGGCTCAGCTCTGGTAAACTGTTCAAGGTAATATAGCCTGTCCCTGTCACTGTGAGTTTTTTCATGAATAGTGTGATCAAAGGCTCTTATGAAGGGCTTGAATTCAAGTGGATCTCCATTGAAAACAGGAACATCTCTCTGTGGCAAACATGACAGTCTTTGTTGCATAATCATCATCTCAGTGATGTCATTTTGCTTCAGCATGACCTCACACAAATTCACAGCATCATTCCTGACATCTGAATTCTGTACCTCATGTTCATGTTTTACTGGATTATCATTTGTGTTTGACTGATTATTGCATTCATGACTTACTTTTAAATCGTGACTGTTTAGCCACTGATTGTCCATTAACCTTACCTCTGGATATGCATTCATAACATCCTTACAATACTCAGTCTCACAATCTTCAAGCACCTTTATCTTGGCTGCATCTACAATCTCAAGCTGCTGCTTCAATCTCAAGCTGTTCCCTTTTAGCCTTTAGTTTGCATTCTTCAAAGTCCAATGCTTGTCTCTGCTTCAGGGATACTGCATGTGCAAGTAAAGCTGCACGGTCCGCTTGTTCTCTGTGTCGTACAGATGATATGGACGAAACTTGAGATAAAACTCTGGATGAACTAGATAAGACTCGGGATGATCTGGATAAACTGCTACTAACAGTAGTTCCACTAACACATGAACCAGATTTCCTTTTTGCCGGTGCATCAGTGACAGACACACTATCATCTGGGCTTGCATCATCATGACCTTGTTTGCTTCTGGTGATTAGCCAGTTTTCAACTTCAGCTATGAAACCTTGAATCTGATCAGTCTTTGGCTTAAATCATAATGTTTGGTCTGCTTCTTTTTCATCAGGCAAAAGCAACAGTATCTTTTCATTTGCACAATTAAATTCAGTCAACAGTTTCATTCAAAAGTTCATCTACAGTTTCTGGCCTCTTATTACTTTCCATTATCCCAAGAATTTTATTTCTCTTGGATGTTAACTGCGACAGCTCGGATCTTCTTGCATTTATATTCCTGATAAGCTGCTCTTGCAGCCCCTTTTCTGAGAGTCTTGCTGCCCTCTTTTGACCAGTCCCGGTGCTGCAACTTCTCTATCAACAAGAGTTCCGTGGTCTATGACACAAAGCACTGTAGGCTTTTGCAAAAATGTCATCTTCTAAGGACCAAAATCCTTGTGTGAATTTTACATGAAGCTGAGAAGTACACGTTCTTCTTTCAGTGGTGCAGTCATCTTGCTCTGGAGAAGCTGGGTTGTTTTACTTATTGTAGTGGCTGTCTTTCATATTTTAGAGTCTTCTTAATTTTCATCATATTCACAACCACATTCTATGGATGACAAGAGACTGTCTTGCGCATTGAGTAGGCTCAGTCGGATGTGCCAACTTAACCAACAACGGCTCCAACGTCCGCTCGTTTATTCACTGAACTGCATACACATGCCATACAATAAAACAAGCAGCACTTCCTGTATTTCCCTATAACTACGGAAACCCATTGGTGACAAAAGCGCACTCTTATTTGTCAATACAGAAGTTACAGAACAATAAACTTCACAAATAATAATTTTCATTTAAAATGGAGCTTACACAATGCTTACAATGCACCTTAGTAGTATGCACCTAGTAATATGTAAACCTTGCCAGGTTATCGTGTTAAGTGTAGTTTTACATCAACTACTTTGCAGAGTTTCAGTAATAATCTCCCAGAATTATCAACTATCACTGGATCCCCGTCGACCCCACAGAGCTCGATCAGGCAACTGAGTGCTTTGAGTCAAATTTGCGCAATACTCTCAATAATGTAGCTCCTCTTAAAAGAAAACTAATCAGAGGGGGAAAAATAAGCACCTTGGTATAATGATGATTCACGCATACTAAAAGAGAACTCCCAGAAATTAGAGCAAAAATGGCGTCAAACCAAAATAATGGTATTCCAGTTATCATGGAAGGAGAGTCCTCTTAAAGCTCGTAGTGCGGTTAGAGAAACATATTTGTCAAACCTGATAGAAGATTTAAAAATAATCCAAAAATAATCCAAGATACCTACTTGATATTGGTGCAAAATTAACTAGGAATAAGACCATTAATAAAACGTGCAGACCATGGACTTATAGCAGTGATGACTTTTTTTAACGTAAAATTTGAAAATATCAGACAAAAAATTAATTCTCTAAAGACATTATTTTATTATCTTATTAATTTTCTCATCAAGATCATCAACCTGTGTGCTAGATCCAGTACCTACGTGTTTCTTTAAACAGATACTTCTGGAAGTGGTCAACCCTTTAATAAATGTAATTAATTCTTTCTTAGCACTGGTTATGTACAGTGGTACTTGAAAGTTTGTGAACCCTTAAGAATGAATAAAATGTATAGAATTTTATAATTTATTTCTGCATAAGTATGACCTAAAACATTATCAGATTTTCACACAAGTCCTAAAAGTAGATAACAAGAACCCAGTTAAATAGATGAGAAAATGATCCAGTATTACATATCTGTGAATGGTAAAAGTATGTGAACCTTTAAATTCAGTATCTGGTGTGACCCCCTTTTGCAGCAATAACTGAAACTAAACGTTTCCGGTAACTGTTGATCAGTCCTGCACATTGGCTTTGCGGAATTTTAGCCCATTACTAATTGGTGGATTTCCTTGCATGTACTGCTCGCTTCAGATCCTTCCACAACATCTCAGTTGGGTTAAGGTCACAAAACATTTAACCTTATTCTTCTTTAACGATTCTTTGGTAGAACGACTTTTGTGCTTAGAATAGTTGTCTTGCTGCATGACCCACTTTCTCTTGACATTCAGTTCATGGACAGATGTCCTGGCATTTTCTTTAGTATTTGCTGGAATATTTCAGTGTTTCATCAATGACAAGACGTCCTGTCCCAGATGCAGCAAAACAGGCCCAAACCATGATACTACCACCACCATGTTTCACAGATAGGATTCTATTTTGGTCTCATTTGTCCACAAGACATTTTTCTAATAGCCTTCTGGTTCGTTCATGTGATCTTTTCCAAACTGCAGATGAGCAGCAATTTACTTTTTGGAAGTGGCTTTCTTATTGAAACACTGCCATGCATGCCATTTTGTTCAGTGTTCTGGTGGACTCATAAACATTAACAGTAGCCAATGTGAGAGATGCCGTCACTTGCTTAGAACTTACCCTAGGGTCCTTTGTGACCTTGCCGACTATTACATGCCTTGCTTGCTCTTGGAGTGATCTTATTCAGTCAACCCTCCTGGGGAGGGTAACAAGAGTCTTAAATTTCCTCCATTTTTACACAATCTGTCTTACTGTGGATTGGTGGAGTCCAAACTCTTTAGAGATGGTTTTGTAACCTTTTCCAGCCTGATG
>JBCNYH010000001.1:23744122-23754652 GCA_039654325.1 Tandanus tandanus
CTGAGATGGGCGCCAGCCTCCCCGCGACCCTAATTAGGAATAAGCGGTTCAGAAAATGAATGAATGAATGATAATTTCAAATGTATGTGTTTGCAGTTACTTGTACCCAGATGGACGTGATGTGAACCCTGATCTCAACACTCTGTGTATGCCATCTCAGAAGGGTCGCATTAAAGTTACAGAGGTAACAATATCAATTTCTACTGGTGACTGACAATTACAATTATACTGTATGTTATTGGTTCTGTTATTGCACACACATGGCGCAAAATCAAGTTTAAATACATACATTAAAATGTGTGAGCTTATATACAGTCAGAAGTTTACATACACTCATCATGGATGTGAATTTTAAGGTAATATTAGGTTTTTAGTGTTTTCTGTTGCCAATGAATCATTCTGTTTGGACAGTACTTAGTAACAGCACATACTGCGCTGTGAATGATATTGAGTGGTGGGCCCCATTTTTTAAAAAAGGGTACCGGAGAGTATGTTTCACACTGCTCAGTCACCCTGGGAAAATTTACTCCAAGGTGCTGGAGAGGAGGCTCCGACTGACTGTCGAACCTGTAATTCAGGAAGAACAGTGTGGTTTCCTCCCAGTCGTGGAACAGTGGAACAGCTCTTTACCCTTGCAGAGTTACATTGGGAACTTTTAAACTGAATTCAAATATTGAACTGCATATCTACATTCAAGTGATATCATAGTGAGCCATTTAGATACTGAAATTGATTTGCATGTGGTGCAGACATACAGATCAGGTCCTGGACCAATTGATGCAACATAGACATCTGGCAGACATGTCATATTTGCTGGGATGATAAGTGTTAACTTCTGACGTTCGCAACTGTGTCTAAACAGACATTATGTTACGCTGCATTATGAGTACAATTTCATCACTTCTCCAGTACATGATGCTGATTTTGTAGTGGTGTAAATACTATTAATGCTTCTTTGAACTTTGTAAGTTCTTAGCAGTCTATGTCACCTATAGTTCTTCTTGATAAGAAGCAGGGTATAGTTTAAAACTTGACCGCACATCAAGCCCCACCCCCACTGTCAGCCCTCCCACCCCCACTTGTTTTTCAATTTTACCTACTGTATGTGGTTTGAAGAGAAATGACCATATTTGTCGAGTGGTAGCATGGCTCCACTTGGTTTGGCTTAATGTGTGTCAGATGATGTAAGAATAATATATATTACTGCTAAATGGTAGGTCCAACGTGCATACATCCTAAGAGATACAGAAACAGTTCCCTTGTTAATAATATCTGAAACATACATAGTTTAAAAAAATCTAATTTTAAACATTTGCCCCAATTCCCAGCATTAAAATCTTAGATCAGCCTCTACATGAAGCATGTAAACTTTAGTCTATAATCACGGTGATCTCAAGATTCTTTTTTTTTTTCTTTTTTCTTTTTTTTTTTTGAAGTTTAAAATACTTGCTTAATTTCTATAGTAACCATGTAATCCCCCACCCTGTCTCCTTCCATGTTTTTTTCTATCTATGTCTGAGCAGGAGCAGTATGAGTTATATTGTGAAATGGGCAGCACATTTCAGCTGTGTAAGATTTGTACAGAGAGAGAAAAGGACACTCGCATTCAACCCTGCGGACATCTGATTTGCCGACCTTGTCTTACCGGTTGGCAGGTACTCAATTTTATTCAAATACAATGGGCATCATATAGATTGGGGAAAAACCCAAACTAAGCACAATTCTCAGCACATGAAAAATTTTTGTAGTGTCGACTCTCTCTCTCTCTCTCTCTCTCTCTCTCTCTCTCTCTCTCTCTACCTCTTTCTCTCTCCTTCTGTGTGTGGGTGTTTTCACATAATTTATGACATCCAGCAAAAGAAACATTTGAAACATTGTAAGCATGAAAACATGTTACATATGAGGATACTGTATTTTAGAACAGCAGCTTTCCATTGTGCATAGCAGCCCATCTCTGAAATTCACATAAAATAGTTCACATGCCTCTAATAAACTTTGCAGTAGTTTATAACATGATATGGAAATATTTTCATATCTTCTGTACAGTTGCTTAATATATGTTGTGTATGTGTGTTGCAATATCACTCTACACCCAGAAGTCAGATGCACACACCTGCCCTTACTGCCGCTGTGAAATTAAAGGGACAGAGTCCATCCTCATAGAGCCATATCGAACCACAAGAGACAGAAGAGAAGAAGCAGAGGAAGATGATGATGATGACGACGGCGACGATGATGACGATGATGATGATGATGAAGACCACGAAGATGTTGAACAAGTCATGAAAACACTAGCTGCCATGAAAAGGGTGAGAGTTGCTCTACATGCATGATATTCTGTAATATTCTGAATCAAAATTTGCAGGGCTTATAGACAGGCCTTCTTTAAGTCCATCTGTTATACATGCATACACGTTTATGGGAAAATAGTAGTAGATTGTTCATACATACGGTACCAGTCAAATGTTTTGACACCTACTTCAGTAAGAATGAGTGTGTGTGTCCAAACTTTTGACTAGTACTGTAAGTTATAGCAGCTGTTTTAAGCAACTGGTTATGGTCACTGGTTATGGTCACCAGGCTCAGTTTTTTCCTTCTCCTGAAGTTATGCTGCAATCTACTGTACCCATAACTCTGAAAAACTTCCTCCAGTCAAAGTGATGAGAGTGTAAAGGGACGTTCGTTTAACTTGAAATTTGGAAAATCAGGAACTTCATCTAACTTGTCTGGTGTTATTCCACTGATTTAAACCCAGTTAATATAAATTAAATACCACATGTATAGATATAAAATAATATACATTTACAAATAACCCTTTCTAAGTGTGTGTGTTTATAAAATGAAAAATATGAAATTATATGGAATTTTTGGTGTTCAGTGATTTCGTTATTTGAGTTCTAGTACAGTGACTACCCCTGATCTTATAAACATAATTATGAGTCAACAGTGGTGGCCTGGTGGTAGGGTGCTGGAGTCAAGCCCCACTGTCACCGGGTTGTCACTGCTGTCCCCCCAGTGCAGCTAACTGGGTTATCAAAGGCCGGCCATGTCTCTCACTGTCTGTGGTGAGAGACATGTAAAATAACCATTGCTGATTTTAGTCAAGAGTAGGCTGCGTTGCTGTCAGCGTGTTTCTGTCCTGCTGTCCAGGGTGTACTCTGCCCTCTCCCAGAGTCGGCTGAGATGGGTGCCAGCTTCCCCGCGACCCTAATTAGGATTAAGCGGTTCAAAAAATGAATGAATGAATGAAGTTTGGACACACATGAAACTGTGTCCAAACTTTTGACTAATACTGTATTTTAAACATAACTCAGATTATGTTCAGGTGCTGAGACTTTATTTACACATGATATCACATTCATTCTATATATGTATTATGCTCTGATAAAAATTTAACCACATAAATTTACTTATGGTTAAATGGGCCTGTAGTTAGCAAGCAACTTCCTCTTCAAGTTTCCAGTCACCCTATGCAAAGGTGGGGTGCCGTGTTTAGTTCTCATAAAAGTGTTTTATCGAAGGCCCTGATAATAGGAGGACTTTGGTTGATGAAACTTTTATACTTGCATATTTAAACTTTTAGAATATCTGGATAAAATGTATCTCCACCTGAAGTGGTTTGAGTGATCATAATTTAATTAGTTTTAATCAAGCCTTTGGTGCCTTTAGTTTATGTATTAATTTGATGATTTAAGTTGTACTTTACTTACACTTCCAACCTGCCATAACAGGCATCACAAGAGGAGTATCAGGTCCCTTGTTCCAGTTTAGAACCTCCTCCACTTCCACCAAAACAGAACACCTTGTCCTCCCCATGCACGTCTCGCAAACCTCACGGCCATCCTTCCATCTGCGAGAGGCTGGTTAAAGGTTACAGTGACTCTGTGAGTGTCATTTTTTCTTTTTTTTTTTAAGTCAGTCAAATATTTTGTTGTTGTAACAGTTACCACAAACTTATTTAATTTATTTAACTGGAATATCATAGCTGTATGATTTCAGTATAAGTAAATTAATAACTTACATTTTTTATTTAATTTAATTAAAACTTTTAAATGGCCTTTTTTGTTAATTTTTTAAAATAGCCTTACATAAAATTACAGATACAGTATTCTGTATTCAAAATGTTTATATAATAATGTCTGCTAAAGCATGTAGCATATAGATTTAGACCAGTGTACCAACGAATGGTAAAAAGCAATATTCCAGTAAATATGACTTGACCGAATATCAGTCAATGTGTGTAACAGTTTGTATGCACTTTCTGTATGCAATTTCTGTATGCACTTTGTTCATATAAAGATAAATAATAATAATTAAAAATATTCTCCAGACTACCTGTAGCAATGTGAGACATTCGGAAAACCACCCGAATCAAACCGAGGAAACAACACACAGGTAAAAAGCAAATCATTTTTTAAAGCCCTAAAGCATTTATCCTTGTTAAAAATATCTTACTTAAAATGACTTGCTTAAATTAGAGACAACTACCATCCCTGAATCTGTATTTTAAGGGATAAATATAAATATTCTTAAGTATTAAAATATTTTCTTTCTCTTTGATTTGTATTCTCTGAAGACAGATGTGGGGTGTTGCTGAGCAGAGCCACGCCTCTCCCTACCAGTCACACAGGAAAGGTATATGCCACTCTATCTCTCCACTCTATCACTTTACAGAGTATTAAAGTTTTTACCCCCACAATTTCTTAGTGAAGTTGACTGAGTAAATCCAAATAAGCATGGATATGAAAAAGGGTAAGGCAGTTATGTTGAGGATTGAGACTACACACTTTTCATCATTGATATCTTATGATTATCTATTTGAATGTTTTCATTACTTTGGCAAAAAAAGAACATTTCTGCTACCCAGTGAATGTCTTGATCCTATAAATTGCATGTCTCTGATTGAAGAGTATTGTACTGATTTAAGTCCATATTAAAAGTATGGATTGCTTGGATTGCATGGATTGGAACTTTACCCAGGCCCTGTGTAAAATGTCATAATTCAATGTTACATATGCCTTAATATTTTAAAGTAACCATCTGTGCTTTTGGTTACTAAGTTTTTCTCTGTGAACACATACTACACTACAGAATGAATACGATTTTCTATATACTGTAAACGATAGTGGCCCAATGCAACATGGGTGTGGAATGGATTAAAATAACATAAAATAAAATATTCAGAAAATGTGCACATTAAATAACATACACATTATGTGTGCAAACGTTTCCTTAAAGCCTTTATACCAACTGAACATTATTTGGAGCAGTTTATTTTCAGTTAGCAGGAATTAGATTGTTGGACCAAATGCAAGTCACTTATTTATAAAATAAAGTCTAGAAAGGTAATTAATTCTATATTTTATATAACATGCTTGATATTTTAAATATTTATGATGGCCTCAGATTACACCTGTCAATCAACACTCATCAACACAAATCTTATGTGTTCAAGAAACCCAAGGTTTGTTGTGTGAAACAATTTATCTGTACACTGACATCTTGTGGCTATTATTAGTAATCCACATACATATCCCTTTTACACTTTTCTTTTTCAGGTCTAGCCCCATGGTCAGAGCCTGGAAATTCAGGAAAAAAGAAGGAAGAGAAAAGAAGGGAGGAGGAAGACACTGGTGATCTGGAAACAGAGTTGCTAGCAGGAAGACAGTGTCAAAATAAATCCCAAAGACAGCGACAGCTCTCATCTTTGACATTCCTCAAGGATTTCACCATGGAAGGAAATCTAAAAAAAAACTGATTTATGTAGTTTATGTATGTACATTGTATACAATGTAGTCTTTCTACATTGTAAAAAAAAATGTTCATGTAATTTACAGTGAAACACAATTAAATGACAACAATTTAATAATAATAATAATAATAATAATAAAAACCTCTAAATTGGGGAAAATGGGGAAAAGCAATTTCTAAGATCTCATGACAATGTAAAAAAGTATCCTGTTATTTTTACTGTAACAATTTGTAAATCTTAACAGATTTTGCTATGGTGTTCACCTTAAAATTAATGTTTTCTTCCTCTTACATGTTGTCAAATTTTGCCACACAAGTCTGCGCTTTAGGGACTTTTACTGGCTCAAGAATGTGAAGTATGCACAGGGCACCACTACTTTTTTTGCGAGGCTTGCCCCTTTCTCCAATGCAAATGATCAGACGTTCAGATACTCTTTATTACATCTATCCCAAGAGCACAAATAGTTTCAGCTGGAGATATTAATGAAGGGGGGGACTGGGAAGGACTTTTCTGACTTGGACATGAACTAGAAATTCACAGACAGGTTAATTGTGGCTTTACTTGTCTGGTTTAAATCAGCAGTCAGCAGTGCAAGGTGAGTTAAAAACTCATTATTTGGAACACCTAATTTTAAAATCCATAATGTTATTGGTAGTGTACATGCTAACTCATACATGTCTTTTTATGTAAATTTTGATAGCTGGATGGCTGGATGTTGTTGACACTGAAATAATAGGCTGCTAGCTTGTACATGAGCGTATGACTCTTCAGTTTTTCTTGCCAACATTGCTATATAACAACATAATGGATATTATTTCATAATAATACTAAAATAATACAATATAATTTGATTATTTTTATTAGATAGTGCAAAGGTGCATTAGGAGTGTGTGTGTGTGTGTGTGTGTGTGTGTGTGTGTGTGTGTGTGTGTGTGTAAGGTTTTGCAAATGCCAGTACGTCAAGGTAAATTGGCTGAAGGTGTAGACAAATGCTGATATATGTGATAAGGCAGACATATCTGTCAGCATTATACTGTAACATACAACTTACATTTAATTTCTGTTTAATGCAAATAAACTATTTAATACCACACATTTGAAAATCATACTACAATAGGAACAGAGGGGTTGGCTGTTCGTTTTACAGCTAGAACCTGGTTTGATAGCAATAGCTTAGTGTACATATACTGTATGTACTAAAGTCAGTAGCAGTTAGATATGTGTTAAAAACTGTAGTCAGTGTCACAGCAGGGTTGGTTTTATTCATGGATCTTAATTGTATCTCATCATTTTTTCTGATGAGTGAGTGGGAACAGAAAGAAAAACAGCGTAGCAGAGAATTCCCAAAATCATAGAGGATGGCACATGGGAGGAAGAGAATGAGAGGTGGACCATAAAATGAAGAATGTGATGAGGACCTAAAACAGTTGGAGTACAGAAAGGTACTTTAAGGGTTCGCCTCCATGACGTCTTTTATCCAGTAGAGGAATTCACACACTTTGACATAGACGCCAGGATACTCTGGCAGGCCACAGCCTTGACCCCAAGACACTAGCCCATGCACCTCTCCATAGCATACCAGTGGACTGCCTGCATCTCTCTGCCAAAGACATCCAAAATCATATTCAATTTTATTCTCATTCAATCATCTGTAGATAAGAATAAATGCTTCAGTATTCTGATTCTAATATGACCTAAAGCCATAAAGTAAATTGTTTGATATTAAACAAAATGACTTGTCTTGTAAAGTTTGACATCAGTTTTATGCAGGTACACTTTGATACTACAGGAAGATTGTCATTTACGTACAGCGCAGGCATCCTTGCCACCCTCCTTAAGGCCAGCACACAGCATTCTACGACTCAGCATACCAGGATAAGAGTTCTCACACTCCTTGGCATCCACAATTGGGACATCAGCGCACTGAAGACGGAATGGCATGAATACTGTTGGGAGACAATGGAGGAAAATGCAGACCGCTTGATCATGTGTGCAAACTATCTATAAACCAGTTCCTAAAGAAATCCACAGAGAACTCTCAACCATTCACTTAATTATCCATTAAGGCATTAATTCATTCATTTGATTTTTCACTGCTTTTTCCTATCAGAGTTGTGCAAAGGCAGTCTCACCTGACACTGGGTGAAGGTGGGGTATACCCTGAACAGCTTGCCAGACCATCACAGGGCCCACACACACAACTATTCACACTCACATCCACACCTAGGGGCAATATGAAACAACTAACTAGCCTAATGTTCATGTCTTTGGTCTGTGGGAGGAATCTGAAGGTTTTTTTAATATATACTATATTAATCCCGCAAGGGAAATTATTGCCTCTACATTTAACCCATCCAAAGTGAGCACACACACACACATGAAAACAGCGAGCACACACACACTTGGAGCAGTGGGCTGTGCCCTTAGAGCAGATGGGGATTAGGTGCCTTGCTCAAGGGCACTTCAGCCATGAAGGTGGAGGAAGGGAAGGTGTAGCTCACTCTCCCCGCCTGCTGGTTCGGGAATCGAACCAGCGACCTTTAGGTCCCAAACCTGCTTCTCTAACCATTAGGCCCTCAAACAGCCAATTAGCCTAATGTACATGTCTTTGGTCTGTCGGGGGAATCTGGACCTTCTTGCTGTGAGGCAGACATGATAACCGCTACGCCACCATGCCGCCATATCCATTAAGGCAAAATATGACATTACTAATGAATTAAAAATACATTTTGCAGTAATAAAAAATGTACACTTCACTGTAATATAATTACATGTATCAATATCAGTGGTACAGCTTGTAATGGGATATGTGATTTTAAAATTATTTGGCAGCTACTTCTAGCACCCTGCAATGGACTGGCGAGCTGTTCAGGGTGCACCCTGCCTTCGCCCAGACTCAGCTGAGATCGGCTCCAGCATCCACACGACCCTAGCAGGATTAAGTGGTTCGGCAAATGACTGAGTAAATGAACTATTCCTAACTGAGTTTAGAATTATGTATAAATTGTGATGATCATACAGGTATCAGTCCTGATAGTCCCCCAGCCAGCGACAGTACAGGGCATTCCCCCATAGGGACAGCCAGTTGGCAGAGATATTGGCTGCACAGCATCAGTCACTTTAACTGGATGGAACAGCTTAATAAGCATAATATCATAATCCAGAGTCTTGTAGTCATAGCTAGAGACAACACAGGATAGGGGACAATTTTACACATGTACTGTTTCTGTTGCATAATTGATAGAAGACAAAGCAATATAACTGTAATATGAAGTAACAGATCTATTCAAGTATTTCTTGCTGTGTGTGTGTGTGTGTGTGTGTGTGTGTGTGTGTGTGTGTGTGTGTGTTGGGGGGTGCTGGTACTTGCTTAGGGTGCCAGATAATATTCTCTGTCTTCAGAAGCTGCTCAGTTCCCTCAAATACACGCACATCATGATCTCCCAAAATAAGCTGCATGCTGTAGGGACTTTAAAAAAGAAGATAAAGATAAAGGTGCATGCCAATTAAGATCACACAACATACATGAAAATTACTTCACTATCACATAGAAATTATACTACAAAACGTATAACAACAAATAAACATGTGATAAAGGACTTAATACAAGAATAATGCAAACGTTCCCACAAAACCATTAAAGCAGTTTGTGGCAGCTATTAAAAAAGTTCAAACACTTTTGTTAAGAACTGAATAAGTCTCTGGAACTTTAAATAGATGGAACTGCAACTTTATAAACCAAATCATTTTGATTTGAAATTAACATTCAGCATGTGTGCAGTGGAGATTTTTTTCTGGCTTGAGCATAGTCAGTAGATGCTCAGATCTGATGCTGCACTTTTGCTAGACATGATCCCTTGACATTTTTGTAGTACTTACTTGTACCAGCACTGGGCAGTAGAGAGCACCCACTGTTCACTGATGAGCACTCCTCCACAGAAGTGGTAGCCATAGTGCAGAGACACCATCCATGGCTGTGAATGAGCAACACACTCAGAGCCTCCGATTATTTTTTGTTCACCACTGGGTGCTGCAACTGCGATCATGTCAAGCACACACATGCATACATACACATCATGGATGAAAGTCTTCATTCCAAGCCCATTTCTAGCCATGCATATTGTTCAATTCAGTTCAATTCAGTTTTATTTGTATAGCGCTTTTTACAATTGACATTGTCACAAAGCAGCTTTACATAGTAAAATCAATTTAATAAGGAATCTAAAAATTTAAGTATTTGGTATGGTTTCTATGAAATCTAAAAATTTAAGTATTTGGTATGGTTCCTATGATAGGGTTTGTAGTGTCATTTGAAAGACATAAAGGGAACTCATGATAGAATAATGAAAAAGCTGTGAAAATCTCTACAGACACTGGTTAAAATATTATGTAAGGTTCATTACATAATAATGAAATGTATAACAATAAAACAAAAAGGAGCATAAATCATCCTCACAGGACACATGATGTGAGTCTAACAATGTTATCCATGTCTATAAATGTAAATTTCCGTTAATAGCAAACAAATGAGATAAAATGTTAATTTCTTTACCAGCAGCTCCTACTAGTGCCAGAAGAATGATCAAGCTCATGTTGATTGCTTCAGCAGCCAAACAGACTGTCACATAACTTCCTATATATACACTGGTTTCAGCCCAATTACACACACACACACACACACACACACACACACACACACACAAACACCTGGCTCCCTGAAATTGTTCAATGGTTAACTTATCTGAAGGTTTGACATCACCACGGTTTGCTATAAATAG
>JBCNYH010000001.1:23827843-23840457 GCA_039654325.1 Tandanus tandanus
CACACACACACACACACACACACACACACACACACACACACACACACACACACACACACACACACAAACAAGTATACTAATGGTGAAAGAGAGACAGATTTTGGTCTGATGGCCTTGGTGACTTGTGCATCTGGCCGTTCCTTGTACCAGTAATTGGCCTGTGCTGTGACTCTTTCCATGCTGAGACATGGCATCCATACATTCCATTATCAATGAAGGATCCTGCAGACACACACACACACACACACACACACACACACTTTTTTAAAATTAATAATTATTGTTTGTAATTATTCTGTTGATTTACATGATGTTACAATGCTATGTCAACAAAGATAAAAAAAAAAAGAAGTAAACATGATACTCTGTATTTGGTGTATTTTTTAAATATTTAGAATATATTACATGGAAACGGCACAATCTGATAGGTCTGCTATCTAAGCAATATTAGACATTATGCTATCCTAGGTCATTAGATATTAGCAATTCTGTGCTCTGATTGGCTAGTCTACTCCTGGGATATCAACTTATATATACGGTAACCTTAGCATCACCATAGAAAAAAATGGAAATGGTTGTGATTCATCCTAAGCTAAAGTATTTCATGATGAAAACATTGTTTTTTTTTTTTTTTAATTTTCAAGAATTAGACATTTTTTATTTTATTTTTTTCACCATGTGTGACTTTTTGGAAACCAGAAATGATATAACACTAGCTTCTGCTAGTTCCTCTAGCAAGTAAGTTTCGTTAAATGCAGTTTTTTTCAGTCTAGACTAAATCCATGAAAAGCAACAAAATATAGAAATAAACAATTTGATGGTATGAATATAGCTCTTTTTGATTTTTATGAATTAGACATTTTTTCCCCCACCAAAATCGATTTTAATTGACTACAGAGCTTCAGCCAACCAGCTAGCTCTGGACTCTCCATACAAAACAAAATATGGAATTATTTTATGGTAAATATGGAATTAAAGTATATATTTTTCTAAAGAATTAGACATTTCTTTTCACCAAATGTGGCTTTATTGGACTGCTAAAGGCGCATACCTTCAGCTAACCAGCTAGCTCCATGCTAAATGGCTTTCCTCTATTATATGGTATGAATGTGTGGTCATTTAGAAATGTCCTTGTTTTTGAAAGAAAAGCAATTTTTTTCAATAAAAAAGATTAAATTGATCAGAAAGACAGTCTAGACACTAGTTAATTGTACATGACTATTATTGGTGGAAACAGATGGATTTTTAAAGGAATATCTACATAGGCTTATAGGGGCCCATTTTCAGCAACTATCATAGTTGTGTTCCAATGGCACATTGTGTTGAGTTTGATTATAGAAAAAAGAAAAATTGAAATTTATCAGTCTATATTTGTTCTGAGAAATGAAGGTTATTACAAACAAGAAACCACCAGGAAACTGAAGACCCACTCACTTCACAGAACAGTGCAAACTGTTGAAAAGAGAGTTATAGAGACAATGTAAAGAGAGTTAAGTAGACATCTGCTCACGTATATGCTCAAGTTCATTTACATCCTTCATGATTTAAAAACTGTAATAAAAAAAAGAAAAATAAACCATAAAAATGTTATTTTAGTGTACTTTGTTGCTTATGTTCCTGTGTAGTATATACTAAAACAATTATGCACTTTAGGTTTGGTGGATGTCGCTGAATTGAATAGTCCTTATAGACCATACAGCAAGATCCACCTCACCTTCGCTACATAATTGTTAATTCTTTACTTTCAGTAATAACAGAAAACCAATAGAAAAGGTTTATAGTAATGAGAATGAGACAGATAAGCACTTTTTTTTGGAGTTGGGGGGCTGCATCCAGGGCTGGATACTCCATTTGGTAGCATCATAACAGTTTAACCATGCCTATTGTGTCTCTTTACATGTGTGGTGTCACACAGCACAGACAAAAAGACAAAGGCGCACACACGCACACGCACACACACACACACACACACACACACACACACACACACACACACACACTAGTTTAAGAAACAGACCCCTTACAGGTTTTCAGCTGGCGGCTTCATTAAGTAGTACGGGAACTTCAACAGTGAAAAGGCAAGTCCTGGAGTTGCAAAGAAAAAGTCATATCTGAGACTTGTTAATAAAAGAAAAAGATTAAGAGGGGCAACAGTATACAGATATTGGATAGAAGAAGTTTCGGAGTGGGGCGGGGTGTGCTATAGATAGATGAAACAGTGCTTAAGAAATGTTATGGTCTGGAGTGCTTTGGTGGTGGTAAAGTGTGAGAGTTGTACATGGAAGGCTACCACTTTATTTTGCATTGCACCATGCCATACCCTGTGTACAGTGCTTGACTGGAGCCACTTTCCTCCTACAACAGTCACTGTCAACAGGCAACACCAAGGACAGGAGGGCTGTTCCTATCAGCTGGCTGATAAAAATGCATTTGGTGAAAAAAAAAGTCCAATTCTTGAAGAAACAAAAAACAAACAAACAAACAACCCCCCGAAAAAAAAAAAAAAAAAAAGTCTAGAAAGATCACAACAGCCAGCAAGGTAGCATTAGCAGTTAGCTTAGTACCATTCACAACTACTTTGTTTTCTGTAGTGATGTAGCTACTAAAGGTAGACGAGGTAATATACTAGTAGTAGATTAGCAAATCAGAACAAATGATATTCAATAGGTATGGATTAACAACTGTGGACTGAAGGTGAGGTGGATCTCACTGAATATTGCCTGGGACATTGAGGGGAATATTAATTTTAGCAACCTCAGCACAGGGTTGCTAATTGAAATTATATTTACTACACAAGTGACTAAGCAAAAAAAAAAAAAAAAAAAAAAACTTAAAAAAACCCATATGACTTTGTTATTTCTCTTGAAATTGTATGCATTTTTCAGTTTCTTAATATTTGATCTCAGATCAATATGCACCATGTAGGCAACATGCACCAGGAGATACTACAGATTTTCGCTCTGTTTATTACCTTAATAAGGCAACGTATACTGAGAGATACAACTCATAAAATGCAAAATTATTCAAGATATTTAAAAAATACTAATATGAATGTTTTACTTGGATCCTACATAAAAGAATAATAACATTAAATATTTTTTTACTATTTGTTTTCCACTTGTGCCTGTTTAAGGGTTAAAACACATAGGTTATTCACTAGTGAATGGGAACCTTTAAACCCTTTTCAGGTTTTTGTGAAAACATAATGAAATGCAAACTAAATCGAGATTTTTACAGTTTATATTTACACATTTTAACCATGAGAGAGACTGTTCAGGTGAGCCCTGCACTTTGAACTGAGTTAATAAATGCTATTGAGTGTTAAGCATATTCAATTTACTAGATACTTTCAAGAATGAAAAGCCAGCTATGTAAATGTGTGTTTGCACAATAATTAAAAAATTTGGTATGAGCTACAAGGATATACAAGAAAAACAGACTAAAACAAGATGCTTACTTTATACTTACATATTTTAACTATGACAGAGGCTGTTCAGGTGAGATGTAAGCTTTGAGATGAGCTAACAGGGCAGGGCTCCATATGTGCTGTGGAGTCTTTTTAGCATTCTCATTTTGAGGTTAGCCTACATACTACATGAATACAAGAAAAATTGACTCTATAAAGACGTTTATCCCTAGTGGATAATGTGTGAATCATAATAACAACGGACAATCACAGTTTTTCATGGTCAGGCAACATCAACATCACACTTTAAATCAAAAAATAACCATAAAAATCTTTTCATGTAGTATATACCAAAATTTTGAATGAATCTAAAAACACACTGTTATGGAGAATGGTTTTCTTACTTTTATGTGGGGTATATACTAAACCCTCAATGAGTTTAAACACATGCTATTCGCTACACATCAATTAGCTCTGCTCAGAGTGAGTGGAGCTCAAATAACCAGCTTCTGTAATGGTTAAAAAATGTAAAAATAAACTTGAAGCATTTTGTTTTGCTTTGCTTTTTATGTCTCCATGTAGTATATATTAAAACAATTATGCACCTCACGGTGGATGTTCCGTCTGGGGGATTATTCAGTGACATCTACTTACCTCTCTCCTACCACTTGTTAAGTATTAACACATTAATCAATTAGACCAAGAGAATTCACATCAACTTATTCAAAGATCCTGAACTCCTGAAGTTCCAACTTTATTATTCAGCTATCATATCAAAGCATATGTTTAATAATTATTATGCATTAATAAATTAAACATGGGAACAGTGCAATCTGATTGGCCTGGTGTCTTGGAATGAAAAATTATTCTGAGTGGATAATGCTTGAATCAAAATGGTGGACTCGCACAGTTTGTCACTGTCACTTGTAGCAAATGGTATAACCACTTCATGCCTGAAAATGATTTAAAAAAAAAAAGTTTTTTTATTTTTTTGCTTTCCACTGTATATACTAAACCACATTTAGGGAGCACTGTTTACTTATATTTCTGAATAAGTAGGTTGAACAAACCAGAGCAAACACTGTTATTGGCTGGCTCAAAGCACAGAGCTCACCTTACCTGCCTCAGTGTCATGGTTAAAATATAATAAATATATGAATTTTGTTTTAGTCTGCTTTTCATTGTTTCTGTGTAGTATATGCTAAAACTCATTAAAAAGAGAGTTATAGAGACAATGTAAAGAGAGTTAAGTAGACACCTGCTCACATATATGGTCAAGTTCACTTGCATTCTTCTTTTATTTTAGTGTACTTTGTTGCTTATGTTCCTGTGTAGTATATACTAAAACAATTATGCACTTCAGGTTTGGTGGATGTTGCTGAATTGAGTAGTCCTTAAAGACTATTCAGCAAGATCCACCTCTCCTTCACTACATTATTGTTAATTCTCTACTTCCAATAATAAGAGAAAACCAACAGAAAAGGTCTATAGTAATGAAAATAAGACAGATAAACACTTTTTTGGAGTTGGGGGACTGCATCCGGTAGCATCATAACAGTTTAACCTTGCCTATTGTGTCTCTTTACATGTGTGGTGTCACGCAGCACAGACAAAAAGACAAAGGCACACACACGCACACACACACACACAACAACGACGACGACGGCGACGACTACTACTACTACTACTACAACAATAACAACAACATAAATCCTTGCCCTCCACCCTCTCATGTCTCAGCTGGTGACGGGCTTTCTGGTCCAGTACACACACCAACATCTGATGAGTCAAACTTCCCATTTCAGACTAATCACTTGACTGCACTAATTGCAAATGCAAATATGCAAATTCATATTAATTAATTACTCTGTTAATTAGTTCTCTGGTCTTTTTGGGCAATAAATCATTGTGCAGGAGAATGGAGAGAGTGCAGTCCCGGCCCATTTCGCATAAAAAATTTAGCAAGCACACTTAGAAATAGACTCTGCCTGGTGCCAAAAAAAGAATATAGAAAAGCTTCTTAAAAGCCGTGCGTAGAGTTGATGCCTGCTCCCCAGCAGCACAGGCCTCAGACCCAGCAGACAAAATGAGGAGAAATGAGGCTTTCACAGGGAGAGCACATGTATCAGACACGCTGTCTGCCAGTGATTTAATTAACACATTATCAACTTTTAAAGACAGAGGGATGCCAGGTCCAGGATGCAAATGAAGGTAGTGATGTTCACACGTCAAGTGGCACACACACACACACACACACACACACACACACACACACACACATGCAAAGCAGACGCTCACTGAGATCAGCTCTGGCCTTTTGAGAATCTCAGCTGCCTGCTTAGCCATGACACCAACTGGATAGTGAGGGGACCTGCTGCTGTGTATCATTATATCATTATATCAGATCATATCATATCATATCCTGTATATCATATCCTATTTGCATACAGAAGTTTTTTTTATTTATTTTTAATCAGGGATAATATATGTTCTATTTTCAGAATTGGAAAGAAAAAATATTTTTATTACAGGGAACAACTAGTTTATGCACTTTCAAATCATAATTTTTATGTGAATAAACTCCAGAATGATGTTGATTCAATAATAAAATATGATAAAATAAAATCAAATGTTTCAATACAGACAGAGGTGTAAGGCTGTCACTGTGTTAATGGTTAAACAGCGTGGCACATGAATAATGCATGTCTTTAAAAAGGCATAATGTTAATATCTCAGAGGTGCGAGGGAATGCCAGTAGAGACTGTTGCTTTAAAATATCACATTTTCAAAAGGATTATGTCCTCTCATTGAACCAGCTAGGGATTCTATGGAATGAGAAATACATCCTACCTCTTGTAAATGTGATCAGCTGTTTTCATCCTACTGATTATAAACATAATTTGAGGCTTAATTATAACACAGTTGGGTTTAATTACATTATATAATTATAAGTTGGCTTCTTTGACACCGGGGAACAGAAAAGAATCCTGCAGATGAGCCAAAAAACTAGAAGTCGCAACATTCACTTTGAAAGTCATGTGACAAATTATTAGTTAGATTCCATTAGCTAATGTATTTCAATAAATATTTTTAATATTAATATGTGTGCCATTTAACACTTATCATAATGTCCACCAAGTACTAACATGTTGACCTGGCCCAAAAACTGTTTAAACCATAAGCCACATATGGGTTTAAACTAGCCGCATTTTGTAAGGGGATAAAAGCATTTGAATAGGCATTTTTGTATATCTGAATTATGAACATGGCAGATGCAGCTTGAAAATATCTTTAGCTTACATCCATCAGTGTACTTGTTTACCTATGTTTTTTTTAATAAATTTTTTTATAATAATTAATTCATTCATTTTCTGAACTGCTTAATCCTAATTAGGGTCTCAGCCGACTCTGGGTGAGAGCAGAGTACACACTGGACAGCTCGCCTTGCCATCGCAGGGCAGAAACACACTGGCGGCCACCCAATGGCCTACTCTTTACTAACGACAGCAATGGTTCTTTTACATGCCTCTCGCCACAGACAGTGAGAGACATGGCTGGTCTTTGATAACCCAGTTAGCTGCACTGGGGGACAGCAGTGACAACTTGGTGATAGTGGGGTTTAAACCCCCCACCTTCGGATCAGTAAGCCAGCACCCTACCACCGGGCCACCACTCCGCCTTCAATAATAATAATAATAATAATAATAATAATAATAATAATAATAATTTATTATAATAAATTAATTATATATATATATTTATTATTTATTATAATAAAACCCTGGGGTCGACCCAGAACACGCTGGAGAGACTATGTCTCTCAGCTGGCCTGGGAACGCCTCGGTGTCCCCCCGGAAGAGCTGGAGGAAGTGGCTGGGGAGAGGGACGTCTGGACCTCACTGCTTAGGCTGCTGCCCCCTCGACCCGACCCCGGATCAAGGGGAAGAAGATGATGTTAATAATAATAATAATAATGATATTAATAATAATAATAATAATAATAATAATAATAATAATAATAATAATATAAGCTTGTTATTAGTGAACTAGCTACTGCTCACAGACTTACACTTCAGTTTGGGTACTAGCTGAATATTACTCATGGTTTCATGAAGAAGGAAATATGTGAGAGGGTTACCTAGAGCTGGCGATGAGCACTTCGCTAAGTGATTCACTTGCGTTGCAAAGTGATTAGCTTGTCGCTTACCACTCTTTGCTTCCTGTGTGTATGTACAAAGTGACAATATTTTATGTGAAATTTGGGTGAAATGTTGTCAGTAGTTTACAGAATAAAAAAGTGTTCATGCTCCTCAAACATGTACCTATAAGTAGTAAAAACTAAGAAACGGATCATTTTCCATGGCTTATATATTTGTTTTAGACACAAACCTTTTAATTGATCTTTTTAATCACCTTAACAATACTCATTTATTTAATTCAAACGTACAGTAGTGTGCAGTGAAGATTATACACCACCACTTTTGTCTAAAAGGGCTCCTAATAAAGAAAAGAAATTACTTCTGTATACTTTTTTGGTGAAAATGTATTGAACAATGCTGTTGTTGGCAATGAGAACCAAAAAAATCATTCTGACAAGTATATTGAGGTAAAAGTATGGCTAATAAACAAAAACACTGAAAAAAATACCAATTTTTCAGAAAAATTACTGTCTTGATAAAGAAATCTCTTTTTCAACCAATTTTTACTTCTTTTGAAAATAACAAAAGAGAGAAGGGCACCATTTTGCAATAAAGGCCTGGAAAGCTGGCTTCTCTGCTGAATCATCCAGCATCCAGCTGTTCAAATCTCAACTAAGTGCTGGGTAGGTTAAAATTATTTCTAAATTTGTGAATTATTTAATTAATGATAATAGTTTTTTTGAATTACGACTTATACGTCTCTGCACACAAACATTTGTTTATGCAAGTAAAAAAGCTGGAAAGTAACTTCACAGACCTGCGTCATATTTTTTTTTTTTTTTCTGGATTTTTCATGATGATGGTCATCAAATATTATTTAGAAGATGTTCTTATTGATTCTTCCATAAAATATTGTGTTCACAGTGTTGTATTAGTAGCAGTTATTCAGAAACTGTTTTTTATTTTTTATTATTATTGCTTCCTAAACCCCTCCAAAATAAGAAATAACGGATAATAACATTATGAACGTCAATATAAACTAACCATGGATCTTGGCATTTTGTTTACATTTTCATCCCCCCCCCCCCTATTAATACATGCATAGACACATTACATACTACATGTTCAGAAGTCAGGTTGCTCCGCCCACTTGAGCCGATACTCACGCCCATTGAGAAATATCCAGTGTTTGTGTTTAGCCCCGGTGTGTTCATACAGCAAGACTAGCGGAGTTAAATCATGGCGAGGGGACTACGGTTTGTGGTGGGGAACATCTCAGTTCATCTGGAACCATCCATTCATCTTCCTCTTCTTTTATTTATCTCCATTGGTGAGTTATTGTTAGTATCATGATTTGTTTGGATGTTTTGTTACTCTGTAACTGCAGCCTGCAGTGGAGCGCAGCGCATCTGATGCTCCAGGAGTTAAACCGCAGCAACCCACTACTCCCCATGTGTGGTGTAGATTCTACTGAAGTGATTAACTTTACTATTAAGTATTGAAGATTCTGTTTTGTTAATTAAAGAGCACGTGAAGCACCCCATATGAAAGGTGTGTAAAAGTATTTCCAATGAATATGCATGTGCTCAGTCAGGTTTAGTAAAACAAAGAATGTTTTAATGGCATCAATCATATCAAAGCATCCGAATAAAAACAGGTATGACCATTAGGGAAAACATTATTTTGTACATCAAATAATGCTAATGGTTTTTCGATGGAGTACAATCCATTTTTAAAAAGATCATAAAAAGGTAATACAATTTATCAGTGCTCCTTAGTGGAGCACCATAGTTATGGAATACAGCTTGCATGGTTGTGCCATGTCCTGTCCGGTGTCCGCGCATACCCGCAACAGGAAACCCAACAAGGCCGGTGAGTTGATGCTGATTGGTTTAGGCTTTATTCGGTAATAGATTTAGGCTGTTATTAATAACGAAACTAAAATCCCAAAAATAGAGGCTCATACAGCACCGCTAAGACTCGCACAGAATAAAACTCACAATCGAAGTCTGGATTAAAAAAAATTCCCGGTTTCTCATCAGCGCCCGCACCTGGAAATTGGTGCCGCATCTATTTTCTTCTGAAAAACCACACATAAAACTTCGGAAAACGCCTCAGACAACATAAAAACGACACAGTAGGCCGTTTTGTGTTAGATGCTGTGATTGTGATTATGACGCTGTTCCAGCTAGGTTGTTTTAGCATGGCGCATGTTATTTTCCCTGCCTCCATGACCCAACTGAAGTCAACTAGATTGAACGTTTGTTTAATCAGCGGGAATGATTTTTTTTCCTTAACTGAACATCCTTGCACAGTGCGCATCGGCTCGCTTCAAATTGCTTTTCCCTGCCCCCATGATCCCCGCTTGTCCCCGGCAACTACATCTGCCCCTCGGAACTTTTCGTCAGCGGAAGATTTTTTTTTTCTTAACTGAACATCCAGCGTTTGTCTTCTGTGAAGCTAATGACAGTAACGTGTAAGTTTCTGTGAAAGGATTTCATTTTAATTACAGAATTTCAGACTAATCTAACATGAATATATAATTTCATAGTTCATATCTTATTAATGATAACAGTGAACTGAGAATCATGATGTAAAGGAGATGTGCATAGTACAGATAAATTGATCAGAGGAATTTATAAGCAGTGCAATGCTGAATACTTCACTTCATTTATTCCATGAATAAAGTAACACACATTTCAGATTAAAGATTTATGAATAAAAACTGTCATATAATTATATTGATGTGTATAATTATATTAGTGTTTAATTAATGCACTGAATTACTTTAATGTTCATAGAAATATTACTTTCAGTGTTTATATGTAATTGTTTTTCTGCTCCCTGCAAAAAAACAAAACAATAGAAGTTCTATAGAACTTTAGGACCTTGTTCTACAGAAAAAAAAGTTCTATAAAAAAATTGTTCTATAGAAAAAAGTTCTGAACATTGTGAAACATTACCAGCAGATATACCGCCATGAAAACAGGGACTACGTGGATTTTTTTGAATCAGAATCAGGTTTGTTGGCTAGGTTTGTGTACACAAACAAGGAATTTAACTCCGGTTTTACTTCACTCACTGTACAAACACTTAGATTAGGCTTATACAAAAATTAAGGCAAATGAGGATAAATATAAAGTGAAGAAATAAACTTCACTTAATAGGGATATGTGCAAAATTGCAAAAAGTAAATGTAATTTAAAATTTACAGAACTGTGCAAAAATTGTCATTGAGATTGAGAGCAAACCAGTGTTGGTCTTGTACCCCAATGGAAGGAGATGGTGATGATCATCCTGTGGATGTGCCTCAGTCATATACATATCTCCAGAATCAGAAGCTACAGCGTAATGTTTCACATCTTTCCTAAAAGTGGAACGGGATACCATCCTGTTCATTTTGTCTAACAGCTGTGGATGTCCTAATCAATGAGAATGACAGGTTTTACAAGTTAGGATTATTAATTTACCATAGAGCCTTTCATTCTTTTCATTCTTTCAATGCAGATATAAAAATTTAATTGGTCAGGTAGTGTACCTTGACTGTGGCTCTATAATCCCAATATCGTAAATAGTAAATTCATACAGAAATTTGATTATATTTTTTATAAAGTTCAAGCAACTCACCATCTATTATACTGATCACATTTCGTAGGGAAGCATTTTCCTTTCTCAGCTCCTACAACTTTTCTGAGCGCTTCATGAACATCTGATATTTGCAGTTTCCTCCTGAAAATATACATTTCTCTTCAATACCAAAAGCATTCATTTTCTGTTTTCCTTATAATGTATAAGCTTACACATATGCATCAGTAGTATTTAGTTAATTATTCCAGTGAACAACATAGAAACTTTACCTTGAACAAATTAATGAATGGAATTTCACAAATTACAGATTTAAAAGCAACCAGAAATTGGATCACAGAGCCATGATGGCAATAGCAGTAAAGTAGTTGTAATGAAAAAGTGACCTTACATGGCCCCTAAATATCATGCACTACTGACAGTAATACACTTACAGAAAGCAGTTTTTCTTTCAGTTAGGCCCTGGCATCTCCAGCCACCATGTTACGGGCAGTCTTCTTTTATTGTTCTGGAAATTAAAGGATATAAATGAACAGGAAATCTCTAAACTTGAAAATAATATGTACGGTACCATAATAATTTATCTACCACATACACACATTTCAGTCTCCAAATACTCTGTTAGTACTTCATTTAAAAACAGTCCAGTAGATTAAATGTGTAACAGTTCTACATTTATTTAATATAATTTATTTTTATTGCCTTGTTTGTTCTGTATCTGGAGTGGAGAAGAGATTTTTCATCCATTTATTTACTTTTATCTTTTTCATTATTGTTATAGTCTCTATTATTTTTAAGCCTGGTCATTTTGTGGTGCTGGAACACTTCTTTTTATTTTATTAAATACATGGTGGGGTATTTATTTAAAACTGTAAATTATAAACATTCATGCATCTTTTATTCATAAATGTGTGTGATATCAAAGTTAGCTTTTATCAATAGTGATACATATGCATATAATTATTGATGTTCTCTTCACGGTAGCGACTCCACTGTTTTCGAAGAAATCAAGCATCGCATATTTTTGTTGAACCATACTCACAAGGTGAAAGAATATACTTGGCTTGAACAAAGGATTCGAGTAGCACGCGCGAAGGCATGTCCAGTACTTTCGCGACCTTCCATTGGATAAAACTTACATTTGACGACTCGCTAGGCCAATAGCTGGGCACGACATACATACCTTCAGTAAGATTACGTAATTGGGTGGGTGACATGACACCTGATTTTACCATAATTAAGAAAAATATCTGTCAAGATGTGTTCTACCTCCACAAAACTTATGTCAGTTATGCAAAATAGAATGCTTTATGTAGGCGTTTTACATTTTGATTAATGATATGTATCATTTTGTTTTTATTTCATAGTAAACATGCAATGCCATTGAGCAGATAAATCATTATACACAAACTGGAGCTCAGATTGTTGAATTCAATTTGATCTTGTCTTTATAATAGAAATGCAAATAACACATTTGTTTATAT
>JBCNYH010000001.1:23843178-23856335 GCA_039654325.1 Tandanus tandanus
TATATGGATATTTATGTTAAGAATTCCAGGTCCATTAAACTGTAACATACAAAATGTGTTCAAAATCTGTAGTCAAGCTTTAAATATGTGCTCACCTGGAACCATGTGCCAAGTGTCCTAAAACAAAGAAGGCTGGACTGGGATGGAGTTGCTTGTATCCTTTTCAATGAGGTACTGAATTTCTAACTGTAACCTGGTGAAAATTCCACAGTCAGATTTCCAGACAAGAAAAGACACCAAATTGTAAATGTCTTTGCTAGGGTGGTACATCTTTTATACCTTTAGTATGGGAATGTGCTACAGTGTACTGTTTAAGTGTATCATATTCTTTTTTAAAAGATATATAAAGATACAGCTGTGGTCCCTATAATCAAGAGAGTCTTAAATAATTTAGTACACAATATTCTCTATCTATACACATTATATTTTATATTGCATGATACAGTTTATAGCCTAGTATTTTACAGAAGTATATGTAATAATGCATTTTCACGGATCTTAACCATTTTCTACTCAGACTGTATGTCAGTCTGATTTATTGCTGCTCCATAAGTTTCCCAGTGGTCTTTTATTGCCATCTGCTGTTACAAACATGTACAACAAGGCGCGTCACACTGTATTTACTGTTTTATTTTGATTGTTTTTATTTATTTATCTTTTAACCAAGCAGCCAGATCATATATGTATCATATCATATATGTATCATATCATTCGTACACATTAGGTATGAATTATGATAAACTGATAATATTTCTGAATACTGACAGCTCAATCTGCTCCTCCTTATAAATAGATTTCTGTTTTGCCTGGAATGAGCGTGCGCGCGCTCGGGAAGCCTGCAGTAGTGACGTGTTCGGCTGGTTATTTGAATACAGTTCTGACCTGTGGGCACCTGAATTAGACAGCCCTGAAGCCGGAAGACAATTTACCGTAAAATAAAGCTCGGCTGTAGGTTTGATCGGAGATCTCCTAGAAGACGGATGGATCCGAGATAAGGTGAGTTGAACTCAGTGATGGAGTCTATAGTAGAATGCTTATTTGGATTATTGTGACTGGTTAAACTTTGACAGGTGGGACTGGGTCTGATCTGGGAAATTTCCTTTCATTTCCATGTTTTACGGATAATTCTATATTACAGCATCTCTTTCATTACGGTTTGACTTCAGTGTTCTTCTACACACTCATAAATAAAGGCTGCTAAAGCTTGAATCGCCTGTGAAGGCTTTTAACACTGTTTTATGTGAATACGGTCTAAAAAGCTACTGAAAACGCGTTATGGATCAACCTATAGGGTCGTTATGATCCTAGCCTGATCAGCCATAACATTAAAACCACTGAGAGGTGACGTGAATAACACTGATCATCTCATTACAGTGGCACCTATCAGTGGATGGGATGTATTAGGTAAGGCATGACACATCAAAGTTAATGTGTTGGAAGTAGAAAAATGAGCAAGCGTCATATGATCACGACTAGACGACTTGATCTACTCACCTGGCAGGCCAAATGGCAGGTTTTGTGGGATGTTCCTGGTAAACAGTGGTTAATACCTACCAAATATCCAAGGAAGGACAAATGATGATTAAGTGACAGAGTCATGTGCACTGAGGGTTCACTGATGAGCATGAAGACCTAGCCAATCTGTTATGATCCCATGAAATAGCTATGGTAGCATAAACCACTGAAACAATTAATGGTGGCTATAATAGAAAGGTGGATAGAGATGATGCATAGCCACAGACCGGTCAAAGTGCCTTTGCTAACCCTGTCCACTGCTCCTACAATGGAGCGATGGAAGAAGGTGGCCTATCATTCATCCATTCATTTATTTTCTGAACCGCTTAATCCTAATTAGGGTCGAGAGAGGCTGGCACCGCCCATCTCAGCCGACTCTGGGCGAGGGCAGAGTACATCCTGGACAGCTCGCCAGGCCATCGCAGGGCAGAAACACACTGACGGCTATGCAGCCTACTCTTGATGAAAATCAGCAATGGTTCTTTTACATGCCTCTCACCATAGACATTAAGAGACATGGCTGGCATTTGATAACCCAGTTAGCTGCACTGGGGGGAAGGTGATCTAATGAATAACATTTTCTTTTACGTCGTGTGAATGGTCAGGCGTTTGCGTCACTTACCTGTGGAGGACAGCAGCAGGATGAACTATGGGAAGAAGGTAGTGTGATGCTGAGAGCAATGTTCTGCTGGAAAGCCTCGATTCCTGGCATTCATGTGGATGTTACTTTGATGTATCACATACATAAAGATTGTTGAAGACCAAATACATCCCTTCTTGGCAATAGTATTCCCTGATTGACATTAATGTCAATTGACATTAATATCAGCATAATGCATGCAATGTTCCTGTTTGGAATTGGGAATGGTTTGAGAAACATGACAAACAGTTCAAATTCTCTGGATCGCAGTCCTATTAAGCTTCTGTGGGATGTGCTGGACAAATAAGGTAGATCCATGGGGCCCCTCACAACTTACAGGAGTAAAGGATCTGCTGCTAATTTCTTGGTGCTGGATTTCACAGCACACTGTCAGAGATCTTATGTCCTCCATGCCTTTATGGGCCAGAGCTGTTTTGGTGGCACATGGGGGGCCTACACAATATGAAACAAGTGGTTTTCATTCAATCATTCATTTTCTGAACCGCTTAATCCTAATTAGGGTTAGGGGGAGGCTGGTGCCCATCTCAGCCGACTTTGGGGGCGAGGGCAGGGTACACCCTGGACAGCTCACCAGGCCATCGTAGGGCAGTTTTAATATTATGCTTAATAAAATTTACATCATTTCATGATCGTTACATCTTACAGGACCTAATATGGTGGCATTGTCATCCTGGAGAAATCACTCTCACAAGAAGAGAAATGTTTCATCACAAATAAATTGATCAGTCAAGAATACTGTGCCTCTTTCCTCCAAGGAACAGGTGGCCAACCCTGTTCCTGAATTTCCTTCATTCAGTATGTTGTGTGCTTTCCTTGTGCATAAAACACCTACTTTAAAAAGTGGGGGTTGGTTCTTAGTTAATTAGTTGAATTAAACATGTTGGGAGCATGTGATGGGTGGTGGGTTTAGGGGGTGGGGAGTGTGTATAAGGATATTAAAGTGTGCAGGACAAGGGGTTAATCCAGGCTCACATTTTTTAACATTTAAGAGACCCAAGCGATTCCAGCCTTCTTCTCAGCTCAAAGTGTAAAGAAATGCAAACTTACAATTATAAAATTGGCTGCTATTAAACTGTAAGTATTAAACTATGTAGTATAAAGGTAAAGATACATTAACAATATTTTTGTAGAGAATCTAAACCTTTGTTTAGCTGCCTTTTAGTAAGGTTCAAAAAATATTCGGCTAGATGGCTCAATCCTGATAAACACTGTAGCAGAAAACTATAACTCAGATCTGACCCAGGCCCAGGCACTCTTTGTTTACTCAGCATTTTCGGGTTGCTTGCTGGATTATTAACTGCAACTGTTGTATGGATGTTTTTGACACGTGATGAGGTGGGTTTTGTGATTACAGAAATGGATGCAGACTATGTAGGTGATAAAAATGCAAGTCTACTAGCAGCACAACCAGACGGAGCGAGATGGAAGGTGTAACTGTGACTCCCCCACTTGTCAGTGCTTATACAGGTAGGATGGAAGCTTAATGGTGGCTCCACAGACTTAAACTCTGATGTAGCAAAAGCAAGACTGTGCTTGATGCGTTACCTTGAATGATGAATGATGGATGGTGGTGGTTAATTTATCCATTACATATCAAATGTAAAGTTAAAACAGAAACTGAAACAGGACTGTGTATGATATTTACCTATTTTACTATTTGCTTTCAACAGAAAACCATAATCAGGACAGCATTAATCAGTGGCAGGTTCACCTTACTGGGTGAGTGTTGATTCAGCTAGTTGTTTTGATTCACTCTAACTGTTTAAATCTTCAGATGGAGCATGACATTTTCCAAATGATTCATATGATAGTGTGGTTAAGTCTATATTTCATTAGTTTCTAAGATATGTCAGACATTCATATATTAAAGGAGTTAAGTCACCAGTTGCATATGCACATTTCGGTCACAATGGTTACTTTTGGATGGAGAACGAGGTGTTTTCTACATTGCAGAGCCTTAAGAAGAGGCACTTATATGCGACTGACTCAGTATTTGCCAACCATTTACTCTTACTTGCATTACGGAGAAGAGAGAAGTGAGATTTCTTGTTCTTGTCAAAGCACAGCTAGCGCTTTTCGATGTCATCAAATACACATGGGTTAACCCATTTTCCACAGTTTTGAGTAATGGAGCAAAATGTTTTATCCATGCTCCCATTAAATGTAAAATTCTGACTGTTTTGCTTTTGCATGGTGTAGTGTGGGCCCTCATTAAGAAGAATGGGACATAATAGATAATAGTAGATAATGGCTCTTGCAGTAATACAATCCCTAGTGCGCATGCCCAACTGGTGACGCCTCCCTTTAAAATCTTCTGTTAATTTCTTCTCTCTTTCTCTCTCTCTCTTTTAGAAAAAACACTAAACAAGAGAATGTCCAGGAATATGCAGGTATGACAGGCTTTGATAATGTCACAATAACAATTGACTCCTCAGGCATCACTTGGCGTTTTTTTAAAGTATTGGGAATTTGTAGAGGGTAGATGTAAACCTTAACATCTGCCAGTTTAATTGAAGATGAATTTTGTCATATTGAAATTATGTAATATTTAAGAGTCTTTGGTTATTATAGCATCATATATTACAGGCGTTCAAATTTTCCCTTAGGAACTAGTTCTAGGCATTTTAAGACGCCCTGGGCAGTGGCTCTGTATGCCTGATCCAGTCAAACAACATGCAAAGTAGTCCTGGGTTGGATCAACTCACGGACAGAAAGTTTACACTGTATTTCAGTTGACTGTGGTTGGTTATTGGCAATGAACACAAGGTTTAGGCTCTGTCACTATGAAATATACCATCGATGTCGGTTAGTGTAGGGTTATGATGTAGTGCTGTCACATGAGAGATAAACAAAAAAAACCAAAACAAAACATGAAGCTGAGAAGGTAAGTTTGTTGATTTTAAACCTGAGCAGCTAAGCTAAGCTTGGGTTGTACTTAAATTAATGACGGGGATTCCCTGAGTGTTAGTTTATACTGTAATTGAATTTGTATTGCTGTAATATAAACAATGATACTTTGTTTATAGCAGTGCATCTGGGGAGGCCTGGAATTTCTGAAGATGACATAGAGAGAGCACTTATTCTAAAAGGTAAATCCATTGCTGTTTCAGGCTTTGAGGAGAAGTTGGAATGAAATCACTTGGAGAAAAATATTACATTTGGTTGTAAACATATCACAGATTTATCTGTAAGATGCTTAAGAATTTAATTATTTTAGCGTTCAAGCTCTGACACACAAACAGAGCAAACCTCATTCCGAGGCTGGCTTATTTAGATTAGAGTGAAATGTATTGGCATAGCACTGGGGCATGTGGAATAAGTTCATTTGGAGTCAGCTGCCTGTGAGAGAGGACATTAGCAAGAGGAAAGGTGCAGGGATACAGCATTAAGCCTCTTTCCCCTGACTGGATGTTTACCCATGCCAAGGAACTCTGCTAGCTTTGGCAAGAACTGTGACATTGCTCTCGTCTAAACACCATCATGGTGTGAGACACACCAGTACGCTTTTGTCTGTCACCTATGTTTCACTCAAGCATTTGCCTCTGTGCGTCTATGCAAGTAAAGAATCAACATGCACGCTCTGGGTGCTCCTCATTCAATTGGGAAAGAAAGGGACATACTAAGGTAAGAAGGACTCAGCATGAAATTATGAGAGAGGAGAAATCAAATGACTCGAGAGATATTTGACTTTGTGTTCCTCCATAGTGGACAATGTCAGCTAGCCTCTTTTACAGCGATAGGACAGTTATAGCTTCTACCATCTCTGCAACCACAGATATGCCAGAACCAATGAGATTTTACCACAGAGTATCTTAAAAACAGCTTTTGGCATCACTTTCAATTGGCTTTGCTGCTTACCCAGTAGTTAATATGAATTATACAGTATCTCAATACCAGTTTCGTGAATGGATTGCAGTTTTGTGATGATTACAGGTTTTAGTAACGGGAGTTTCATTGGATTAAATTATTGTGTTTATTGTGGAGCTGTGTTGGTTCTTGTTATGAATAAATATCAGGCATTTCCATATTCTCAGTAACCAGAATTCATGGACTGAATTGAAGTGCTACCTGGTAGTCGTCTGACTTTCTCTCTGCATTTATCTGTTCAGAAACTTGTCTGTTTTGTTAGGGCTGTGTACGAATGTGTACTCTGAATCTTTCCGGGTTCTTTGCCTGCTGTCAAGCACATCATTAATATCAGATCTGGAGCAGCGGTTTAAAATTGGCAGCCAAGAAGATCATAGAAAAGGAAAGAAACCCTTGAAAGGAACAGATTGCGAGTGCTTCACAGAATCAAACACAGCTAATGCTTTGGCAGAAAAACAGGCGACATAATAGGATAGGCCTGTATTAGGGATGCTCTTATGAGAAGCCACTGAGGCTCATTTTGTCCCTGACATCATGCCAAAAGGAGCAAGCTGATGGAAAGATCTTGGTGTTGCAGTGGGAGAGGACAGTCAAATAAAAGTAGCATGAAGAGCAGCTCTTTCCTAATATAGCTACAGTACTGCCTTATCCTCACACACCAAACAGAGATTGGGTTTCAGGGTTGTTTTTTATAGCATTTTAAAATAACCTTCTCTTATTTTTTTCCCAAAACAGCATCTTTAAATGATAATACGTCTTTCAACACAGTGCAGGAATATTTTAGGTAAGACCCACTCTTCTGTAATAATTATTTATGACACAGTATATATGTTAACTCCTGGCCAGTTTAACCTTTTCAAACTTTTTTCTTTTTTTCTTTTATTTTTTCTTTATTTTTTTCTAAATTTTAGGAACTTTTAGGAAGTTCTTTATAAAACAAACATTCATCAAATTTAGCTTTACTCTGTATGGTGTTTCCCGTGCTATAACACCTGTTTAAAAGGGAGTGGCAATTCAGGGAATGCACTAAAATTAGCACTTTAAGCAAAGCTGGATGTCATTGCTCTAGAAATGTCCCAGGATATGACACTTAGGGATGAAAGGATGCATGTGAGAGTCATGTGATGTATGTGACGTCAGTATGAAATGGGACAGTGCCTCATATTTCCCATGCAAATGTATAGACTGCACTGGTTTGCATGAGGCTTGCTGGGAAAGATATTAGGCTTGGGGAAAAAGGGTGGGATTGAAGACAGGATTTAGGGTTGTAATGTGTAATGCTTTCAGGCAAATACTGAGAACTTGTAGGTCTGTGGCTATTGAATTTTCTAATGAACTGTCATGGTCTTTTCACTATAAAGCTCATATCCAGAAAGACCTCCCCTGACCTCTGCCTGGAATAGTTTGACATTGGGACTTTCAGGTCAATCTGGACCACCTAGGTGCCTTTCTTTCATTCATTTAATCATATTTCCTGACTATGGTTTATATTGGATTTGAGACACTGAGTAATCTTTTTTTTGTTTTAGTACCATGGATGTCCTGACCCTCTGGCAGGATGATCCAGAGGAGTTACTACTGGATCTGGGCTTCGGTGTGGAGGAGCCTGATATTACAGACAAGATCCCAGTCCGTTTTATCAACCATCAGTCCAAAGCCCGTGGCATGAACATCCAGGTCTTCTTGGCAGCTCAACAGAACCGCATAGATATCGAGAATCCAGATGTCAGAAGTGAGCACCACTTCATTTCATTAGAAAACAGCATAGCTCATTTTTTGTATAAATGTTGACAAAAGTTTGTTATAAAACAGCATTTTGCTGTCCTGCAGTAGAGAGAAATGTCTATTGAATTTCTGTATGGCTGCAGTGTGCTGAAGGCCTGATAACTGGTGCCTGTTTGTATGATCCTTATAGACGTCAATCTTCATTTCATTCTTATTTCACTCTCTCCCCTCTCCCTATATTCAGATCGGTTTAGGCAGATAGAGGTGCTACAGCAGATCACCACAGCCTTCAATTCCTTGGTTGGAGGTGCCATTCCAGATGCACAGAAACCTGTAGAATCCCTCCTCTCAGAAGAAGCCAAAGTGAGGAGGAAACGGGTTGGCATGCTCTTCAAGAATGCTTCCAGGAAGTCACTTCGCCAACTGGCCCATTTACAAGACCAGCAGCCGCTCCCTGCTTCATCGATAGGCCAAGTCTCCAGCCTAGAGCCGGCTGGAGACCTCCCTCTTGACAAACGTATCCTGCTGAAACGGGCCAACCTTAGCCCTCTTGTAGAGGAGCAAACCTTAGTCTCAGAAGGAGCTGAATCCATGGAAACCACAACTCTCCCTCAGGTTAAGAGCAACAGTCCAAGCGGAGGTAGAGAACTAAAAAATGTTACATCAGCCATGGCTTCTGCAAAAGGGGGAGTGCCAGCAGAGTCTTTTGAGCTGGAAGAGGTACTCCTTTTTCTGTATTGCCATTTTTTATCAGGTTAAAAAAAAACGTGTTGTATTCAGTCACCAAAAACAAGCTGAACTTAAGCCATTTAAGAGGATTGCTGTGGTAAAATGCCAAATGTAACATATCATTAAGAAAAGTAGGCTTGTATCAGTCAGAATGCTAGAACTAATACTAATAAGTTCTATTTGTTTTCTGTCTTCAGATCCAGAGCTTTGATGAGGGAAGCATAGTAGGAACCATCTCTGGCACTTTTGATCACCCAGGTTTGTGTGACGATTCTTTGTAATAGCTTTTATTAAGTCACACCAGCAAAATATAAGTGAGGTTTAGATGTTTTAAAGTTGTCAGAATGTTATGTGTGTAGGTATGATGGTTAATTTCTAAATATGAACACATTTCTAGGACATATTAGCCTTTTGAAAATCAAGGGTTAATGCAGTCAGTGTAGTTTAATGGAATTGTTTAATTCAGAGCAAACATTGTTTAAAAGATGCCAAACTGACATACATTCCATTCCAGTATGTTTATGTGGGTGTCAGATTAGGCTTGCATTAAAATTCTATGGCTCCTTTGAACATAGGTGAGATATAACGTCTGTTTTGGGGCTATGCTGACACACTCATGGCATGTATTTGTCTTTTATGCCCTGATGTAGTGGTAATTGAGGTGTATTTATGCTACATTATGCAGTTAAAAAGGTGACTAATTCCAGACACTTGTTCTTGTTGATTGTGTAGTTAATGAGCGGATATGCTTCTCACGAGTAAGGACAATTAGCTGTCAGTCTGACAGCAGTGGGTTTTTGGA
The DNA here is from genome assembly GCA_039654325.1 of Tandanus tandanus. Classification (NCBI taxonomy): domain Eukaryota; kingdom Metazoa; phylum Chordata; class Actinopteri; order Siluriformes; family Plotosidae; genus Tandanus; species Tandanus tandanus. The sequence continues at coordinate 23,852,478 of JBCNYH010000001.1, forward strand.
GGAACCATTTGTTCCTGCTTCCCCCAACCCCGGACCTGAGCTCATGAAGGTAGTCCCGACCACAAATACCTTTCCAGCATTGTAAAAATCAGATAATGCTTTTTTTTACACAGTTTAACAGGTCTTCTTTTAATTTAATGAAAATTACTGTTTGATATCTTAATGTGTGTGATGCAGGTGCTGAATGCCATGTCGGGGGATAGTACAGAAAGCCCGCAAAAGAGTGTGGACCTGCTGGAGTCATCAGTTCATCTTCTATACAGCCAGGATTCTGACAAGTTGCATAAACAGACTGAATTATCTGCAGCAGACACAAATATTAATACAGCAAAGGGACCAGAACATACTGGGGTGCTGATAAGTAAAGGAGACATTACAAAGGGGCGGATACAGGACACTAATCGAACAGACTGTTTGGTAAATAAAGAAGTTGTGCAGAAGGGCATTGTTGGTGGTGTTACTACATTCAATAATACATTACAGAAGGACTTACCTGGTCTATATGACCACAGCACCAATAGTATAAAAAGTACCATATTACAAAAGGATTTATCGGGTCTATGTGTTTATGACACCATTACTGTACAAAGTACTACATTGCAAATTGACTCTCCGGGTCTTCATGACTACAGCGACAATATTGGAAAAAAATCAACGTTACAAATGGGCTCATCGGGTCTGGCTGACTCTGGCACCAATAACATACAGAGTACCACATTACAAACGGACTCAACGGGTCCAAATGACTCTCGTACCAGATTTGGGGAAAGTATCACATTTCTAAAGAACTCACTAAATCCATCTCATGATGTGGATGTGGATGGCTCACAAATGGAAATACAGAAATCAGATGTTCCTGTGTTTAAAAAGGACTCTTCTTCCACTGACCCTAAAGCTGGTACTAAAAACAACATTCCCTCTTCCAAAGAGGGCTACGGTGGCCGTTCTGTCTCGGTGCAGATGTACTCGAACTTGGCCTCCCAGAGTTCTTTAAGAGGCAGCAGCAGCCTCACTTCATCAACAGTGCACAGTGATGTTCAGCTCAGAAGAGAGTGCAGGGAACATTTCGACTCAGATGTGTTTAATATGTCAGATACTGCCCGATGCAGAAACTCATCTATAACAAATGAACGCACATTATCCAACCCTTGGCTCTCTCAGGAAAGTTCCAAGGGACCATCCTCCATATCACTTCAGAAGATCCGGTCTTATGAGGAGGACACACGGTGGAAAGCGGCACTTTGGCCAGGAGTTCAGAGCTGTGGTTCTTGTAAACATAAACAACAAAGCTGCTGCCAGACTAAGAGCAGCGAGAAACAAGACTCTCAAAGCCTAGCGCTACACCCAGCCACCATCTTGCCTGTGAGTCATTCATATCTCAAATACACATCTGGGCTGTTACAGGATGAATGTAGGATCTCCTGTTTTTTGTTTGTTTGTTTTAATCTATTTTAGTCATAACTATGTAGTTATAAGAAATAAATTGAATTCCATGCTATATATCCAGTCTAAACTAGACAGTTGTTAATTTTTCTATAAAGAAATGTTGATTAGAAGGGTTGAGGGCTGGCTTTCATAAATGGAGCAGATTTTCATTTGAATAGCTTATTTGCATGTGTGGTGCAAGGGAGTGGAGATTGCTGACCACTTCAGCACTCCCTTCAGCACTTGCATAGACTCCAGAGGCTCCGGCTTCACCAATAAACACACTCAAACACATTGTTGTTGCTAACACACAAAGCACTGAAGCTTCAAGTGGCTGACATATTGTTCTGCTTAATCTTTGTTTCTGCAGTATTCCATGGAGGAATTGTTAAGCATGATGAGATGTATGTGGAAATTTCGGAGGATGTTGACAGAGATTGAGGAGAGACTGGAGGAGGAGCAGGACACTGTAAATAATTCTTTCTCAGATGAACACAGGTAGGTCTTCATGATTTGTGCCTTGCAATAATTGTCAGTATTCTTATAGAGTTGTGTACTACTGACATAATATACAAGCATAGAGAATTAAGATGTTTTTTTAGATGATGCATAATATACACTGAGAGAATGGATAATTAAACATATTATTTTCCATATTAGATGATAAGACGTCATGTGGTTAACATCCATTTTATAGTTTTGTTTCATATTGTGAAATCCACTTATTAAAAATATAATCAATTAATTGTAACACATGCAATTATGTAATAGAAAATTACAAATGTCCTGTATATACCACTTTTGATCCTTTTTGTGATTAAATATAAAGACCATTAAATAGTTAAAATTAAGATACTGTAATAAGTGTAATATATTAAAGCCCTTAGTACTCAGTTTATTAATTGGATGTTAGTCTGCTATAGTGCTGCTTCTGTATAGAGACTCTACATGCATGTTTGTATACCTCTGCCACTAGGCAAGGAAGACTTTATGTTTTTGGGGTTTTCCACGTGTCCGTCTGTCTGTGGGAGATTCTCATTAGACTGATAGCTCAAGAACGAATGATTGAATGTTTGTAACTTTTATATGGGATTATTATTGTAATCAGGAAATGAAATGAAAATGATTAAGGATTCAAATTTAAGATCAAAGTCAAGATCACGGAAAGGTCAAATAAATTAATAAAGAAATTCCTTCCTGTTTCTTGTACAGATCATTTTACTTATACATTCATGTTTAGGAATTCAAGGCCCGTGTTGTGCAGTAAGGGATCCCCATGAATACTATTAACATTCTGCAATTCTACTTATTCAATAATAATAATAATAATAATAATAATAATAATAATAATAATACAAATGGCGGCACCGTGCCACAGTGGTTAGCCCGTCTGCCTCACAGCAAGAAGGCCTGGGTTTGATTCCCGGGTTCGGGCATTTCTGTGTGGAGTTTGCATGTTCTCTCTGTGCTTGCGTGGGTTTTCTCCGGGTACTCCAATTTCCTCTAACAGTTAAAAAATATGCACTGTAGGCTGATTGGCTGTTCCAAATCGCCCCTCGGTGTGAGTGTGAATGATTGTATGTGTGTTGACCCTGCAATAGCCTGGCGAGCTGTTCAGGGTGTACCCTGCCTTCGCTCAGAGTCGGCTGAGAAGGGACCCAACCTCCCCGCAACCCTAATTAAGATGGAGCGGCTTAGAAAATGAATGAATGAACGAATGATAATACAAACAAGTTTGATAGGATTATTTAGATTCCTAATCTGATATTGTCTAGGTACTTACAGTGTCCTTCTCTTGCACAGGGAAGAGGTGCAGGACATTTTGAAGCTGAGAACAGCCGTCAAAAAAGAAACGGAGATGTTGGAAGAACAGCTCAACCAAATGGTCCAGGCTTATGATGACAACATAACAATGGTACCCAGCTCCTGTTTATGAACTCAGCTAATTCGTGTCTTTAGATAATGAGTGGGGAGTATAAATCAGGTGTAATCATCTGATACTCAGGATCAGTACCAGCACTGAAAGACTGGATTTGTTACACAAAATATGAATGTGGCATTTTCCAGTTTATTTTATATTGTTATTGATAGACATGACACACATATTGCATGTATTTATAGAATGCATGAAGTCCTCATGCCTGTGATGACACATTTACTTGGCAACAGAAGATTAGAGAGTGAGTTTGTTTACTAGAAGGATGTCAATACCAGTTCAATACTGAGCATAAACTGGAAAAGTGAGATATATACATCACTATGTATTTAGTTTCTGAGGGTAAAAAAGGGCGGCACGGTGGCGTAGTGGTTAGCACGTCCGCCTCACAGCAAGAAGATCCTGGGTTCGATTCCCAACTGGGGCGTTTCTGTGTGGAGTTTGCATGTTCTCCCTGTGCTTGCGTGGGTTTCCTCCGGGTACTCCGGTTTCCTCCC
>JBCNYH010000001.1:23862903-23875846 GCA_039654325.1 Tandanus tandanus
TGTAAAGCTGCTTTGTGACAATGTCAATTGTAAAAAGCGCTATACAAATAAAACTGAATTGAATTGAATTGAATTGAGTGTACTTGGTATGTACTGTGTTGTGTGTACTGTGTTGTGTATACTGTGTTGAGTGTACTGTGGTGTGTACTCTGTTGTGTATACTGTGTTGTGTGTACTGTGCTGTGTGCTGTGTTGTGTGTACTGTGTTGTGTGTGCTTTATTGTGTGTACTGTGCTGCGTATACTGTGTAGAGTGTACTGTGGTGTGTACTGTGGTGTGCATACTGTGCTGTGTGCTTCATTGTGTGTACTGTGCTGTGTGTACTGTGCTGCGTATACTGTGTTGAGTGTACTGTGGTGTGTACTGTGTGCTGTGTTGAGTGAACTGTGGTGTGTGTGCTGTGTTGGGCATACTGTGGTGTGTATTGTGTTGTGTGTACTGTGTTGTGTGTACTGTGCTGTGTGCTGTGTTGTGTGTACTGTGCTGTGTGTACTGTGCTGCGTATACTGTGTTGAGGGTACTGTGGTGTGTTCCGTGTTGTGTGTGCTGTGTTGAGTGTACTGTGGGGTGTGTACTGTGTTGTGAATACTGTGGTCTGTACTGTGGTGTGTGTAGTGTTGTGTATACTGTGGTCTGTATTGTGTTGTGTGTACTATGGTGTGTGTACTGTGCTGTGTGCTGTGGTGTGTACTGTGTTGTGTATACTGGGTCTGTATTGTGTTGTGTGTATTGTGGTGTGTGCTGTGGTGTGTACTGTGTTGTGTATACTGTGGTCTGTATTGTGTTGTGTGTACTGTGGTGTGTGTACTGTGTTGTGAATACTGTTGTCTGTACTGTGTTGTGTATACTGTGTTGAGTGTACTGTGGTGTGTACTGTGTTGTGTGTGCTGTGTTGAGTGTACTGTGGTGTGTGTACTGTGTTGTGTATACTGTGCTGTGGTGTGTGTGCTTCATTGTGTGTGCTGTGCTGTGTGTACTGTGCTGTGTATACTGTGTTGGGTGTACTGTGGTGTGTACTGTGTTGTGTGCTGTGGTGTGTGCTGGGGTGTATGCACAGTGTTGTGTGTACTGTGATGTGTGTACTGCATTGTTTGCACTGTGTTGTGTGTACTGTGGTGTTTGCATTGTTGTGTGTGTACTGTGTACTGTGTTGTGTTTTCTGTGGTGTGTGTACTGTGATGTGTATACTTTGTCGTTTGTGCTGTGGTGTGTGTGCTGTGGTGTGTACTGTGTTGTGTATACTGTGGTCTGTATTTTGTTGTGTGTATTGTGGTGTGTACTGTGTTGTGTATACTGTGGTCTGTATTGTGTTGTGTGTACTGTGGTGTGTGTACTGTGCTGTGTGTTGTGGTGTGTGTACTGTGTTGTGAATACTGTGGTCTGTACTGTGTTGTGTATACTGTGTTGAGTGTACTGTGGTGTGTACTGTGTTGTGTGTGCTGTGTTGAGTGTACTGTGGTGTGTGTACTGTGTTGTGTATACTGTGGTCTATATTGTGTTGTGTGTACTGTGGTGTGTGTACTGTGCTGTGTGCTGTGGTGTGTGTGCTTCATTGTGTGTACTGTGCTGTGTATACTGTGTTGGGTGTATTGTGGTGTGTACTGTGTTGTGTGCTGTGGTGTGTGCTGGGGTGTATGCACAGTGTTGTGTGTACTGTGTTGTGTGTACTGTGGTGTTTGCATTGTTGTGTGTGTACTGTGTACTGTGTTGTGTTTTCTGTGGTGTGTGTACTGTGATGTGTATACTTTGTCGTTTGTGCTGTGGTGTGTGTGCTGTGTTGTGTGTATTGTGGTGTATGTACCGTGTTGTGTATTATTGTGTGTGTACTGTGCTGTGTACTGTGTTGTGTGTACTGTGTTTTGTATGCTGTGTTGTGTGTACTGTAGTGTGTGTATTTTGTTGTGTTTGTGTTGTGAGTATTGTGTTGTGCGTGTTGTGTGTGCATTGTGTTGCATGTGTTTTGTGTGTGTTCTGGTGTGTGTAATGTGTTGTTGTTTTGTGTGTACTTTGTTGTTGTTTTATTAAGTTTAGTGGAATTTATCCGTTACTGATCCGTTACTTTAGATAAACGAAGAGAAGAAACAGAAGAGAAAGGTGAGGCTGTAACGTGTACACAGCAGCCCCACATGGACACTATTGTACAAAACAAGAGCATAAACCACTTCACCAAAAATATGTGGACACCTGACTATCATGTGGCTCTTACTGTAACTGAAAGTTGAATGTAAACAGTGATGCATCTACTCTAGAACTCATATTGTTTATCGGATCTAATAGAGCTCCAAACACGGGCATAAGATAATCTCAGAGACCTGCATACCGATCTGATCTAACACACATCAGGACAAACCTGAAGAACTGCTCTGCTCCTCCGTTTCCTGGAGTAATGAATGTGTTGTAAAGATCTCTGGTGCGAGTGCACTTTTAACCGCGTGGTTTCACCTGTAGAATAATGATTACTAAGCCTCGCCGCTTATTTACACACGACGTACATGCGCGTACCAGGTAGGTTAAATTCAGTTTGATTTTGCTGTCCACGCCGCAAAAACAAGATCACTCCTGAAGAATCAGTCTCGCCAAAACCATCTCGGGAAACAGGTCCCGGTAGAACTGGTTTTGGGCCTGATGTGGACAGGAGATCAATTCAGATCTGAGCAGAACCGGTTCTGATGCTGTAGTGTGGACAGGGCCTCGGTGTGCAGTGTGTGAGAGAGAGAGAGAGAGAGAGGTGATAAGTGTTTGTAATGTGCTCTGGGGGAAATTCCTCTGCATCATGATGAGTGTGAACAAGCCCACACACACACAGACACACACACTTCTGCATACTTCTTCAAATATACACACATGACGACATCTGTAATTTTCTCACATTATAATGATGAGTTTTGTAGCAGAGCTAGCATGAACCCATATAATACTAACACAGTGTTTAGCATGGAATACATTTTGCATGAGAAATGATGAAAAACATATAGGAAGCTATGAATTCACATGGGAACATCACTTCCTGGATAACAGCCACTAAACGGTTTAGCTGCTAATCCTGGCTAGCGTGTGTGCTGTCACTCAGAAACCACGGCTCGTTTAAACGCATTCATGTGTTTCATGGAAAGACTCTGTTGATTTAGAATAATCCTCACATGTATCACTTCCTGTCTCGTGTGTGTGTGTGTGTGTGTGTGTGTGTGTGTGTGTGTGCGTGTGCATGTGTGTGTGTGTGAGTGTGTGTGTGTGTGTGTGTGTGTGTGTGTGTGAGAGATTAGAGGGTTTATACCTTAAGAGGTGAGAATATCAGAAGACTCCGTAATGTTTATCTCTTAAACGGTATTTCAGTTTTTAAACTTCATAAAAACTAGCCCTAAATCAGAGTACCATAAAAACTGTATGTAAATATTTTAAATGTATTAGCATAACATTTTGGACATTAGAATATAACACTGGATATGAGATATTACATTTGAAATTTACACATCATCAACTTTACAACTTTAATATTAAATATAAAACATTTACACTGAGTTCAACACATTCTGTTATAAATTAGCATGCATTAATTTTAACATGAATTTGTTGTGCTAATCTCAGCATGCTGATGATCTCAGATCAGAAATACAAATTAGCAACAGAGCGTATCAGTAACGCCACTGACTCATACAACATGTGAAGGACATACAACATGTTCTAGCTGCAGGCGGTTTAGCTAACTGCTAATCCTGACCTGTGTGTTATTAGCAATGATACAAAATTATTTAGTTATGTGACACTCTTGCTCTCTCTCTCTCTCTCTCTCTCTCTCTCTCTCTCTCTCTCTCTTGTGATAGTTGTTGCTGACACAGGGTGTGTGTGTGAGTGAGAGAGAGCGAGAGAGCAAGATTAGGAAAAACTCTAAGAAAACACTTTTATCTTCTGTCTCTCTCTCTCTCTCTCTCTCTCTCTCTCTCTCGGACACACACACACACACACACACACACACACACACACACACACACACACACACACTCATTCTCTTTCTCTCTCTCTATGTGTTTCTGTTAATCTAGCATTATTACTTAGTATTTTAGGAGAAAGCTGAGCATTGTGTGGTCAATGCTAAAACAGAAAATGTATCAACTGAGAACAACAAAGGACGTAACAGATGGTGCGCTGCTTTTCACAACACTTGTCTCTGGGTGTGGAGGGAGTATTTATTGAGGTTGAATATGCTGTAGTGCTAAAGCACCTCATTGTGTCCCTACAGATGTGGACACTGAGATGGACAGTCAGAAGCTCAGAAGCTCAAAGGATAACCAGCAAGAAGAACTGGGACAAAGGAAACCACGCAGGAAAGACACGCCTGTGCTCAACTCCCCTCCTCTCATACCAGGTAGACGTACATTTATTTGTTTTCATGATTCCATTTGTTAAAAATATGTCATGTTCAAATCTTTCTTAAAGAATTGAAGTAAAGATTCTGTTTGGATGGTTCTTTGTTCACCAGGGGTAAGGTTAATGAAAGGGGAAACACGCCTGATTCACTTGGAGGATGAAGAAAAGGAGACAAAGAAATAGTTGTATATATCTTTAGACTTTGAAAGTGTTGTTTTTACTGTTATTTGCTCTCTCTGAGTGTTAAATTCCGAGACATTCCTGTGGTTATTATAACTATTCACATGTTTACAAATTTCTACAGACTTGTTTTTGTGCCACGTTTTGTTTTATTCTGAATATTGTATAAAAAAAAATGGTGACCTACATATCATGTGTCTGGTTCGTACATTAATTGTTATTAATATTAATATGGTTTTGTAAATGTGGGAATGCTGTGAAGAGTTTGTGGGCCCTGCTGCTTGGTGGTTTGTCACCTCCCGCGTCTAAGAGATATACACTGCAGATGCACGGCTTTGCTCCGGGCATCAGTGAGCTTGCTCTCCACTCCTGTCTCCCGGGTCAGCGGGTAAGAACTGGCACAGTAACTGGGTTTCTTAGTGAAGCAGATCAGGTACTCTGTCCTCTCACCTGCAAGCCAAAAGAGCCAGCCGTTAGTTTGAAGAGGACTGTGGTATGAATCCACTGGCATTTTCTGTCTTTATGTTAAAATACAGATCTTACATGTGGAAATATGGCTAAATAAAAACACAGAGTCATCATCTGAGCCCTTTAAGTTTAGATTTATTGGCACAACAGTGCAATAATGGAGCATCTAAAACAAACCAGATTGCATCTCCATGTGTTTCTCTTAGTTGGTGAATGTTTTCCCCATTTGAACAAAATAATTTGAACAGGACATTACTATCAAGTCTAAATATGTTAAACTTGTAAAGAAAACATGTAATTATATCATTATATGGCTTATGCTTTTGGAAGAATGCAAAAAACTGATCATAAAAAGAACAACATTCAATAAAAACAGATTTTCATGGTTTATGATGCAATACTTAAAACATCGTGTAGGGGGTGGCACTGAGCTGGACAAACTTTTCCTTTAAGCAAATCCCGTCCTAATAATGATGAATCTATGAGTTCACAGTTCACTGTTACCACTATTATTATTATTATTATTATTATTATTATTATTATTATTATTATTATTATTACACTCATTTTGTCTAATTCCAAAGAAGTGAAACCCAGACAATGTTATGACAGAAACATAGAGGCTGACATGACTTTACAACTGATCTGAACATCTTTAGATACAAAGCAGGGAAACTAAAAACAAATTCATTAAGGCAATATTTTACTGTACCATATTTACTGCTGTATTACTTTGAGAATATTTTACGGCACACAGCATGTCACAGTTGATTCCTGATGATGTGAGAAGTTAGTAAGAAAACAGAAATATACATCACATGCTTTGCAGTTAACAGGTCGGTCTGTCATCTCACCCCTGAGGCAACAGTATTCTCAAAGTGACCGTTAATGTCAAAATAAAATATAAATAACAGCCATTTGGATTGAGTCAGCAACACTAGGCAGTTCCAGTATTGTGCAAAAGTCTTGCAGACATTCTTTGCTTTTTTTCCCCAGGCAATATATCTGAAATCAGCAACCAGCCATTATCTTTGTAAAACTGCATGGGCTAAGAGAAGTGATGCCGTTTTAAATGGTGATGCGAGGTCAAGTTCAAATATTTATTAGAATAAAAAAGGTTATTATTTCTGAAGCATCCTTGAATCACAGATTCTCTTTTCATACCCCAAAGACTTTTGTACAGTACTGTTGTCTACAGGTTATAATGCCATGCCCAGCTCTGCATCAGCCTAATGAGCTTGCTGGTGACAGGAAATGAGGAAAATGAATTCATTCACATTCAATATCTGCATAACCATAAATAACAATTTGATGTATGCTTACTACATCAATTAAGCAGTGATTTTATGGATGGTTAGACATAGAATAGGGTGATGTTGGTAACTGCATTAATGCATGATAACTTGCTTTTCACTGACCACTACCCACATAGGAAATAGAGTTAATATTTGTCTCATAACACATAGTTGATACAAATAATGATTAGCATAATGACAAGTGGCATACATTCTTGTGAGGAAAGGGGGAGGATGGGGGATCTGATAATAAACGTCTGATACTACACTGAGGTTTTGAAGTATAACATCAGTGGGACAATAAAATGAATTTAAGGCAGCAATTACTGTTAAGCATAATAAACCTCATAAAAAAAAAAAAACCAACTTGCACAGTATCTCGTGACTCATTTTCTTCTCTAATGGATTGTGTTAAGGGACAAATAACGAATCTACAAAATAAATCTATTTATCTCTTTGGTGAAGCCAGCAATAATTTTACACAGTGAGCTTGTTGACTATTTAACATATAACACACACACACACACACACACACACACACACACACACACACACACACACACACACACACACACACATGCATTTTATTAATAATTGGTCGATTTCGGATTTAAATTTTGAGTGGAATTTGATATGCAGCACAGTGAGCATGTGCTATTAAATACACTTACCTTTATCACTTGAAATTTGAAAATGGTTCCTAATAGACAATATTCTCTATATGGTATTCACTCAGAACATAGCTAGAAATTAATATTATAATTTAAATTTAAAAGACAAAGTACAAAAACTGACTTCATAATCATAATGGCTTGGGAACATCTATCTAGGAGAAGTTGTGATAAAAGGAAATAAAAAGGAAGTGGCATGATTTTTTTTATCATTTGTAAGAAAAAAACAGTCTGAAAAAAGCTGGAGAAGCAATTCCAAACATATGAAACATATGAAACATTATCCTTCTTATAATACATTTCAAAATAAAACAACTTGGCTAACTTAAAATGATGCTGACCTTCCACTTTTTAATAGGTCTAAAGTTCACTGCTGATTGCAATGATCAGTCTTATGACTGTATCTGTACACATCTGGTTAGAAACAATATTTTCTTATTTATCTACAGTAAATATATACAGAATGCTTGAAAAATCCAACTGACTGTTCAAATCAGAAAAGTACGTGTACTATATTACAAGTTCTGATCAGCTGAATTTTCTTAACAGTGACGCATAGGGCAGTGTAATACCTAAGATGGCACTTGTACAGTGTCTTGAGTAATAAATGCAGCTTACTATACTGGAACATGGTCACGTGGCCACAAGTTTGGTCATTAAATTATGTGTTTAGGCTGCCCTGCTTTATATATATTAAAATATCTTCTTTTTTATTTTTATGTTCAAAGGAATACATTAAATGACACAAATATATATTATTTTGGCAAAATAGAAATATCAACCATATGGCGTCTATAAGATTTACACACTTGTAGTCTTTCACACTGAGCTTATTACAATTTAAGCACGTAGAAGTGATTTAAAAGCAAAAAAAAAAAAAAAAAGGGACATAAACTGGGAATATAATGTAACATATACTGGGAAAATCAAATGTTTTATCAGACAAACAGATGTCACATCGATCAGCAAACATGCAGTAAAGGAACTGGAAGGTAACAAAAAAGCACATTTACTGAATACTGCTTTTGTAAACTGAGAGCTTGTGAAATCTTGACCGGCATAATTTACAGGACGCAGTGCATATCAACTGGGTACTTACATACAGAAAATTACAGCAAAACCAGTTCAAGCAGATATTCTTCAGTTTGTTTTTCCACACAAATGTGAAATGTGTATTCAGCTCTGGTTTCTTGTGCAGGAAGAGCATTCCAGTGGGAACAGAGCCTAGTTCAGCTGGCTGTATGTCAGTTCTAGACTGTGCATATGCATGGCCCCATCTCTGGCAGTGTCTGGATAGCTCTGCATCATGTGCAACTGTATAGGCTCTGCATTCTGCTGTGTGTGTGTGTGTGTGTGTGTGTGTGTGTGTGTGTGTGTGTGTGTATACGTAATCTCTAAAGAGAGCTCAGCTGGGGAGGATACCACAGTGACCATACTGCCATATGCTCCCATCTGGCTCCGGTGCTAAGAGACTCCCCATACTACGGCAACATCAACTGGACTAATATGACCCTGAACTGGGTCTAAGTAGACTAAGGTTTCCATGATACACCCCTTCTTAGGTCTCACTGCAATATCAGTCCTAATGATTAAGCAACACAAACATATCAGTATAAGCAGAAGAGAATTAAGCAACAAAAAAAGTATAAAAGTAAAAAAAAAAGAAAGTCTATTTGCAAAAGAAATCCAAGAGAAACAAAACTCAGTTCTATAAATATCAAAGCAGACACAAGATGGGGCCATTGTGCAGGAGTGAAAGTGTGTTGACCAGCAGATGGAGTCCTTGTTGAGAAATGAAAGAGTGGTTAGTGTGCATCAGGCGTGGAGGCAGCTGCAGCACTGGCTACTAAGGAGGTGGCTGAACTTTCATGAGTGCTGTGCTTCTCATCTGCATCTGTAGAAAAGAGGAGATATGTGGCACATTTAATGGCAAGAGTGCCTTCTCCTGAGCTGCTGGGTGAAGAAATGGAATGGAATGAGTAGGGAGTAGTATTAGGAAGCTGTAAGAGTAGTACATAGCTGAGATATTGTGGTAGAAGCCCACACAGCAGTTGACAAACTCAACATGATTGCATTTTACTTTTGTGAGCCACTATATACTATATAGTATACACTATTGATAACATCAGGGAATGAAGCCTATTGTTTGGTAGATGATGTATGATGATGATGATGATGATGATGATCTAAACTGTGGAATCTGTATGAAAAGACCCTGTTTTGATTTTTTAAAAATATATATTTTCAAGTATTTATGTGTAAAAAAAAAAGAAGCCCAAGCTAAATATAGTAGCAACAACAACATCATACAAAACAAGCAAGCACAATCTTTCATTTGTTTAGATGAGACATGCCCTGATTTTCAGCTGAAGTATCTAAATCGGGGCTGCACAATGATTATGGAAAAGTTGTGTAATAAAGAAAATCTGAGTGATTCTGAATCATGGGTGGCATGAAGGAGATACTAATATTACCATCGGAGCTCTTTGTGTCATTGTCGTCACTGTCTGGCAAGTCCAACTCTTCCCCTGACATTCAAATAAAAATGAGTTACTTGTTTATTCATTACTTTTACCACCTTTGGAGAGTTGCATCTTTTATTTCTACATGCAAGCAAAGAACAACTCTCACCACACTAACCATGGCCCATGGAGTGCATGGAGTGAGCACCAAAGGGATAAATATGTGGCCTCAATCCATAAGGAGTTTAAGCATGGTTTTAATTCTGAACATGAGAAACATGTTCAGTAGGGCTGATGATGAAAACAGTGCAATCAGATATAATATGAAATTTCCTACACGTACCATTCTGAACTTGCTGGCTATTGTCTGTATCACTGCTAGTGTCTGGCTCTTTTGCGTCTGCTTGCTCATTAGCCGCTTCCGATCTTGTTCCATTCACTCCTCCCGGGTCCTTATTGCCCTCCACGTCTTTGGGTTGCTGTTCCATGGGGTCTTTCTTATCTACTTTGGCCTTGGCAGAGTCTTCTGGCTCTGGTTGTGTTTCACTATCTTTGTTGACTTTTTTACGCTCTGTGAATAATGAATCTTTTGGGTCTTTGTTTGATGATTTGTCTTTTGGGTCTTTCTCGGTCTTGTCTTTGTCCTGTATGGTGTTAGATTTATCTTCACTTGTGTCCTCTTCCCTATCAGCCACTTTCTCTTCAGCCTTCTCTTCTTCCTCCTTTTTGACCTTCTCCTCTATGTGTATAAGAAAACATAATCAACATGTTAACCTACATCCATCGTTTTGAGAACACTGTCATACTAGATATTTTCTCAATTTTTAAAAGTAAACCAAATACAAAAACCATTTCCAAAAATTTGGGATTTTTTTTTCCAAAATGCAATTTAAATACATAAATAAATGAAAAGATAATTTGTGATATATCTTGTGTGAATCCTTATTTAACTGACAAAAGTAGAAAGAAAAATTTTCAATATTTGGAAAACTAATCCAGAAATCCAGAGTAGATTGTAACTTCACACTACAACCTACGTTAAGGGGTGGCCATACATCTATCCTGTTCAGAAACACTGCTCTCTGGGCCCGAGCCTATCTCAAATGAACCAAAAAACAGTGGAAACATGTGCTATGGTCAGACGAGTTTTCAGGAAAAAATGTAGGTCAAGTTCTTCGTGCCAAACGACCATTCAGATTGTTATCATTGAAACATGGGGATACATCAATGCCCATAGTATGCGTGATTTGCATATATGTTAAAGTACCACTGATACAGAAGCATATTTCTTCCCAGGGAATCCATGCTCATTTCAGCAGGATATTGCTAGGCGTCATTCTGCATAAGCTACAACAGCATGGCTTTGTAGAAACAAAGTGGCTTGTTACCAGTTGACAATACATGGTGTATAATGAACAGGACAATCAGACAGTGGTGATAATGGACTGTTGAGCAGTTGAAGTCTTTTATCAAGCAAGAATGGTCAAAAAATTAAAATCACAAAACTCCAATTAGTGTAATTCATTCATTCGTTTTCTAAGCCGCTTAATCCTAATGAGTGTCGTGGGGAGGCTGGCGCGCATCTAAGCCGACTCTGTGTGAGGGCGGGGTACACCCTGAACAGCTCGCCAGGCCATGGCAGAGCCAAGACTCACACAGTCATTCACACTCACTCTCACACCTAGCTGCAATTTTGGGCAAATTAGCGTACTGTGCATGTTTTTGGACTGTGGGAGGAAACTGGAGTACCCAGAGGAAAACCACACAAGCACGGGGAGAACATGCAAACTCCACACAGAAACGCCCGAGCCTGGGAATTGAACCCAGGCCTTCTTGCTGCAAGGCGGACGTGCCACCCTCAATTAGTGTGATCAGATCACAAATCATTAAACAGTGTAATTAAAAAAAAAAGTGATTAAACAAAATTGTTCACATTTTTCTGTTGTTAAGTGTGTTGCAGGCATCAAATTCTAACTTTGTTTATATTTACAAAATACTACTAATTTCTCCGTAAAAATACTGAAAGACTTTGGACTTTAGTCAGTCAGATAAAGATTAAAATTAATTAACAAATAATTTTCTTTCTTTGCTTTTTTTGGAAATGGAGTTTGTATATGAAAATGTTTCTGGCAAGTTAAATCCAACAGAAATTAGCACCTTTGGCTGCCTGAGTTTTCCATTTTTCTCTGTTCTGATGTACTTCTTCATTCCAGGTACTCTTGAAACTCTTGAAATCAACACTAAGCAAGGAGCAGTTATGGGCAGTGTTGCCTTCTGAGCCAGTGCTCTTCACAGTGGCACGCTTGCCATCAGATGGAATGTTATTCAGGCTGTAAATACAAAGTGTCCCACACAAAATGAAAGTTTTCATTATTGTTTTCCTGCAATTTATGCTTTTTGTTTTCAGTGTGCCAAATCATGAATCCTACTGTGGCTTGACACTGGGTGCCCCCACGAGCAGTTTTACTCAACCTAATGTATCCTTCTAACAATTAGATCATTTGAAAAATATCTGTGACTGAATTGCTTAAGTCTGAAATGTATCTGTTAAAGGAAATTTAAGATGTGGGGTCATGTAGGGTGAAGGGGAAGCTTGTCAGTGTTTTAAATAAAATTGCTAATCGCTTTACAAGCTCTAAAATGGATAACTGCCTATTTAAACCACTGTACTTGGATGATACAGAGCTGAATGAGAAAATTGAATGAGGGACAAAACAGAAGCCAGCAGAAGGTTGTGTGTATAGACTACCGTAAAATTAAAGAAAGGGATGTTGAAAATAAGCATCTTGAACTTCAAATATCTCTGTGATTTATAAACTTCTTTATCCAGTTAAGCTAGTACAGTCACACAAGTCCCATACAACAATTAAGGCAGAAAAGCATATAGATGATAGCAAAAAATAAATGCATAAATGCACTTAACAGTATTCACAATAATATTAACTTTGTGTTATATTTTATATATTCTAATACATTTGTGCATTTAATTAACACATGCTAAAAACTGTAATCTTAACTTACAAGCACTAACAAGAATGTTTCGATCAAATGTCAATTCAATAAAATTGTTAATTTTTTAAAATTAAAACTGCATTACAAGGAAATGTCAGTCTGACAGATTGGCACTACCAATCATACACCTGGCTAGCGCCTCTGGGCTTGCCGTGCCGGCGTACTGCATCAGGACGTCGACCATGCGTCGGGCATACTTTCAGTTAAAATGTATTTATCTAAAATATTTTTGTTAGATACCTGTTTTCAAATACATTTTGTATATTTCTTTGTATAAAAAATGTATAATGTATTTGTTTCATGCAACTCACTTAAGGAACTAAATTCACTTTCAAATAATTTTTAATCATTTATTTAATTATTTTATATTTATATTCATATATTATCTATTGCATTATATTTATATTTTCTTTTATATTCATTCATTCATTCATTCATTTTCTGAACCGCTTAATCCTAATTAGGGTCGCGGGGAGGCTGGCGCCCATCT
>JBCNYH010000001.1:23912827-23932576 GCA_039654325.1 Tandanus tandanus
TATATTTAAGTCTAAATTAGAAGTTACTAATATCTATATAAACAGATACAGAATGAATCCTGTCAGTGAGTAAAATGTACTGTATTATCAATATGATAAACAGTAGAATGTAAATGTAGTGCAAAATGCAAATGTAAAAATGTATTATTTCTTTATTTGAGTCCCCATTTTATATCCGTGCCATCAGGGAAGAAAAAGTCCATTGGTGTGATAACCTGCTCATTAAGTACATTCTGGTCATCAACTGACTTCATTTTATTGTCACATTAATGTTGCTGAGCCTCGACCTGACCAACTGAAGTAACAGTGTCATGGAGATTACATGCTGTGATCAAGGCTAAATGCACTCCATGAAAATATTAGAGTGTGTGACTATTTTTGGCCGGGCAGTGTATATTACAACACTATTTGTCACTATTCAGACTGACTTTTAGACTCTCAACAAAAACCCATATTTACTGCTAATATACTGTCTTTACTGTTTTTACTTTATCATAATTTTTATTTATTTTTTTTTTTGTTTCCTTTTTATGACCAGATTAAACCAAGCATTTAACTGTAGGAGTGAAACTGAGGGTTATGAGATGGCAATCGAGATGCATTACTGTTTCTAATATAGTATTCAAATTAAGATTTTAATTAAGGTTGGAATAAATAACAGTTAGTTATAAATATTAAATCCTAAGGATGAACGTTATATGAGTTTGACTCAGAATAGGCTCCATACAGCATTAACAATCAGTAAACTCCATTGAACTCATGTTCACTCAAGTGTCAAATGCCGTTATGCCCCATCTTCAGACAGAAATCTGACTATGCAATGATTGACAAGAGTTACAACCAACCAGAGGAAAGCCAGTGAGAGAGTTATCAATTCAGATCTAAAAGGGGGGAAATGGATTCAGGACTTATATCACTGTTATTCAGTTACCATTAAATTATACCATTGAGTTATACTACTGAGTTATACCACTGAGTTATACTCCCAGTGACCCCTGTAGGATTAAGTGGTTAAGCAAATGGATGGACGGATGTTAACTAGTATAGTACCAAATGCTTTTAATATCTAGCAGTGCTTCTCTGTGCTTTATAAAGTACAATTAAAGCTCAAGCGTTTGTCATGCTCTGGCAAGCTGTTCAGAGTATAGCCCACTGTGTCCCTAATAAAGGATAAAGCAGGTCAGAAAACGAAATGAAATGAAAAATGTTGTTTGGTGTTTCTCTGAGTTTTTAAACATGATCAACTGTGAGTATAAAATAGAGAAATAGTTCTGTAAAAATGAGAGAATAGAATAATAAGATAATTATATCCTGAGAGTCATGAATGATTGGAGTATGTCTCAAACCACAAACTACCAACTATAAAACTGTATACTGAAGTTTTGGATGAGATCTGAATTCTTTCATTCACATGTATTTTTATATTTTATTACACACTTGTGAAATTGATCACTAGACAAGTTGTGAATTTACAGCAATTAGTCATTTTGAGAAACAATTTGTTGGTGCTTGGTATCACTACATATACATAATTGTATACTGTACATTTTCCATGATAAACCTATAGTTATTACACAAATGATTGGCAAGCCACATTTTTGAAGAAACTGCATTACTTGACTGTATTTAATAAAAGAAAACTGGTATTTTTTCCTTTTAAAACAAAACACTGATGACATTTGGAATAAGCAGATTGTTGAGTTAGGTGATGGTCATCAGAGTGCAGCGCTGATGTGAACTTTCTTTGTAACTATCCATGAACAAATCCATTCTAGGAAAGAAAAACACACACACACACACACAGAGAGAGAGAGAGAGAGAGAGAGAGAGAGAGAGAGAGAGAGAGAGATGCATTAAATATTCTCACCCATTTGCCGGATCGTTTTACACTACTAGGGTTGTGGGAAGGCTGGTGCCTATCTCTGCCGACACTGGGCGAAGGTGGGGTTGCATTAAATATTCACCTTTCTATTTGGAGTTGTAACACCTCACTGGTGCTTCGTGAATTTAGATTGAACACTATTAATTGATTCAGGTTTGGTAAATGCTGTGCACATTGTCAATCCTTAATTTATGGAAATTGATGTTATTCGTCTCCTTTAGTCTCTCACTCACTCTCTTTCTCTCTCTCTCTCTCTCTCTCCTATAAAGGTCAGATGATCAAGGTCATGCTAGCCTAGAGGATTCTCTTCTAGTGGAAAAATAATGATAAAAACAAACTGTGATCTGAGTAATACAGTGAGCTGTCTAAACATAGCCTGAGAGACAATGGCATATCTCTCAAACATGAAGCATGACCCTGACTATTCTTTGACCTCTATGACCTATGCATTACCTTTAGTCATATTTAGAGTGGGACTGCATAAACAGGATTCCATACTGGCATGCCAGTACAAGCATAACCCTTGTAGCCATGCTGCCCTGCATTTGTAAATGTTATCATAGCAAATACTACAGTAATACACACAAAGAAAGCCGATTCAACATTATTTATTTCCTGTATGACTGGGATTCAAAGATAATTTATTTTTGCAAGCTTCTCCATCTCACTGGGCGCTAGTATAGTACTAGGTATTTCATAAGACAGCTTCTGTATGTAAACCCACCATTCAGTATGGTGATACAGCTTAGCCAGCAAGCAATAAGCACCACAAATCTCTCTTTTCCATCCCGTAATTACTCACAATCTTGCTGTAACCAAGCATGCCCATAGACTTACATGCATATGTAGACATACACCCCCAACACACACACACACACACACACACACACACACACACATACACATACACATACACATACACACATACACACAAATAATGACCAATGATGTGTAATTTATATGAGCAGGAAGACAGAATGAGATGGAGTTCAAATTTCAGAATGTGTGCAACGTGTCATGGGACTTCATCATACCTGACAGCTCAGATTACATATTCACTCTGATTTTGTGAAAGATATGAGCTTTGGTAAAGGTATTCGGACAGAAATATAATAAATTTACAATATTGATTTTGGCAGTCAATATGAAAAACTGCAATAAACACAACAAATAAGAACATTTTTTGTTGCAAAAGAGATAAACAATGAATGCAGCTCTGGGTCAGTGTGGAATGGGGAATAGTTGAGACCGCCATAACCACAGCTACGGGAACAGCTGCAGTGCGTGGGAGCACAGCTTGTAATCATAACTGTGGTTGAAGAGTTTAATGAGTGCAACAGCACACCAATTACAGCCACACATCAGTTAATGAATGCTAAAAAGAATGGTGAGGGAATGGCCATGGTGGGAAATACATGAATATGAGCAATGTCCCCTTTGTGTGCTGTCTAATATGTGTGAGGTGGTGAGGCACTAGTTTGTGTGTCCACTAGCAAAACCTGTAGGGCAGCCCATCAGGGGTACAGAATTCCTCACTCAGTCCTAAAACAATGTGAGCAATGGCAGCATGTTTAATAGAATTCAGTGTCATACCTGAGGCACAGTGTCTTTATAGTTCTAACTCACATTTAGGCATCAATTGATATAATTAAACTACTGTCTTCATATTTCAATTCAGTGAAAAAAATAAATTATTCATTTGTAATATATTATTTGACCTTTCTGTAACAACTCTTCCCTTCATGAAGAAAATAGTGAAAAATAAATGCTTAATCCATTCGCCTGATGGATATCATTACAGCCTATAAACCGAATCAGTGGCTGTACATGAAGTTACCACTCCTCAATCACAGCTTTGCTCTCAGCCTGAAGGCTGTTTGTATGCATTATTCAAAGCAATCTGTTTTGCTCAGATTTTTATACAGCAAAACATAAGCGGAATAAAAATTCTGTGATTCAATATCCACTGAATATTTAGAATACATGGTAATTCCATAGTAACAAATTATTTTCATGCCAGTCAGTACCTTTGCGTGAAGCTTTAAATTATTAATCTAAGTGCATAGCCATACACTCTGAAAGGACATTTGAAATCTGTGTAATTTAATGTCACCCAAGGCAACGAGAAAGATTACAGATCAACTCCCAGTGCACTCCATCATCAAACATAGACTAATCAGTAAGCAAGTGAATTTTAGCATGTGTGTCTGTATGTGTGTGTTACACATGTAAATGGTAAACAAAACACTTGGAGACTGAACGTGTTTAGAATGTGTGCTGTTGGAAGGATTTATTCACTAAATTTTTACAACGTGGTATTTTTCAGCAGTATCAAAGGGTCCTCCATCGAGAAAAACATCATTTTTTATTACCTGAATACTGACATAATTTCCCCCGGCACCAGCATGTGACAGAAGGGAGGGACTCCACTAATGGCATCAGCTGGACTCGAATAAGAAACAAAATGTATTCATCACATGTATCAGGTTCAGTGATGAGCTTGATTTATAGCATATTTGCTTCTTTGAATCATTTGTAAACGGTTCAGATTGCAGTCTGAACAAAATCATCACAATTATACCAGAATCACTGGTGTGATAATAAAAAGGTAGCAATTACTTTTATTGCACATATTCTCTAATGCAACTCATTATGTTAGCGGTCTATGATGCAGCTCCACACAGCTTCACTTTACAAAGGCAACGCTTACATTACAGAAATTTCAAATAGCAAAGGAAACCTACATAAATGTGATAAGACTGGGTGATGTGTATATTTTATACAATATATACACACACACACACACACACACACACACACACACACACACACTGAGCTGTAAACATGTTCATACCACCACTGTAATCACCAAGCTGCTTTTGTATGTTTCATCAAGAGGTATGAATAGTTATGCAACATATGCTTTCTATTTTCTGAAATGCAGCTGTGATTACTATACAGATGCCGGTGAGCTAGGAGGCGCTCACATGCTCATGTACACTCATGGGGCTGGTTTGGGCTTGTCGGACATCCATCATAAACGCAACACAGGAAGCTGGATCATGACCTCCACTGCTGGCTTGCACAATGCTTGCTTTGCTTTTCTGTGTTGGTCTTGTCTCTCTCTCTCTCTCTCTCTCTCTCTCTCTATATATATATATATATATATATATATATATACCTATCTATCTATCCATCTATTCTGCTTATTCCAGTTTTGGGATAATCAATCCACCCTTGTTACATTCAACAGTAAGACTGTAATATAAAGCTTTAGGCACTGCTTAAAAGCGGTGCTCCCGATAGATTTCTCTATTGATAGGTGTCCGAGGCTGGTGTTACAGGAGTAGTGCAGCTCCTTTTAAAGGGCAGAACAGTTTGTCATCGTGTACGTACATGGTGAGTATGTGTGATGAGGCAAGAGAGAGAGCGGTGCTAGAATTGTGTTTGGAACAGACTCCAGAATTAGCTTAACTTCAGCCCTGGAGTAAGTAAATTACTAAATAAACCCCGTGTTTCCTGATTATGGTCGGATTTTTCTTCTCACTACCTTTCAATATCTGCTTTTTATGTTCATTTGTATCACCTGTCTTGTTAGTCCAGGTATCCATTTAACGATTTCATGTTTTGTGCCCCTGTTAATGTTCCATGTTTTGCTCAACGTAAGTTTGTCTGTCTACCTGTGTTAGATTGTGTATTTTTTATTCTGTGAGAGTCTGAGCAGTGGTGTATGAGCATCTATTTTTTGGGCTTCAGTTTCATTATTAATACTTAAATCAGTTTTTTGTATTGCTACCCTTCATCATGCAAGTGAGCAATATATAACAGCCAATCAGCATTAACTCAGCAACATGGCGGCATTTTTGGGTTTCTTGTAGCACAGACACAGGACAGCCATCAAAGTCATGTTCTATGCCGATGGTGCTTTGCTCAGGAGCTTGACTAATATTTCTTACGACATTTTTGTGTATCATTCTTCATTATACTGACTCTTCATTGATGTATTCATGTGGGTAAAAGCACTGCTGTTCCACCTGATTATTTCTGGAGGAAAGTTGATATTTCTGATGTTAGTCATAATATTCAGTTGGCTAATTATATAAACGGTCATCACAATAATGATACTTTGTTTATATATGGCCCAGCCCTATTTTCAGACACAGGTTAGTTATACCATGTAAACTCCAAATCTGGACCAAAATGCAATTTAACCTGAACCATTAACCAAATATCCCAATCTGCTTTATAGATTATTTTTGTATCTAGAACTCAGAGTGCAAACCTCTGCCAAGACAGCTCATTTTCCTCCTAATTTTCATTTCTGCCAAATATTTTTTACAATTCTTTTCTCAACAAGCCCTCCCATGTATGTTTCAACATGCTGGATCATCAGATCCTGAATGCTAATTGGATCCTGACTAAGCAGCATTCAGGATCTATACATAGGCGTGATAGATCTAGTAATGTAATTTTGGTGGAAGCATTGTAGTGTGTGGCTAGGTTGAATTCAAAATTGATAAAATTGCTCCTATCCCACAATAGTAAAGAATCCTTTTAAAAAATCCCCAGATCTGACTTGTGATCAGTTTCACCACCAAAATTGAATGGCGTGTTACTGGACCATACATCATACCTTCAAATAAACTCAAAATCTATTTGTAACAAACAAACCAACCAACACTGACAAAAACACAGCCAAGGTAATAAAGACAATATAAAATGGCTTTTAGAAACCATTTTATCATGGTTCTAGTTGCAGAAAAGCCTGGGCTGGATACACTGCAACCCGCACAATGTTTCTCCCAATTAATCTTTTCCTAAATCAGCTACAAGCTGCTGACTAGTAGGGTTCTCACTAATGAACTGGGTTATCTAAAACTACCATGGTTTTGACCAGCTTATGTTGTAATGATGGCAGGAATGTGACACAAGGTACAGTATTTCAGCATTTGGTATTTGGCAAAACAATGTTGGAAAGTGTCAGGCAGGCCCAAGTTCATTCATCGCTCATTTTCTGAACCGCTTAATCCTAATTAGGGTCGCGGGGAGGTTGGCGCCCATCTCAGCCGACTCTGGGCAAGGGCAGAGTACACCCTGGACAGCTCGCCAGGCCATTGCAGGGCGGCCCAAGTTTCACTGCCCATAAATTTCTCCATACTTCGAACAAAATCAACCATCAGTGAAGAGCAAAGCATCTTCAAAATAAGCTTAGATATTGAAAAATGCTTAGTGATTTTGTTAATAGTTTAAATACTACATAGATTTAGACACTGCCTAAAAGCAGAGGGTCCCAATGGAGGTCTCTACTGACAGGAAACTGATCTTGTTTAACTTACCCCCTATATTTTTCTTTTCCAAAAATATCCCTCGCCTGAAACACACACACATGCTTATCATGGTTTTCCCATCCCAGCCTGGGCTGTCTGTGATTAGTAGAAATGATGGCACGTGTCACACAGAAACATAGCCACCAAGAAAAATTATGCTTGATGGAGTACCAGAACTTATTAGGTATAGGGTGCCACTAGAGCTCCACTATATCAACACATTCTTGTTTATCTCATAGAAGATGGCTAACTAGACTGTTCTACAATTCATAAGGACAAACCCTGGAAGACCCTGTTGTTTCCTGGGTACTTTCAGCAGTGCATTTAGTATAAAAAGTGCATACAGTATAAAATACTTTAAAATTCATGGGTTACTTTTATATCACAGATGTAGAGTGGAGGCGGGCACATTCACCATAAGTAAAACTAAAACAAAGTAAAACTAAAAAGAAGAAAGCAAACGGACAATATAAATCAAAGATAAACTAAGCAAAACCAAAAATACCACATAGAATTAACCAGGCAAAGCAAGAAATAAGGAACAATTGCCAAAAGCATACACGGTGTGACATAAAACAATCCCTAGCAAGGAACTGAAAAAAAAAAGACATAGACCTTACATACAGCAGGTAATCAGTAAAATGGGAGCAAGGTGTGCTGAGCATGTGACAGTCATGTGTCCTAAGTCATGTGACTGGGAGTGGTGCAAGGGCTGCTGGGAAATGTAGTGAGTCTGAAGAGCTGTAGAAACAGGCTGAGGCTGTGACATTTTATCTTGGTACATTTACTGAAGTATGACTACTGTGTATATATATTGGAAAAAGCTTACTCATCCAAGTCTCAGTGGAGAGAAAGGACCAAAAGTTGACATAGCTTCCTGTGAGCAATGCGCCAGTTTCTGGTTTGGGGCCTGAGTGCTGTCACAAATAAAATATTTTCACATTGCCCCGACTGCGCTCCCACGACCTGGGCCCTTGATGTGCTGTATTGTGTATGATCAGTCAGCTGTGGTCAAATCCAGTCCAGCTGGGTTATGCTGAGCTGCTGCTCTTTCCACTGCCAAAACTCCGGCATCCCCAGAAAACATACTTCTGTCTCTCTACCAGTATTTGGATCAAGGTTAAGTTCGTATTTCCTCCAGGTATGTGCTTTGCTGCCCAGGGTCATGGACAGTAAATTCAAGCAATGACCGAGAGAGAGAGAGAGAGAGAGAGAGAGAGAGAGAGATCTTTAAAAGAAAGGTTATATTGTAAAGTTTAGAAGAAAACAACCTAAATGTTTCAGTTAAAATATATGTGTAAAAGATATGTGTATTTTAAGTTTATATTATAAAGTATTAACTTTGTTATTTATGTGAACTACAAATATCACTTCTTGGCTCACCTTTAGTGTGTCCTTTTGTGCTATGACATGGATGTTTTGTCCAGTCCAAGTATTGGACAGGTGGTCATGCAAAAAGAAACCTTAACATAGCCCTTTGGTGCTCTATGTGTAAAAACCACCTGGTGAGGGTGAGGAGGTTTGGACTAATTTGAGGGTAGTCCTTGCACTAGGAGATTAACTTAAATGTCATTATCTGCTACTCCACTATCATACCAGGACGAGCCAGGGCTATCTGAAGGCTACCCAAGGCTTGTAGCCTGGATCTTTGTTTCTTGAGCCAAAAAGTTGTTTGTGTTTCTATTATCACACTATAGCCCAGCCTGTTCCCTCCCATGCTGCACAGAAACAGAGAGGAATTCAGTGATGCAAACTAAACTGTGTACCACCATTCACATGAAATACTCATCACAGCAAACAAGAAGCAAACTATTAGTGAACTATTTATATAAAGTTTCTATCACAGCAAACAGAAGCAAGTACTTATGGAACAATTTACATGGAGAGCCAAAAATACAAAAACTAGTCTATGCTATCCACAG
This sequence comes from Tandanus tandanus, assembly GCA_039654325.1. Taxonomy (NCBI): domain Eukaryota; kingdom Metazoa; phylum Chordata; class Actinopteri; order Siluriformes; family Plotosidae; genus Tandanus; species Tandanus tandanus. The sequence goes on from JBCNYH010000001.1 coordinate 23,921,959, forward strand.
CATTATGGAGTTACAGTCTAAACAGTTTATTTATTCATTTGCCAAACGACTTTATCCTACTAGGGTCACACAAACATTCACAAACTTACACCTAGGGGCAGTTTGGACTATTATCCTAACGTGCATGTCTTTGGACTGTGGGAGAAAACTGGAGTACGCAGAGGAAACCCATGCAAGCACTGGGAGAACATGCAAAGTCCACACAGAAACGCCCTCACCAAGCCCAAGACTCTAACCAAGGACCTTTTTGCTGTGAGGCGATCGTGCTAACCACTACACCACCATGCCGCCCTAAAACGGTTTAGCTTTTGACTTTGGTTCATCTAAATAATTTTTGCTGTGTAGCTCAAACAATAAATTCCTGTTTAAAATACCTCACTAACTGAAATAGTCTAAGCTCTGCCTTCTACCGTGACACACCACCTTAATAAACAGTTGAGCTCACCTGCCCATGGGTAATCATTTGATCAAATTCCCTGGGCTTCTAGCCTGAAAGTAGCCTTGAGGAGGCGCGATTAAGCCCTGGAAATGACAATGGAAATGGTAATGGCCTTGGCTCGCAATAGCTCACCCGGCTTTGTCTCGATAGTGGCCTATTTATGCTTTCCCCATTTCTGCAGGCCCAGAAGGAGAGGAGAGGAGAAGATCAGAAATGATTGTCTTCACAAACACCACAGCATTTAATTCCCACTAGCCCCTGGCAATTACGGGTTGCATGCAGAGCGCGTGATCAACCATGAAGATTGGTGAAACAGATGAGAGTCATCCATTTAGGGTGTATGAAGAAGTGGAAGAAACAATACATGAATGACAATGTCAGTGAGAGGAAACTAATTTGCTGCTTTAAATGCCCTTCTTTACATTCAATTCACAAAAATAACAAAACCATGGGTGCAGTAGTGAGAAAAAGTAATGTAATGTGTAATGTGAAATCACTGGGTGAATGCACCAGGTTTGCCGCAGTAATAATCTCATTTAATTATCAGATGTATAGTCCATGATTCACTGGGTGTGAAGTAATCAATTAAGAAGCGAAAATCAGTCGGCAGAGAGGCAAGAATAGACAAGATGTCTCAACTCTAGGCATTCTGAAAGTACAGAAAATAGCACTAATAAAACACCATACAAGTTGCTGAATTAGGCTCAGCAAATGTTGCTAAATAGTTTACGCTGACTATTCAATTCATTGACATCTACCGAGCCTGAGGTGAATAATTGTTTGTTTGGTTGTTTTAATTCAAACTGTTCCTCTGGCTCTTTCTTTATGGTACCACTTACTTTTCGGGCATTTTGTGTCCCTGGATATTTTCTATGTTCCACGGAGAATAAAATATAGGTTTATAACATTAAGTGCATTCTGGATTTCTTTACATTTTTCACAACATCCCAACTTTTTTGGAATTTCGATTGTACAGTACATTCATTCATTCATTCATTTTCTGAACCACTTATTCTTAATTAGGGTCTTGGGGAGGCTGGCGCCCATCTCAGCTGACTCTGGGTGGGCGGGGTACACCCTGGACAGCTTGGCAGGCCATTGTAGGGCAGAAACACTCTAATGGCAATCTAATGGCGTACTCTTTTTGAACAAGTGCAATGGTTCTTTTACATGCCTCTCACCACAAAAAGTAAGAGACATGGCTGGCCTTTGATAACCCAGCTAACTGCACTGGGGGTGTACAGTACATATTAACTACAAAGGTTTGTGCTGTTATGTTAAAGGTAGGACAATTCTTCCATACAGATGTGTAAAAGGAATTCACTCTTTGTGAGCAGTCCCTAAATATTTAGCTCCTGTCCACTGAGAACCACCACTGCAAAGTACTGAAATATATATTCTAGTTCTGGATTAGAGGAACCAGAAATGCATATCCAAGCCAAAAGGTTAAGAAGAAAGGCGGGGAAAATATAATTAAATGCTGACAAGGGTATATAAACATACCCATCTGGAGAGCATTCTGTTTAAGCATAACATTTATGACACTATGTGTGAAAAACAGATTGAGTCGACCACAGGGTTTGGGGGTCTGCTATGGCTGTGTGAATATGAGCTGCCTCCAACTGGGCAGCCAGCTCTAATTAGATTATCAGAAAAGGCCACAATGATGACCATTAAATCCACCATGCACTCTGTGAGCCATTTCTCAATAGCTTTAAAATTAGTTTGGGTCAAGAGACAAGCAATGACAAATGTTGATACTTGAGAGCTGAAACCCTGATCACAGCTAGTTTGATTAAAGAAACTGTAAAATGGAAATTTAAATATTTTATATCTGGTAGCCAGAAAAATGTCTTGAATGTAAACAGATTGTGGATAGATTCTTAGATATGAATTGACCAAGAATTTCAGGCCAAATTAACAAAGAAACAATGTGAAATAGTGACACTCTTTGTCAACAATTAGTACTTACAAATTAGCACTTAATAAGATGAGAAGTGAGATCTCATATGGTGCGTATGCAGTACTGATCTGTTCTATCTCTGTAATGGAGCTTCATCAAAGCCAACAAAAAGGATTAAAAATGAAACTGAATTAAAACTGAGGTCCTTGACACAGTGGAAGAAGTCAAGAAGTTCTTGAAAGACTCCAACTTGAAGTACTACTGAACATGCAACAATAATGGATGGTAAACCCATTCATTCATTCATTCATTTTCTAAGTCGCTTAATCCAATTAGGGCCGCGGGAAGGCTGGTGCCTATCTCAGTCGACTCTGGTCGAGGGTGGGGTGGATGGCAAACTACCTAATGTAATAACTACTGTCTTTGGTTTATAGAAAACATAGATTCAAAAGGCAGTTTAAATATAAGTGCAGTCACAACTCCAGCAAAACGTTTTCAAAACGTCTTAAGGAAACTTTAGCATTTAGGATTAGCATCCTGACAGCAATGTAAATGGAACAGGAAAACAGATTGGATCCACTGGATCATATTAGCAGAGTGGATATGAGAAGGTCCTGGCTTTGAGGGCCTCAACCATGTCCTCAAGGGAAAGGCCGCTGCATGCAGTCAATCAGTTAGATCAGTTATAGTTTAGAAATCTGCCTCTTCCTAAAACAATGCCAGATACTCAGTGAGAAGCCACCGGGAGGCAATTAGGTGAAAACTTTTCTACTACTTTTTAAAAATAGGTTCTATCTGTATCCAAAATAGGCCTTATTTATGCCTAGAATAATAAATATTTAGAGAACTGTGTGTCACTATGGATTTCATCGAGAAGCATGTGTTATTCCTGAACTAATAACAAGGTATGATTAAAGGCGTAGATACTTAACATTCTGCAGAGTTTTCTGTGATTACTTACTTCACTTGTATACTATGTTTGCAAGTACAGACTGCAACTCTCTTCAGAAATCTAATAAAGCATCTACTTATGAAAAAGGAAAATCAGATATAAGTACATTTATTTGCCCATGTGATAACGTGGTTACTTTAGATGCCATAGGAGCCTGACAGCTCCGCTCTGCATTTTAACTACAGATGTCCTGATTCTATCTCCTGTTTGATTGGGATTTAAAGGAATCTGTCTCTCCGTCTCTGGGCATCCTCACCTTCTCAAGCCATCCTGATAAAGCCATAACCCTGGGACCAAAATGTAATATTCATCTGGCAGTATGAGTCATCATACAGTCATCATACAGTAGATGACTGCTGTAGTTCATGGTCCCATAGCATCTCATTTGGATCACTGTAACTGCATTAGAGTGACCTAGCCTGGATTTGCACAGTCAACACTGGTCAACAGCTTTAGCTTAGGGGCAGAAGATCAATGCGTTTGTGAGTATGTGAATCTGATGAGAGGAGAAATTGGGTTGGAGTTTGGACAGGGGGGCCATTAACTGAGTGTGAACATAACAGAAAGCCAAACAAACCTGGCTGATAGTGATAATTATGTGCAATAAAACAAACCTTCTGAGACCAAAGTCACACGCAGAAACACACCCTGGAGGTGATTGAGTGTTTCATCGGACTTAGTCTCTTGGTACAGTGCTGTTCTGTGTGTTGCTCTTCTATGTACACATGTGGGAAAATAAATTATTAGGAAACTGTGAGGTTTTTGGTTGATTCAATTTATTGTTTTTTTAAAGAATATATTAAGCACAGTTTATATTTAAAATGAAATTATTACTACATATCAGTGGTGTTCTATTTGTTTAATGCTTTGCCCTTCAATCTGAAGCATACACTCATCAGCATGTGCACAGCTATTGGTACACACTTATACATGCAGACAGACACCCTCACATTCATTTTACACACGCTGCCAGCTCATCAAACACTTATCAACAGACACACATACACGCCCGTAAAAACAATGACACATGAAAAAGGGCTGGTGATACAGGAGCTCTTGTTGAATGTTTATGTCTGTGTGTCAGCTTGCTGGCTGGATTGCATTCAGCTGTGGCCAGAACACTTCCTTGGTTTTGCTTCTGGGTAATGTCAGGAAGGAATTTTTTGTTTACGTCAGTTTATGTATTTGTATGTGTGTGTGTGTGTGTGTGTGTGTGTGTGTGTGTGTGTGTGTTTGTGTGTGTTAAAAGAAAGTCAGGCTTACACCAAGGTCAGGTTTGACACAGCAGTGCTATCAACTTGGCTAGTAATCCTGCTGGCACCTATTAGCCCCACACCCTCCAACTAATTATCTGACATAACTTAAATTTATGTTACCAAGGATACACACATGCTCTCTCTCTCTTTTTCCTCTCTCTCCCTTCTTCTCTCTCTCTCTCTCTCTCTCTCTCTCTCTCTCTCTCTCTCTCTCTCTCTCACACACACACACACACACACAAAATCCATTCTTTTTCTGAACTGTTTAATCCAACTAGGGTCGCGGGAAGGCTGGAACCTATCTCAGCCAATTCTGGGCAAAGGCAGATAGAACGCCATTCCATCGCAGGGACAACACACACACACACACACACACACACACACACACACACACACACACACACACACACACACACACACTCCCAGGGCAATTTATAACAGCCAGATGGAAAAATGTGCATGTCTTTGGGAGGAAACCAGGAGAAAACCCACACAAGCACAAGGAGAACATGCAAACTCCACACAGAAACACCCTTGCCAAGCCTGGGACTCGAACACAGGACCCTCTTGCTGTCAGGCGGATGTGCTAACCACTACACCACTGTGCCACATGCACAACAAATATATACATCAATATACATAAGGATCCTCATAAACCACTGAGGTTTATAGTGAACCCAGAGGCAGTAAATCCAAACATAAAAAATGTTTGTATACTGTAACATCTACACACTTCCAATGAGGATATACTCAATGTAGAGGGCATCTGAAAAAAATCACTGCATCACTTCAATCACTGCATCCTGTATTGGCATAGGGCTTACCTCTGTGACGTCTTCTTATATTTTCTCCTGAAAAATATGAGAAAAGAAAAATGAAACAATTCCTCTGTTATATATCTTAGTACTAATGTTTATGTCTGACAGAGTGTCTTGTGTAAAGAACATACAAAGATTTATAAAAGTACTGAAAATGGTTCTTTTATAACATACTAGGCCAGGGATGTATAATTTTACTCCAAGAGGGCCAAAGTTCTGCTGAGTTTCGTGAATTTCCTTCTCCAACATACTTAAAACACTACTCATTAACTAGGGTGGTTGAATCACGTGTCTTTAAGAGGAGAAGTATTAAATCGGCTTTAGCCTTCCAAGACTGGACTTGGACCACTGAAGTCATGAGTCCCTCTCTCCTTTATCTGTTTACATACAGTACACTCTATAATCTAAGTATAAGACACCTTTTAATTCAAAATTAATATGTAATTCAACAGTCTTTTTTTTTTTTTTAATTATTATTATTTTTTTGTAACACACTGTTGTTAAGTAGAAAAGTCCATTGCTATGGAGTGTCTCATTAGCAAAATAAAATGATTTCTAAATCAATATTTTATGTCAAATAATTGATTTCTTTAGTAAGTAGGTGTGTAGTAAGTGGGAACTGTGTACTAAGTGGTAATGTACAGCAAGCCAGTCATTATTGTGGAATAAACTCCATTAAACTGATATAAGTGTTTTCACTTACTCTGTCAGGATATGACCAACTTGGGGTACATTGTCCCACTTATTACATGACTACTTATACTACAAAATATTGATTCAAAGGTGATTTAAAATTTATTTTATTGCTTCTGCTAATTCCACACATTCCCCAGCAACAGTGTGTTATAAAGAATTAACAGACTGCTAAAAGCAGACATTGACCAATCAGAAAAAAGTATTCAATAAGCTGTGTAATAAACTCCAACAAATGCCATGTAAAATCTACATTGTGTATTCATTTTCATAATTTAAATAAACAAGCAAAAAACGATCACTTGGTTACTTGGAAAAAACAAGTACACCTTTACATTTATCACATCTTCAAGTACATAAAATTAGAATTAGGTGTTCCAGATTAGATCCCATTTATTAGAACCTCCTAAAGGTGGAACCCGTCTTATTTAAACCTGATATGTCGAATCCTGTGTTCTCCTTGCTAATAAACTCTATAGTGTCATCATGCCAAGATCTAAAGATCGCCGAGCCCTTCAGACAAGGTTGTGTATACCTTTGAGTCTATAAAGGGGTTTAAAAAAGATTTTTATAATTCTATTGTAAGAAAAAACAGTGGTGAAGATTTCAAACTATTGCCAATTTGATCATGACAAATTCAGCCCCGGAGCTTGAAAGCCTCTGACACAAAAAGAAGCCTCAAAGGAAGGTTGGGCAAAACTTTTCAGCATGTCAGAGACACTTTTCAGCATGGTGGACACAAATGCTTAAAATGAATAAAAAGGGCAGTGGTGGCTCAGTGGTTAAGGCTCCAGGTTGCTGATCCGAAGATCAGGGGTCCAAGCCCCAGTACCCCAGGTTGCTGCTGTTGGGCCCCTGAGCAAGGCCCTTAACCCTCAATTGTTCAGTTGTATATAAATGTAAGTCACTCTAGATAAGGGTGTATGCAAAATACTGTAAATGAAAATAAATTTCTGCGAAAAGAGGGAAGTATCTGCTTCTGAGGCCAAGAGTATGCTTACTTTTTCCACAGAAGAAAATTACATCTGCTGATGTTTTTAGTGAATTAATTATTCAACGATTTTCATGGGATGACTTATTTTTTTCCACATTACTGTATATAATTCTCTTGGCTATATGCAGTGTTGAAAATAAGGGTTAACCTAAAATATGATCTCTCTCTGTGATAACATTTTCTCATCCACATCATCACTACAACAGGAATCTGGGTTTTCAATCTTCAACCATTTAAGCTCCTTATCTATTCTAATCTTTATAATATACATACAAAGACAGACAAACAGGCTCACACACACACACACACACACACACACACACACAAACACACAAACACACACACACACACACACACACACACACACACACACACACACACACACACCAGCCTTTAGATTGATCTTGATGCGTATCCCTGCTCCTTTTCCTTCTCATTACTTCAATAATTGGAGTGAGACGGTTATGATAGTCTGGCTTTCCCCATGACCCTGTGTGCCATCAGCAGACCCAATTCTCCCAGCAGTATCAGGGGAGCCATAAAATACCAACAAGCCAAATAAAAGCATTTAGGAAGGAAATAAAGCCAGATATATCATGGCTTTGCCTTCCTTAAGTACTCATCTGCAATTCTATGGCTGGCCTCAACAAATATAAGGAGAGAAACACAATTTGGTACAACATGGATGATGGCTTATGTTTTCCCACTCCATCAGCATTTGCCTTGCTCTATGGCAGTGCCGATGGACCAAGACAGTGAGCAGACAAACCATAACTCTCTGGAGAAGCTATATATTCATACTGTGGTAGTACAAAATTAATTCCTACACAGTAAAATTTCCAGAGTAGAATTAACCCTTTCAGAGTACATTTTGAGTCCAGTGGGCTCAAATATACTCTGAACAAGTCAATTTTACTGCAAAGGGATGTTTTAGCTTTAATTTGAAGGGGGGTGATAGTAGATGTCTTTCCCTTTGTTTAAAAAAAATAACCCTTACCATTCTAATTTTCCATTTTTTATTTATCTTAAAATCATGTAATATCCATCCATTATCTATATCACTTATCTGTCAGGATTGTGGGGAAGCTGGAGCCAATCTCAGGTAAGTTCGTATGGGAGGCACGGTTCACCCTGAGCAGTTCTCCAATCTATTGCAGGTCTAAAACAGTCACAAACAATCATTCACACTCCCATTCAGATCTACAGGCAATTTAGAGTAGCCAATTGATCGAGTGTGCATGCTTCAGACTGTTAAGAGAGTACAGCTACACAATCACAGGGAGAACATGCAAACTCCACACAGAAAAACCCTTGGCCGAGATTTGAGCCCCAAACCTTCTCGCTGTAAAGGGGATCCGGGGGCCTCCCCATCATTTCATGTGACATTAGTATCAACATTTTAACTTGATTCAGTTGTAATCACATAATTTTGCAATGCGTAAATCTGAATTTCTTCATGTCATAAATATAAAAAGCACAAACTGTGGCTAGGTTAAATCTATAATGGGTTTATTTACCAGTATAAAATTATATAAAAACACACTTGGATCAGTCTTGAGGCTGTCACGACACAGAAGCACGCAAACACACACACACACACACGCACACACACACACACACACACACACACACACACACACACAGCCAATTCTCTTCACCTTGAACCCATTCAGACACACGCACATTCACACAGATATATACATATTTTACATTTGCAAATATAGAATATCACTCCAGACTAAGAAATGCTTTGCGAAAATTAGGATTTACACTTTTATCTGTATAAATGAATAGAAACAAAACATGCAACAAGGTGCATCACTGCCCACACAAATTAATTTCCGCTAATTATTTCCTCACTGATATGAGATAAACTCTTATTATGGTTTCTTTTGTAATTGATGAAGTGTGCAGGTGTAATTTGGACATGATAATCAAAACAACAGACAATAGGCTTTATATAAAGCTTCCATTAATGAATCCAAACAAGGCAATCTCTCTCTCTCTCTCTCTCTCTCTCTCTCTCTCTCTCTCTCTCTCTCTTGACTTTTTTATTTGTACTACATTACAACATATATTAGACTGTAATTCTTTGGAGGTATTAGCAGATATTCTGTGTTGTCTCATTTAAATTGCCATAATTAAATTCTAGTCAGTGAAGTTCATACCTTTAAAAATAAATGTTTTACTGAATGTAGGGTAACCTTGAACTCGAAGTTAACTTTGATTAGCTCAACTAAGTACTACAGTACAGTGAATATTTACATTATCCATATTTACAGTTAAAAAGAAACAATATGTGAGATTTAGTTTAGCTCTCTTAGAGTATACTTAGAGAGGATGCATGTCAAGTCAATTTCCAGAACCTTTAAAAATGTTACGAAATGAAGCATCTGCTACAATTATTGAAACTAATGAAAGTGAAACATAATTAGTGTTAAGCATTATTTTGCCTGAAATTAAAAAGCTTCTATTTAAAAGCAAACAGCAAATATAAGAGCAAACAGACACACACATTTCTACATTTCTATTTTTTAAGAAAGTGCAAAAGCTCTACTTACAGTCCTCTCAGTCTCAGCCAGATCTTCTCTATCTGGTCCGGCTGTAAATACTTCAGAGAGTTGTTCTCAAAATCTTCAATCTCCTTTGTGGGTGATTCCATGTCAAAAATGTCAACCAGGCAAAACGACATGAACGTGGATTATCCGGTAGCCAGAACAGAGCCAGCAGCTGGAGTGTTGTTCCAAAGTGGGAGTGAGAGCGGGCTACAGCCCGGAGTCTGTCAGAGTGACAGCTGGAGCCTGTCCCTCATTCTCTCTCTCTCTCTCTCTCTCTCTCTCTCTCTCTCTCTCTCTCTCTCTCTCTGTCTCTCTCAGGAGGCAACCCCTTCTGTAGGCTACGTTATGAGAGTGTTTGTCACTGTGCACTGTGGTCAGGTGTGTGGTGAGAAAACGTAAGAGCTGCGAAGGGCCATGCTTGCTCTAAGGAAATACAATGCAGAAAGAGGAAGAGAAAGAAAGAGAGAAAAAGGAAGGAAGGGGGAGGGGTAGACAGAGGGGATTAGAGCAAATGCTGGCGATCTATGCATTGAAGAGTTACCGATGCATGCCTGTGTCACAGTCTGCTTTGTGCTGGAGCAGGAGGAACACAATCAATGCACACTGAGCATACTGTTTGGGCTGGCAGAGAGAGAGAGAGAGAGAGAGAGAGAGAGAGAGAGAGAGAGAGAGAGCAGTTCTAGCTCTGCGCATGGGCACAAAGAGTGTGGTCAGTAAATGAGTGCGTGAGTTTTGAAATGATGAAAAGGAAAAAGCACAGCACTCTGATGCTCTGTTGAGATGTGCGAATAGCTGAAGCCACTGTGTAAAAGTGTTTTCGTCTATTACTGCACATGTGTGTGACTGCGACCTAAAAACAAGAACATGCATCTGTTTTCCAGGAGCCAAAAACATTAACTGCTGCATTATTTTATTAATAATGATAAATAACTTGAGGAGAGGAGAGGAGATGACCTTAATATAATTATAAAACTGTTATGGAAATAAATCAAAATTATATATATA
>JBCNYH010000001.1:23994920-24006507 GCA_039654325.1 Tandanus tandanus
CAGTGACAACCCGCTGATAGTGGGGCTTGAACCCCCGACCTTGGGATCAGTAATCCAGCACCTTACCACCAGGCCACATATTAAATTATGTCATTCATGGTTTGAATGGTATGAATTTAGCAGGTAACATAGTAAAGCATAGCAAAAAGATTAATAGGCAAAATGTAAATTGAAAGTTTGCAAATGAAAATATTCTAGGTTAGATTTTACTTATTTTTGAATCAATATTCACATAGGCATATACAGGGTTTTTTTGTTTGTTTTTTTTTCATAGAAATGCATATTTTATGTCCCACTCTTTATATACCCAATTATTTCTTTAAAAGATTGCAGTTATTTCATTTTGTATAAATCACATGGTAAAAGTACCTTTATGTGTTGACAATTTGAGCTGTATATGTACAAAGACAGAAAATTAATACATTTTGGAGTTTAAAGCATATGAAGTTATGTCCCCAAGAACTATGTCAACTCTGTCACACAAGTGTATTCGCTGTCCGAATCTAATTCAGGTTTTTAATTTTACATGCAATTGGCACTAGAGGGCAGTGGAGAACATCAGAGCATGAAATCCAGCGTGGACATTTGAGCCTGTCAGACCGTAAGTGAATTTCTTGCTTAAAAATCACTGAGACTGTAAGCGTACAGTTTTTGGATGACAACTCTGTTGTTATAAGTACTCTCCATGCATGACAGACTGAAAATGTGGGAAAGTTAGAAGATTTAATCAATGAATACAGCCTGCTATCATTGAGGGTTTAGAGCGAAAATCTGTGATTTTTTTACCACTGCTTTGATTATTACATCATATTTTGTCAACTTAAAGAGTGGGACATAAAATATGCATTTCTAGGAGAATGACCCATACATAATTCAATACATTTAAATACTATATGATGGCACACCCTGGAGAGCGGTTCAGGGTGTACCCTGCCTTTGCCCAGAGTCGGTGGAGATAGGACCAGCATTTCTGCAACCCTTTACCATTAATAACCTTAAATTATGCTTTAAAATTGTCTGCCTGCTTTGTATAATCAAACTTTTTTATCAGTAAATGCATCCAAACTATTTCGAGCCTCACTAAATGGCATATGAGTGATTGGATTTTAACATCCTGTTCAGTTGAGCTTAATTCTTTTACTGTTTCTAGTCTTATTATATTCAAAAATATTTCATCCCACACATTTAGTAACAGCAGGATTATTTAACATATCACTATATATGTATGTCTTTTTAAAAGAAAAGAACTGGTTCTTGTCAAGCTGTCAATAAAAATAAAAGTGCTGTAATGAGGTGTTGCACATTTTCCCCAACATATCCTTTGGGAAATAAAAAAGTGAAGGGAGATTAATGTTTGGTTGTGAAAAACCCTCTAGGGAGGGTGTGTGGGATGGGGGGTCATCATGAAAAATAAGAGAACATCAGTAAGTGGCCTCTGTGGATTTTAGGCTGAGTAAACTGACCTGTCTCTGAGAGAGAACATTGAGCTAAGGCAATGAGATATAAAGTCAGAACATGTCTGCAGGCTTTTAACAGGTTAGTGGACATGCGCTCTACATGTGTGTGTGAAGTGTATTTTTCTTTAAAGTCCTGTTGTTGATCACAAATAAGTTTTTTTCATTTAATTATTAGCAGAGATCTCAAATAATATTAGTTTTAACACCATGCAGAGGTTTAGCATGGATCAGAAGAAACATGGGAGTGTTATTTACACAAAGGAGGAAAGTGGGCTGGTTATTTTATTATTTAAAAAATTACCAAGAAAAATAAGCAAGCAAAATGTTTTTACAATCCTTTAAATTTAACTAATAATTAATATATACAATCCTGTTTTGTTGAGATTGGTTTATTTCCACATTTCACCCTTATTTCAACTTATAACCATGTAAACAGAAATCTTAAGCGTTTCTTTTTTGGCTCAAAATAGGTGTGATCATTCTATCATAATTCTCTTTATTAAATAAATGATTATTCCTATGATGACCATGACTGCCTTTTTATTGATGTCTGCAATTGATAATGAGTGATAATTATGGAGTGGTAATGCTTGCTAGCACTTGTTTAAAAAACTCAGAAAGTGCTCATCAAATGATCAGTTCCTATACCCATATGGGACTGCTTAAAATCAGGCAAAGTTGTTAACAGGATTTTAGCAGCTTCAGTTATTTTGATGACATCCCTGAAGAGATAATCAGAGCACCAGTAGTTCCATGGATCATCAGCATGGCCAGAAGAAGACAAATGCATCACCATAACAGAAATCAAAAGCATGAAATAGATTCTGGAGTGCACGGTGTGCTACAAAGTGCTTCACACAGAGGTTCATTGCCGAGTGTTTTTCTCACAAATATTCGGTCATTCACGAACAAGATAAACGAAATAAGGCTGTGGCTTAACATACAGGTGTCTCAGAAGGATTGCGACACACTGATTTTTACAGAGAATGGCTCAGCATGCTGGGTCCCAATGGGCTACGGAACAAAAAACCAGACGCTGCACAGTAGATCCCAAACAAAGGACACTGGGAAGAGTAGGGGCAAAAGGACCTATAATGACCAATAATGACTGCTGTACCAACCACATTTATTCTCATTGTGTTTTTGCAGCAACAGTTGTGGTTGTTTCATTCTTTATGGAACCTAAAGAACTATTAAATTTGAAGGGACCATTGTAGGGCCAACACACACAAGTATTCACACTCAGATTTACAACTGCGACAATTGATAATATCCAGTTATCCTAACGTGCATGTCTTTGTACTTTTTAAGGAAACTGGAGTACTCAGAGGAAACCGACACAAGTATGGGGAGGAAATGCAAACTCCACACAGAAACATCCTCACTGGGCATGGGGTTTGAACCCTGGACCTTCTTGCTTTGAGGCAGACATGCTAACCATTACGCCACTGTGCCCTCGGTGACCACAATAAAGTTATCATTTACACCAGGTGACAATGGTCCAGTTTTGGTGATCCTGTGCCCAAAATTCTTGTTCTTGGATGACTGATATAGATATAGTTATTCCCTCAAGATTTCTTGTTTTTTGTTCTGAGATACTCTTCTGCTCACCAAATTTCTAAAGAGTGCATATTTTAGAGATCCTCACAGACTTGTGACTTACTGGAGGTTTTTACCCCTTGCACTATTCTGTGTAAACTCTGGCTGGCGCGTATCTCAGCCGACTCTGGGCGAAGGTGGGGTACACCCTGAACAGCTCGCCAAACCATTGCAGGGCCAACATACATATAACCATTCACACTCACACCTAGGGGCGATTTGGAAGAGCCAATTAGACTACTGTGCATGTTTTTGGACTGTGGGAGGAAACCAGAGTACCCAGAGGAAAACCACGCAAACTCCACACAGAAACGCCCGAGCCCAGGAATCGAACCTAGGCCTTCTTGCTGTGAGGCAGACGTGTTAACCACTGTGCCATTGTGTCACCCACTATTAATGCAAAAAGCACAGCATTATTACTTTGGCATTGGACAAAAAAAGCTATTGCAGTGATCTAATCCAACATTCTTGTGTTTTTGAATTGAAATTATTTAACAGAACAAAAGAATTGCTTCTTTCTCCAACTGGTAGGTAATGTAAACATCAAATGACGATCAGGGCAGTCAGTCTGGCAGGGGGAAAAATATTGACAGTTGCATGAAAGCATATGTCAGCTGAACATCTGAAATGTTTTGCCATGCTGATCAACTTATCCAGATGAGAAAAACCTAAACTTTTACTCATTCTATGGAAATGGAAACAAAAATGAACAGGACCAGGCACTCCTTCTCCTCATGACAATCGATAAGCCTAAAAGAATTATCATTAACAATTATGTGCTGAAGGAGAAGTGGATGTTGCTAAAGCCATCCACCAAGCCTGAGGGAAATAATTGTTTCAATGTATACTACACGGGAACATGAGCACAAAAAAAAGCACAATGAAATTAGATTTTCATAAGTAGGTTTTTTTTTTTTTTTCATATTTTATTAATGACTGGCTCGATTAGGTAATCTCTGTGTGCTCCAAGCCACATCCATGCTTAGGCTAAAAGCTAACCCTAGCTGGCCAGCTCAGGTTGCGTGCACTTTTCTTACCCTCATAAGTATTCTTACTCACCACAGCATTTTGGAAACATAAAGAGAAACCTAATGATCACACTGGTAAGTAGGGACACACACTCCATTGTGGGTGGTTGGTTGGTTGGTTGGTTGTTTGGTTGGTTGGTTGGTAGGTAGGTAGGTAGGTAGGTAGGTAGGTAGGTAGGTAGGTAGGTAGGTAGGTAATAAAGAGGGATCAGAGGTCTTCAGAGGCAACCTCCTTTAGCTCAGTCAGTAGGTAGAGCCTGTACTGTGTTCAATGTGTGTGTCCTCGGAGGTAGTAAGAGGCCACTTCATTAGTGATAATGATTCCCCTCTGGCCACCAAGACTACTCCAGTAATGACATGACAATTGAGGGTCTCCCATTGAGGGACAGACACACATCTTACACTCCTCCTCTAACCCAGTTCTTTTTTCTCTTTCTCTCAAGTGACCCCCTGTACTTGGTGCTGATTAGCCAACAGGTGCTCTAATGAGCTCTCTGGTGGATTCCCCTCGCAAACACACACATGTATTTATGGAAGGGGATGAGACTGACTTGGTTGTAACACAGCGACAGAAATCACTGTGTAATGATGACATCAGGCACACACACACACACACACACACACACACACACACACACACACACCTTTGGTAGCCATGGAGACAATAATCACAAAGGTTGGCACAGGAAGGTCCTTAGAGGAAGTGTCTTATCTGCTGAACACATCTGCACTCCATCAAAAGCTTATAGATAAGTGCAACATGATTTCATGTAAAATAAGCATAGTTTTTTTAGTCCTTTTTGGTGCTTCTATGAAGCCAACTGTAACATAAGCAGTACCACTTGACCTTTGTTAGGCTGTAATTACCACCATTGCATGTTCTCTGAAAACAACTGTCATGACATGTTTCCATGCCGTATGTATTGTTCTAAGCCTGCTTCCATACAAATGACAGCTAGTGTGACTCATTTTACATAAAAAAGCTATTATGTAATCTAATTCTATTCAGCATGAGTATGAGAAATCTGTACTATTGAAAAGAGAAGAAAAAAAAGAAAGAAAAAAAAACATCTACAACATCAGAAAGATAAACTTCAATAAAATCTGACTGGTATCTTTAGATCCAAGCAGGAGAAAAAAGCTTTGAAAAGTATTAACTGCTAGAATGCTTTTGGAAGAAAATTTATTGGAGGAAATATTTAAACAACATTTTATTAGAGACACTAAAGCTCTCAGAAAAATTAATAGTATTCGATATACTTACACAAAAAGAGTAAACAAGTTTTTTTTGTTTGTTGCAACTGCAAACATTTACATCAGAACACACAATTCAAGTAGCTAGTAATGAGATTTAATAAAGAAGTTGGGATACACAGCCACAACCCCTACACTTTCTTTAGCCTCTTACCGATCGTGAAGCTGAACCCATCAATGCTGAATGTGGCACTCCGACATTTTTTAAATCCTTGTTTTTTTGAGCTGGGCTCTGTCATCTTGCTTTAGTAGATACTGGAAATTCTTTGCTTGTTGTTGTCAGTCTTCTGCAAGTGTCCCTTAAAGATGGACGTGGTGCAAGTTTGGAGAGTATGAACAACTCGTTCTCTCAGAAGAATTTGTTTTGTTGTTGTTTTTGTTTTGTGTGTGTGTGTGTGTGAGTGTGTGTGTGTGTGTGTGTGTGTGTGTGTGTGTGTGTGTGTGTGTGTGTAAGAAAGGTCAGGAGGATGAATTAGAAGTTTTGGGGTGAAGGTGGCTGCCCTCTCTGAGAGCACTAAAGTCCTGACTGCATCCCAGGCCTGCTCATTTTCCAGTGCAAAAAGAAACACTGACACAGAGCTCCCTCCTCTCTCTCTCTCTCTCTCTCTCTCTCTCTCTCTCTCTCTCACTCGCTCTCTCTCTCTCTCTTTCCCTCCCTTTCCGAGATCCTCCCCATTTCTCAGCTCTCGCAGCACACTATAGAAACTCTGTCTCCACCTTTTATTAACCCACTCACTCAAGTGCTAATATATTACTACCCATGATTCTGACTTCAGCGCCTGACAACTTAACTCTACGCACTATTTTATAAATTCATTAATATAGTCACTGTGAGTTCAACAGGTGGCGAGTGAGTGCATGTGAGTGTGTTTATTCTCATACAGTAAAGCTGATGTGAGTATCATGCATCCACACATCTGCTTTAATGACACAGCTCCAATATTATTCCCTAGATGAGTAAAAGTATTTACTTGTCCTTGCAGTGCACATTAGGCTAATGGATATGAGTGGGTTTAAATAGCAGCAAAAAGTGAATGAGAGGAATAAGGACGTGTTTTAGTATTATTATAGCTGGCATTCTGTAAAGTGTGAGTCCGGATTTTTCACCAGTGTAAGTCCACTGCACATAATTACAGAGATGATCCTCCATCGGTGCTCCCTTACAGCCTCCCACCCATGTAATTAACCACTCAAATTGTACATAGTGTATCAGTGACACACAGCACATTAAAGCCATAATTACAGCAGTGCCATTTTGGGAAGAATGGGAATTTGGATGTCAGTATGTGTCAAATAAAGTAAAACAAATTGGGCTTACAGCATTATGCTTAAAATTGGCATGGTTTGAAATTTTCTCCCTAAATCACACAACCCCTTAAACCCCCGGAGCCTGTCAGCAGACCACATTTACTTTCTCAATCTTGAAAGTGTGTACATCTTACTAATTTTATTGTAGTTAATAAATATCTCACAGCATTTACAAAGAAGATGCATTAAGATCAAGAATAAGAGTTTTAAAATTGTTGACTTGGTGACTCAGTCTACATAAGCAGGAGCAAATGGTTTCTGGAAATAATACAGTAAAATTCATGAAAATAATAGAGCTGTGGCTTGTCTGATACTGTGCAACCAATAGATATCTTTCATTATTAGCATCTCTCCAATTATCTTCGAAAAAGGGGGGCAGGGTGGAAACAGCTCTGCAGAGAAAGAGAGTTGAGATTTTGTGGAGAAATGATGAAAGACTGGCTCTAATGAGAACAATGTTGCATCTTACTGATTGCACTCTTTGGGGTCTACAGTAAAAAGCCTATAAACATTAGGGCTATTTGGGCATCAATAAATGTCATTATATGACAACAAAGGGACAACGCAATTAAAAATGACTACTTTGTTTGTACCGAAGTGCCTGTACTTTAAGATATATAAAGCCAACATGCTTTTCTCTTGGTGATAGAAGTGTGTTCTTACAAGCTTTCCACTCATACCATGTTACCATGGACAACAGATAAACACAAAGTGAATTTTCTGATGCTGTGGAGGAGTGAAACACATCCATTCAGTCCCAAGGCCACTGTAAGCTAGCGGCAGCAGAAATGATTGGTTAAAACGATATCACTTGGTAACCTCTTTTTCTTTCTTTCATTTCCAAAAGCAATTCTGTAAACGGGAGTAAAGCATTGGTGGATAAAGGGGTAAATAGAAATAAGAACCTTATTGCACAATCTTTTCTGATTGGTGTCAGATGGAGGTCAGTTAAAGTGAAGCTCAGTGAAAGGGTCACAGCTAAAATGAAAGTGACAGACCACATGTGTACTCTTTACACATGTTAAAAAATCAATGTGCAGAAGTTCAAGGTCACATGACTTATGTTACAGGACAGAAAGTGAATGAGAATGAAATTTAAATGTCATATTGCTGTGACCCCCACCGACTCTTGATGTTCTAGCCAATACAAATGTTTGTCCTGTGCTGTGGTTCTATGCAGTGTGTCCTTCAAAGACTGTAAATCCAATTATCAGACTAGACTTTTTATTATTAACATAATGTTTTCAAAAATTATCCAGTTAGCCATGTGTCTGAACAGTGATCAGCATATCATATCATGGGGGCAGATGTAATCTAATGGTTAGAGAAGCGTGTTTGGTTTTCACTAGTGTGACTCGCAGTGGCATGAATCACAGGGGTTTTCTTATTCTGCAATTATAGAAGTCTCTGTGGCTCTAGATTTGATTGGATCAGCAAGGAAATGTCTGAGCTGTCCACCCTACACCGTCTCATTAAGGAAATTATACAATCAACCAATCATGTAGCAGTGACACTATACATTAAATCAAGCTGATGCAGGATAAGTGTTTCAATTATCATTCATAGTAAACGTCAGAATGAATGTGACCTGAATGTGATCCCAGAGATTTTTATCACTTTGTGGCCAGAAGTAGCATGGTGGCAGTGTTCAGCACTCTGGGCTCACAACAAATGGGTTTGAGCCGCATGGCTATTATGGGCAATACTGGTTTGTTCCTACAGTCTAATAATAAGGCTTCTTGGCTATTCTAAATTGCCTCTAAATGTGACTAGGAGTGTGAATGGATGTTCAACCTATATGACAGGTTCTGAGGGGGGCAACTTTGTCAGATAAAAACATACATTGCAACTGAAATCCAATACATCATGGACACAAAATAGAAAGGTGGACAGCCTGGATTTGGTATTTTAGAAACTACTGATTTCCTGAGATTTTCATGCATTACATCTAGTTTTTACAGTTTGTACAGGTTAAGGTCTACAGCTAAACTGGGCAGACAAGACAAGACTGGACAAACAATGCTTGATCCTTTTCAAATATTTACGTAAATAAAATTGTAGCTTGTACCCACTGTACCCTCTCTGTGGCCTCCTGCTATTGTACGCTATTCATATAAAGGTCAGAAATGTTGTGAGTTCTGGCACGACAAGATATCAAATGAAGAGCTCTTTCAAATTACTTGCTCATAACTTCCCTCATCGAGACTGAAGTTTACCAGAAATAAATGGACACGTGAACAGAATGATTCCTCACCAGATGCTGCATGGAGAATTGGAAAAAAGGCATACTGGAAGGCCAAGGCTAAGATATAAAGATATACTAAAAAGAGAATCTGGGTGGCACAGTGGAGCAGTCCAAAAACTCCCACAGTCCAAAAACATGCAGAGTAGGCTGAGTGGCAGTTCCATAATGCCCCTAGGTGGGACAGTGAATGTCAATGGTTGTGTGTGTGTTGGCCCTGCAATGGCCTAGCGAGCTGTTCAGGGTGTACCCTGCCTTTGCCCAGAGTTGGCTAAGATGGGCACCAGCTTCTCCACAACCCTAATTAGGAATAAGCAGATTAGAAAATTAATGAATGAATGAATAAAAAAAGAATTAAAGGAATTTGACATCAAACCTGGACTACTATAGCCTTTGGGTTCACTCAAACCCAGCTGACCATTCACATAAAGTTACTGCCCATTAAACTGCTGCTCACTGCATGTTTTTGTTTGTTTCCTTTTTTTGTTTGTTTGTTTGTTTTCTTTTTTACACCATGCTTTTACTTAAAAATAAATAAATAAATAAATAAAAGCAAAAAGACAGCATTTATTTTCAAAAAAGTACTGCTATGTGATGAGTTCTGTAGACATTTCCCTGGCGGTAACACTCGATCAATGGAGGGGACTTGAATCCTGATCCTCACCACCAAAATTATATTGAGCCTACATATTCTGATAAATATGAATCAGTATTATGATATTAAGGGCAAACACAAATTTAAATGCATCAAGTGCTTCACTGAGGCTTTGCCTACGTGTTGTAAAATACATGTTATTTTATGGTTGATTGACAAACATTTAAATCACTCAACTAAACAAAGGTCAAGCACTTTAAATAATATTCATGGGTTAATCTCCACTTACATATTGATATAGCTGAAAGGAAGATAGAAATCAAGGACAAGCCGTGATGTGCCAATTCATGCACAGTACAAGGTCTGTTCACTTGAGAGTGAGTGGGAGCACAAAAGCCTGATCTGCTTTTTTCTCTCACCTTCCTACAGCATTGTAGCTCTTGTTAACTGAAAAGGCCATGATGCTCTAAACTCAGGCCTGCTGCAAGGATGTTACCATAGGAACTGAGCATTATGCTCACAGGTAGAGTACACTGCAGATCTTAGTACTCATAAATCATATCTGAACTACATCTGGAATTATGCAGTAGTAGGCGGTTTCATGTGGAAAAATAGTGTGTCAGTTCTCTGTAGGGCTGCACGGTGGCATAGTGGTTAGCACGTCGGCGTCACAGCATGAAGGTCCTGGGTTCATGTCCTGGTCTTGAGGAGGTAATTTCTGTGTAGAGTTTGCATGTACTCCCTGTGTTTGAGTGAGTTTCCTCTGGATACTCTAGTTTCCTCCCAGTCCAAAGACATGCAGATTAGGCTGTTCCAAATTGCCCCTAGGTGTGAGTATGAATGGTTGTGTGTTGGCCCTGCAATTTGGCGAGCTGTTCAGTGCGTATCCCACTTTTGCCAGTAGCAAAGTCCTCTTTAGTTGGAATTAATCTATTTCCTTGCCTAGTCTTTTGTTTTGTATAAATCAACAGTCCTCTTCACATGGTTCATGAACCTCCAGATGATTCCCTAACTGTTACAATATAACTGTGCTGTGTGCCTACATGTCTTTACAGCGAGCATTTTTATTTATTTATTTTTATTTATTTATTTACTCATTTATTTACTTATTTGTTTATTTATTTATTTATTTTGTGTGTGTGTGTGTGTGTGTGTGTGTGTGTGTGTGTGTGTGATTGAGAGAGAGAGAGAGAGAGAGAGAGAGAGAGAAAGAGAGAGATTTGTATGGAAGACATGAGACTGAAGGAGGACTATCTGTTTCTCTCTGTTTGCTTAATTTAGATTTTTTTGCCCCTTTGAAATATTAAGCTAAATTCAGTGTTATAAAACAAAGTAGAAATGCATCTAATTGTCAAATATAATATAAAAAACACATAAAAGTTTAGCTGCTTACACCATTGTAAAGGAAATCATTCATTATTATGGGTAGTGTTAGCAGTAAGAATCGAAAGAGTCCTCATCTAGCCCGAGAATATAAAGATAAGTCCTCTCAGGATTTCTACTAACCATAAAAAAAACGGAATGAATATTACAAAAAAAAAAAGTGTGATGTAAGCAATCATGAAATGTACAGGCGAATTTTAGTTCGAGGGTAATTGAGCATATTTTCAGAGGTAGTCAATCGAATTCGAGGTAAATGGTCCGTTTGTGCGGTCTTGGACAAAGATTTGAACCTGCTCAAAATTTGGTGCGAATTCAGAGTGGCTCGAATACGAGCAAAGAGCTTTGGAAGCAGTTCAGTTCTTTTTGTTTGTTTTTGAACGGCTCAAGTGACTGATTTTTGCACGTCAGGCGAATCCATCCCTTTTGACAAAGAAAAACCCATGAAATTATGACATCTCAAGTGAGTCCACCAATTTTTTTTTAGAAAGAAAACCTGCAAAATGATGCACAGGCCACGCAAATTCATTCCTTCTATAAAGATGTGGCCGGCGGGAGTCCTGAGCTCCTCTATTTATACTTTCATTTTCAAAAGAAAAAATCTGCATATTTCCTACACGCAATGTGTCTCTTGCCATCTCACACACGTATTATAAAAATACAATATTATTTCTAAATATAAATGGTTGTTCCGGTGTCAGTGTACTTACTGCTCAAGCTGCTT
>JBCNYH010000001.1:24014842-24030801 GCA_039654325.1 Tandanus tandanus
ACACACACACACACACACACACACACACACACACACACACACACACACACACACACACACACACAAACAAACAAAACATTTTCACTCACACCTACAGGGAATTTGGAACAGCCAATTAGCCTAATGTGCATGTCTTTGGACTTTGGGATGAAACCAGACTATGCAGAGGAAAACCTATGCAAGAACAGGGAGAACATGCAAACTCCAAACTGAAACGCCCTCACCGAGCCCGGGACTCTAACCCAGCACCCTCTTGCTGTGAGATGCTAACCACTACCCCACCATGCCACTCCAAAAACAGGTTTCTGGATACCTTTTTTAAAATAAATAAATCAAAATCCAAAAACAGCACTAAACAGACCTCACACTATGTTAAGAGGTGTCTACACAGAAAATGACATGCGACCATGCAAAGTCAATGAATGCCTGTGAAATGAGGGATGGGAATTAAATTTTCTCAAGCAACACGCAGTGGGCAGGTACAGAGTTCAACTTAGCTAAACTTTCACGCGATGCGATTCGAGTGATTATCAATGAGAGTTTAAAGTTACCTTTGCGTAAAAGATGACAATTCCTCAAAATATTTTCCATATGGAAACAATGAAAACAATGGAACAATATGGAATGCAACAATATGGAAGAACAGTTCATTACTTCCATGTGCTTTACAGCTACACAGAAACATTTTGCAATTTTAATAACTGGAAATGTAATGATTGGAAATGGTTGGCATTCCCTGTAAGTATATTTATATACGTGTAACATTTTTCGGTTCATGATGCAAAAGAGATCTGTTCTACACTTGCTATGCAATAATAATAATGATATTAAAATCACACTAGCCAAAGAAACCTAGTTTTCATATAGTTTTGTCTTAAAAATATTGTAGTATTTCTTGACTGCCTCTGTAATAATCAATGTTGTGGAGAAATTAATTTTCCCCTTCACACCTATACAAAAATCATTTATTTATAGTTGCATCACAGTGGTTTATCTCATGACTGGGATGGAACTGACTGAACTGCAATGCAATTGCAACTGAACTGCAGAGCAATGCAAAGCAAATGATCCCAGCAGTTCAATTTTGCGGGTAGACACTGTTTTAAACCACACACATCAAAGTTTTAAACTACATATTCAATCAATGATACAATTTAACGTACTTCTGAAAAAGGGCAGTCATTAGTGTTAGGCAGTCTGACGTGAACATTCACTCATGTGGTGGTTACAGTGGTTCCCTAATTATCTTAATCTCTTGGGATGTTAGCAGTTTATAGGGATTTCATTGGCCATGAGGGTGGAGAAATCATTTGAGAGAACACTTTAAGAAGTCTTTTAATTAAAGCACCATTCCCAATAATAAACCAGAGATGCAGCAGCGCCCATGCTCACGATTTATAAAAGCCAGAACATACATGATACATGAATAAAACTTTTCTTACTGCATCTACCTACACATGAAGAAAACGGAATTCATCAAAATACAAGTTGACTGTGTATGTACTATTATTATTTACTATGATGGCTTCTTTCCAATGAATACTACTTGTTGCTAAATTTTACCTTATGGTGCAATTACACAGTGATGGTTTGTGTTTTGGACTCTCTGGTGTTTATAACAATAAAAATAAATAAAAATAAATTCATAAATATTGCTCCTAAAACTAATATAGACATGTCTTTATAGATATCTTCCCTTATCGATATTTGCAAAAGTATTGTGTATAGCATTTTTCAAAACCTTTCCCTGGCCTTTAATACCTGAGCCTGATTCTCATCTTTATTCCTCTTCAATAACCGCTTTATCCTGGTAAGGTCATGGTGAATCCATAGTCTGTCCTGGGGATATAGCGGAAAGGCAGGAGAATTTACACTGGATTGGAAGCTGGTTAGTCTCATGGCATCACATACCCACTCACCTGCTTATTCACACCAAGGTTAGTTAGTTATTGCCAATCTGCCTAATAATGTTTTATTGATGTGGGAGGAAACCAGCGAACCCAGGGAAAACTCCTGCACAGGGAGAACATGCAAAACTGCACTCACTCATGTTAGAGCTCTGAGGTGAAAATGCTACCTGCTGCAGTGGTGGCCAAAGTTGATTTTATCCTTATAAAAAGAGCAAACGAAAACTGGCGGAAATGTTCTACACAAGTGTGCTTAGAACACTTCTGAAAAGATAAGCGTATAATAAATACAAGGGTTGTACAAAAAGTAATGCAAAAGTTGGCATAACTTTTTTTACTGACTGACAATAATTGTTCAAATCATACCTGTTTGTAGAGCAACTCTTTCTCAGTACAAAGGTACCACTCAATATAGTCTCCATCACAAAGTACATTTGCACCAGCGTTGAACCCAACTCTCGAATCCTCTTTGTGTCAGTGGTCGCAGTTGATGGTCTCCCACTGCATGGTTTGTCTTCAACGCTGGTTTCCCCTTCTTAACACTTCTTCATCCATCTGTGCACATTGCTCTTGTCAATGGTGTCTTCTCCGTAAACATTCAGGAGCCTTCTGTGGATGTCGGACAGAATCCTTCCTTCGTCAAAAACTCAATGAAGGCCCGTTGCTTCTGCCTTGAATTCATTAGGTATCTGCTTTGAAAAAGATGGGTTATTATGCATTATTAGAGAGGAAGAGTAGTTCTACAAAAATGTATAATTTAAATGACGTATGTCAGTTCATAAAAAAGTTATGCCAACTTTTGCATTACTTTTGGTACAACCCTCGTGGTTTTAGGTACTGCTCAAAGTGAAGCTCCTGTTAGAGGTCTCTACTGATAGTAGTCCAAGCCTGGGTTTGCTTTTCATGCCTTTTCTTTCATTATTTCATTATTTCCTCTTGTTAGTTTAAATATTCATTAAACAGGTTCAGGTTCTGTCAGGATTTTAATTTTGGTGTTTGCTCCATGAACAATGTTTCATCTGCAAGTCTGCCTGCCTACCTGAGTTAGACTGTGTGTTTTTTATTCTGTGTGTCTGTGCGGTGGTGTATAATCCTCCATTTTTGGGTTTCAATAATAAACCTTTTTTCCCTTGCTATCATCATCATGCAACTCAGCGATACATAACAGCTAATCAGGATCAACTCAGTGACACAGCAGCCTTAAACCTTAAACACAGGACAAGCATCCAAGCCATCTTCCATGACTACAGTGCTCTGCTCAGAAACTCCACTATAATTGAGTCCTGAATAGGATTAATTAAATTGGTGCCACCGTTTTGTGCTTCTTGCACTCCTTTTTCCACTCAATAGTCTCTATTTCACTATCGTGCCGGTGCGAGCCAGGGCTATCTCAAGTCTATCTGAGACTTGTAACTTGGGGCTTCAATCCTGAAATCAAAAACCTGTTTTGAATTACTATTATCATGCTATATACCAGCCTATTCTACATACATAACATGGTGCATGGTTACAGAAACCACAGCACAGTTTAGCAATTAAAAAAAAAAAAACATTGTAACACCATTTGCATGAAATACTTATCATACCATTTATACAAAGTGTCCATGGCAGCAAACAAAAACAATTACTTATGCAACAATTTACATGGAGAGCCCATGTTATACAAAGCTAGTCTTTGCTTTCTACCTAAAATGGATACTTTTATCTACTTACACGTTTTCTTTTTCTTTTCTTACATTAAAGCTATAGTATGACACCTACAGCTTAAAGCTATAGTATGAAGGTCCAGCTAAATCAGTTCAGCTGAATCACTCATTTGCTGTTTTACTCGAACAGTAAATTAATGTTTTAAAAAAAATAATAATTTATCAACTGAAATAATCTAAACCTCACCTTCCACCTTGAAAAATCACCTTATGCACCAGTTAGCCTCACCTTTTGTAGGCACCTATCACTGCATACCAGGAACACCACACAAGCTCTGCCCTTATCGAAGTCTCTCAGATCGTTACACTTGCTCATTTTTTCTGCCTCCAGCACATCAACTTCAAGAGCTCACTGAGGTACCAATGGAATGAGATAATCAGTAAATTCCTTTTTAATACTTTTACTATGTAAAACTGCTTTACGACAGTGTCAATTGTAAAAAGCACTATACAAATAAAACTGGATTGAATTGAATTGTACAATTGGCAATAGTCACCAATATTTTCTTATCTGGGATATTTTTATTTTTTTTGCTACAAACAGAATCTACAAACACGAAAGAGCACTCTTATGCACATATCAGTGCACATATTGTTTTTACTTTTCTTGCATTTTTACACACACACACACACACACACACACACACACACATTTATTTATTTATTTATGTTTTGGTACTGTTTGCCCTGGGCTTTTTTGGCCACAAGGATATTTTAGAGGGAGCTTGGAGACTGTAGGTATAATATCAAAGCATCTCTCAGCAGCCTTCTCCAATGAGTCCTGGAGAGTATAAATCTACTGGCCAGGCAATATAAATTATGAATATTGTATATTAATTCATCCCAAACATAAATATCTTCTAATCGAGGCATTTTATTCTTTTGTTGCTCTAAACTACATTACATACAAGCTCAGCAGAGTGTACACCATCTCCATTCCCCTACCTCAACTGTGAACAGTACCACTCAATGTCCAAATCACCTGCGACTTCCAGAACCATCTGTGCCACCAGAGCGGCAGCAGCATTTATATTTCAGAGGAAGTAAAATTCCTCCTTCTCTTAGATTCCAGAGTTTCCCTGGATTTGCAGGTTGGCTTTACCATTGCCTCCGTCTTCATGAATATTTGTGTGCACACACGTCCCTATGTCCTTTTATGGGAATTTACAAGGCATTCATGTATGCTAATTAGATTAACTGGCAGGCACGTTCAATTTACGAAGACAGCCATCACAGCTGCGAACTAATCCAAGGTTTATGAATTTTCTTGACAACAAATTCACAAAACAAACTTCAAAAAACTTAAAAAAAAAAAAAAAAAAGATATCAGTGAAGACTAATGTTTTTACTGTTATGCCTAATCATAGCGTACACACACAAACACATGGTGAGCACTTATTTGTCTTAGATGTAAGAAGTTGCAGGCATATTGCATTTGTAGCCACAATCACATCATGATCACAATAAAGATTGAAAAAAAAGATTTGCCAGAGTTCTTTGGATTTTTAGTTAGACTGTGCCACCGAGGCCCTGTGCTTTTCCCATGATGCTGCAAAATCTGTTAAACGTCACACTAAGAAGACTGGAGTTTTGCTCTAATCAGATATTTTAGTTTTCATGTTTCCCACAAATACATTTATATGACACATGAAAGGAAATGGGTAAACAGATGTGATCAGAGGCAATAGAGTAGCATCACATCTACGCCACTAGGTGGCAAACAAGTATCAGTAAAATACTGGTGGTGCATAAGCATGCCATTATACATGTGCTCATTAACAAGGCAAGTATTGTGAGGATTTGGGGATGGAGAAGTTTAAAAAAGATTTATGTATAAACTATTTTTCGCAAATGATGAATGCAATAGTATTAGCATTATACAGTATAGACAGTTCATTCTGTAACATTGATGTTTTTTTCAGACTTCAGAAATCTCACATCATATATTGAGAAGTACATTTATTTACATACTAAAAAATTGCCCATGTATTTATGGAGACCTAATAATGCCCTGCTCTTCACAGTGGACAGGGCTGAACACCAGCTGTACCAAAAATGGAAATGTAGCACAAATGTTAGTGGTGTTTTAGGCAAAGAGTACCTTATAAGCTACACACTTCACACATTCTCTCTCTCTCTCTCTCTCTCTCTCTCTCTCTCTCTCTCAGTGAAGTGGCAGATTGCAAGGGCATTGGTGCACAGATGCTTTTCATGTAGGCCCATAGCTCTCAACCCTCATCTGCATGTTAATATAAACACATTCTGCTTCATTCTATTCACACTGTGCCTCATTACACACACATGGTTATGCAGAAGGTGTGGAGAAGACATTGAAATAATCTTGAGGAAATACAAAACCTTTTTTAAATGCTTTGCAAAAGTATTCAATCCCCTGGGCGTTTTTCCTATTTTGTTGCCTTTCTTATCAATCGATTTACACAACATGCCAACAACCTTGTAGTTGCAAAAAAATAAATAAATAAAATAAAAAATATATTGAAAGAAAGAAAAAGAAAAAGAAAAAAAAACAGAATATTAACAAATGTCAGTATTTTGTAGAGCCACCTACTGCAGCAATTACAGCGGCAAGTCTCTTACGGTAGGTCTCTGTCCATTCTTTAGAGCAGCTTTAGCTCCTTCAAGATTTTCTCTTCCTCAAGAATTTCCTTGTAATTAGAACCATCCCTCATTACCTTAATTCTGACGTGTCCCAGTCCCAGCCAATGAAAACCATCCCCACAACATTATACTGCCACCACCATGCTTTACTAAGGGGTGGTGTTCCTGAGGGGGAGGAGAGGTGAAGGATTTGTGCCAGACATAGCATTTTCCATGATGACCAAAAAGTTAAATTTTAGTCTCCTCTGACCAGAAGACCTTCCTCCATATGTTTGGAGAGTCTCCCACATGCCTTCTGGCAAATTTTTAATGTGCTTTCTTATTTTTTTAATGTAAGCAGTGCCTTTTTTTCTGGACACTTTTCCATAAAGCCCGGCTCTGTGGAGTGTGGACAGATATACAGTATCCACTGTTGAGCTTTCCAGCTCCTTCAAGGTCACCTTTTGTCTCTTTGTCGACTATCTGATTAATGCTCTTCTTGTGTGGTCTGTGAGTATTGGTGGATGGCCCTTTCAATGCAGGTTAGTTTTGGTGAAATATTCTTTCCATTCTGTGATGATACATTTAATGTTACTCTATGGGCTTTTTAGGGTGTTTGATATGTTTTTTATCCCAACCCATATTTGAACTTTTCTACACAATTTTGTATCTGACCTGTTTGGAGAGCTCTTTGGTCTTCGTGGTGTTGCTTGCTTGGTGGCCCCTCATGATTCATGATTTAGCATCATTCATGTATAGCTCATAAAACCACATGGGCTTGAGTCACTTTGGCAAAACCTTTTTTTAAGCACTACAATGTGAAGATTTACAAATGCCAGTTAAAACTTTACTTTTCAAAAATGCTTGGTATCGGACTTTTGGTATCGGAGGTTTTTGGAATGGACCATCACACAGTGGAAATATACAGTACAATTTGGTCAGACATATCAGTATTCAAGCCATTCACACACACATAACTTCACACCCATGGCCAATTTAGAGTGGCCAGTTTATCCAATTCGCATATTTAATCCTAATGTCTTTAAACTATGTGAGGAAACTGGAGCACCCCCAAGAAACCCACACACAAGTAGAATAGTTTTCTGACATTTTCAAAGCCAGAATCTGCTTGCTGTGAGGCCGCATCTCCATGTTGGCCCTTATTGAAGGAATTACTTCATGAGTTCAGAAAGGATGTAGCAGCCCTCTGAATCCACACAGGTTTGGTATAGTAAGTTGTATGTGACAGGCCTGGGATACTGTATTTATTTTGGGTGTATTAACTGTGTTTTCAGTGTGTCTGGGTCATATTTATCAAATCAGCCATTTTTCCACAGACATGATGAAAACAAATATGTTAATGTTTCTAGCATTCGTACTTTCATTGACTTTTACCAGAAACCCTGATACTGGTTAAAACAAATCAGACCTTTACAGAGACTCAGAGAGTTTCACATTAACCTCCTAAGACCCAACCCCCAGTGTTGTGTTTTTTTCTCTACACCATTTCTGTTTCTTATCACCAGATAACATAAACTTGATCAACATCTTCAAATAGGAAGAACTTTAGCAAAAGAGTAATCCACGATGGTCCTCATATTAGGGTCTTACAAGGACATACACACAGTATAATTGGGAGGAATTATGTGTCCCCATCCACACATATACACCGATCAGCCATAACAGTAAAAACATTATGAGCGCTGACAGGTGAAGTGATTAACATTGATTATCTCATTACAGTGGTACTAGCCATGGAGTGGTTCAAGGAAGGACAATCAGTGAACTGGCAGTGGGTTCCTAATGCTCACAGATGTGTGTGGAGAGTGAAGGCTAGTATATTTGGTCTGTTCCCACAGAAGAGCTACTGTAGCACAAACTGCTGAAAATGTTGATGTTGGCTATGAGAGAGGGGAGTCAGAACACACAGTGCATTGCAGCTTACTGGATCAGGCGTTATGGCTGTACCATTTTATGTTACGTTACATGATGTAATTTAAAATTTTGAATTTTATGATCTCAGTGTCTCAGCCATACTGACTCTGATGCTGAACACAACTTTAACTGAACGTCTCTGAGAAGCTGCTTTGGTCTACTCTCTTTGTTCCTCTGTCACCTATACAGCAGTGTGTCCAGTGGTTTTATCAGGATAAAACTCACTGAGCCCATGTTTCCAAAACACAGTCAAAATGTTCCCAAACACAGTCAAAATGTTCCCAGTACCGCTGTTCTCTCACAGACACTCTCCATGTCTGTCAAGCTCTTCATCATGCACTTGCATCCCTCCTACCAAACAGGTTGATTTTTATCATAAGTTCAGTGTCTGTCTTGTGATTTGATATTGACTCCATAGCCCAACCATGGTGCTTTGTTTTGCTTTGATGTTTTGTCATTCACATAAAGAAAACTTTTGCATATCACTACACTCCTCCCTGTTTACATATGATGGCGTATCCCAGAATAGAAAATGTGGGAGAGAAATTCTGAAAAGGCTAATTCAAACAAACAGTCATTCCTCCCTCTGGGTTTGGGGACAATTATGGATATCCAGAACCAGAACTAGATAAGAGTAACAAACAAATAACTGGGGCACCGATTCAGTTTTCCTCGTGTTTATCCCTTATAACTACAGACTTCAGAAGTGCTGTACATGCAGGAAATGCAGGATGGGGTGGACATGTAAAAAAGAAGAAGAAAAAAACCACTAGACTTTCATAAATAAACTGCTCAATAGCTACACAGATTCAGATTCATACTACACTGTTATTAAATTATACTGCATTGTACCAAAGTAAAACTGTAATATAATTGCATATTTTGTCCCAGAAACTGTATTTCTTGTAAGGGATGCCAAGGAATGGAAAGTTGCCCACTACAGTTTTTGGCCATTTTTAGTATGGACCAGTCACTGGAATTTGACAGCTCCGTGCAATACAATTTGCAGGCTTCTTTGTAAATGGGTAAGTTCAGACCCATTTCATGTAGTCTGTAGACAGTCACTTCCAGCAGCATGATCATTAAAGATTTGAATAGACTTGTCGCCAATAGAAATTATGAGCACTGGTGGGATCACAAAACAACGTGCTTTATAAAGCAGACAATCTTAACAGTCAGGTTCCTTTATAGAAAAAAAGATTTTTGGAATAATTTTTTTGTTTGTTTATTGAGTTTTTTATTGGTTTGTTTGATTTTAAAGACATCATTTCATTCATTTTTGTAGAATCTAGTATCTAGAAAACAAAGCATTTCAAATCAATGTAGCTAAGATTATTGCTGTGGTCCAGCTTGTACAGTGTAATCTCTAGCAGCCATGGAAAACAGGAATCGTGTGTAAAGCTGGTTTTCACTGGCCTACAATCTCTATTCTACTCAAAACACATCTGTATCTGCGGATCTGTCAAGAGTGGCAAAAAAGGCACATTAAAACGTCTTAGGAGTCACTGAAACATAGATACCCCACTGATCTAGCTCCACTCCTCACAGAACTTTTCTTTTTGAAGGTTTTACATGCAGTTCATTCGAGGTCTTCATGATGCTGAGTGGACTCATTAATCACCTGTAATAAGACATACAGCAAATAAAGGGAAGACCATTATGCACTGAGAATTATTTAAATCGATTTGTATTGTGTGTTTATGCTTTGTGGGTTTTACATACATGACCATCCAGTGTTTCTATAGTCTTAATCACCACTTTCTTAGACAGGTTCTCAAGCAGTGGCTTGGTTTCTATCATGGATTCTGCAGGTAGAGGACATGTTTTATGTCAGACCCAGTGAATAACAAATTCAGAGGCTTTGACATGAATACTCTACCACTTGCTTGTATCACCACTGCATTGCTTAAGATACTATATACCAATAACCTTTTTCTTTTAGGCTGTGTATGTGGGTGCCATGGAACTGTAGTATACTGTACCTCTCAGATTAAAAGAGGAGAAATTCGGCAACGGTGTGGTGATCCTGTAGAAGGAAAAGACAGATGTGTTTTTTTTTAGTGTAGCATTTAAACACAGAAATCTGTGCCACCTTGTAAGCACCAGTGGTAGTAAATCAGCTCTAAAAGTATGGCTCTTGTATATACAGATGCATTCTAAGTTTACATGCGAATACAATTTGTATATTCACTGCCCGGCCAAAAAAGTCACGCACTTTAATATTTTGGTAGCCTTTATTCAGTTGGTCAGGTCAAGGCTCAGCAACATTATTTGACACCAAAATAAAGTCAGCTGATTACTGTATCGAGTGGTTAAATTTTTCCATCATCAATTCAAGATGTTGGCAAAAAATGAACCCAACTCTGGATGGAAATAAAAGTTGTGATGTTGCTTCAGTGTGTTGAAACAATGCCATGGCGACTACATGCTGTAATCAAGGCTCAAGAGAGTCCAACAAAATATTAAAGAGCGCAACTTATTTTTTGGCCAGGCAGTGTATATTCAGAATATCAAGGCATGTGCCATGTAGGCTTAAACTGAATGTGAAATAAAAAGGAACCGAAGCTACAATCTCAGTTGAAGTTTTGCTGCATACACACCTGCTCTCCTCTCCCTCCAGCAGCTTCCTGTAGGTAGCAATCTCGATGTCCAGAGCCATTTTGACATTCAGCAGGTCCTGGTACTCGCGCAAATGACGCGCCATCTCTTCCTTCATGTTTTGGATTTCTTCTTCCAGGCGGCCTATGGTGTCCTGGTAACTAGATGACTCCATGGCAAAGTTGTCCTCCAGTTCGCCCATTTGGCGTTCCAGTGACTCATTCTAGCCATAAGCGTAGTGATTGTGGTGGGAACATTTTCACAGTATCCAGCTATTACTATTAAATGTATACTCACAGTGCCCTTTAGTGCATCCACCTCACAGGTTAAAGCCTGCACCTGGCGGCGATATTCATTGGCATCCTGTTTGGCCTGACGAATGGCTTCATTGTTACGAGCAGCAGCCTCTGACAAATCCAAAAACTAGAGGAAGATATAAATAAATAAAAAGCCTGTTGTTATACAGTGCATTTATATTTATCTTTATATTCCCAGAAAAGGACACCATCGATAACAAGATGAATAGTGGAGCAAATTCAGAAGCTTCAGTTTTCAACATATCTGGATAAAGATACTGTTTAATTAGCACTTTGTCATGTTTGTTAATGGGTAAGGTCTAATTAGGGTTTTAGGTCATCTCTGTTCTAATCTATTAAGCTGATCAATACTGTGCTAGTTAGGCACAAAAGGAAGGTTCTGTAATCCATTATTTAGTGTGCTTTCAGTAATTGGCCATTTGTACTCTCTATCCAATAAACCCAAGCATTACCATCTGCTGTGCTGAGAAAGCCAGTCTAAACAGATTCACACACATTAGCATAGGAAAGAACAGCTACTAAAACAGATGCTATAGCCGCTGCAACATCATGAACATAAAGAATTCTCTTGATCTGCTTTGAAGCATGAATTATTACTATATAATAACATTACCCATGGTCTTTACATTATCAACAACCGTTTTTGTTGTTGTTGTCAATTATATGTATAATTCTGTTAGCTTTCGGCGCTTACTACAGTATCTCGCCACTAATCATTATTCAAAATCAAGCACCACGGATTATCTTGTGTCTAGAATCTGACCTTGGATTTGTACCATTCCTCGGCCTCATTGATGTTCTTGTTGGCCAGAGTCTCATACTGAAGGCGGACATCTCGCAGTGCAGCAGTCAGATCAGGCTTAGCGATGTCCCTATCAATCTGCACATGTTGGTCTTGTACCTGGGTCTGCAGTTCAGCCATTTCCTGCAGGTAAGTCAAAGAACACCTATCAACCATGTGTGGTACATTTTTCACTCAGCAGAATTCAGCCAGGGGGGCACGGTGGTGTAGTGCTTAGCACATCCACCTAACAGCAAGAAGGTCCTGGGTTTGAGTCCCGGGCTCGTGTGCTTCTGTGTGGAGTTTGCATGTTCTCCCCGTGCTTACGGGGGTTTCCTCCGAGTTCGCCAGTTTCCTCCCAAAGACATGCAAATTAGGCTAATTGGCTGTTCCAAATTGCCCATAGGTGTGGATGTAAGTATGAACGGTTGTGTGTATGTGTGTTGGCACTGGTCTGGTGAGCTTTTCATTGTGTACCCTGCCTTCGCTCAGTATAGGCAGAGATAAGCTCCAGCCTCCCCACGACCCTAGTACTAGGATTAAGCAGTTCAGTAAATGAGTGAGTGAGTGAGAATTCTGCCATGTTTTGAAATTGCCGAAATAATTCATTAATTCCATCTGGGTTTCATAATATCTTTCTTTTTTTGCATATAGATTAGTCTTTTAGCCTATTTGGTCTATTTTGTCCATTGTATGCCATGTTTCAGACTAGTCCGGCCCTTTCCTGTTTTGTAAGTACCAGTCTAATAATACTCTTCATCCTCTTGATATACTTTGCTAATCTCTGTGCCAATGCCCTTCTTTGCCAATCTCATGATCAACTCAGGGCTCTGTAACAGTCACAGTCACTTACAAAAAACTATTGTGATGCATAACACTGAACAGACAGAGCTGTTATATACCTCATCGTGAAGTTTCTTTAGGAAAATGATCTCCTCCTGTAGAGATTCCACCTTGCGCTCCAAATCCAGACGAGCCAGAGATGCATTATCAACATCCTGTGAACATTAAATACAGCCATAAAACACAGCTATTGGGTCAAGACAAAGAGTGTATGACTTCTCGATTTAGCACAGATTTATGCTACTAATAAGAATAAAAAGAACATGAATCATATGTTTTCTTTTCAAGAGGATTTAAAGCCGAAAATATCACTGAATAAAATGGTGCACCGTAATTTCCTGTGCCTGTGTGCAAAGTTACAAGTGGCACAGGTGGAAGTGGCAGATGGCTTTAAACACACATATGTATCCCCTTATTGTATTCTTCTACTGTCTGAATGCACCACCTTCCCCCAGCTACGAGTAACAGCCCCCCACTTAGACAACACCTGGCTTTGTCACTTCCCCACATGCCCCTTCCTTTCATTACCATAGAAACCATCCCAGAGTGGAATTAACTTCCTTGAGGAACATCCCAGAGACAAATCCAGATCACATCATACATTTAAAATGTGTAGCAATAACTTTGAGTTGTGTGTACAACATACACACCTGCCTGAAACTTTGCAGGTTGTTTTCAGCATCTTCCTTTTGAAGAATCTCTTCTTGCAGCCTGTAGATGACAGGCATCATCACAGAAGGACATAGGCTTTATATGTTGTATATGACAGCGCATTAAATAGACAACACCTCTTCTTTAGCTTAAAAGAATATTATTTGTGACTTTCTTAAGGCACTGCAGCTTTGCCTCTTCCAATGTATCCAATGAACCAACATCGTCTAACATACTGTATTTCTGACATGCATTATGTGGTTGAAAGTATGTGGCCCCCCACCATAGCCCCCATATGTGTTGTTGAACATCATATTGCAGATTTATTCCCCCCATTGCTGTTATAATAACCTCCATTCTTCTGGGAAGGATTTCCACTGTATTTTGGAGCATGGCTGCGGGGATTTAAAGTCATTCAGCTACAAATGTATTAGTAAGATCACGTGCTAATGTCCTGTGAGGAAGCCTGGGATGCAGCCCTCATTCTAATTTATTCAGAAGGTATTCAGTGGGGTTGACGTTAGGGTTCTTTGTAACAGGCCACTCATTCTCCCATGCCAATCTTGGCAAAATGTATTTCTGGACCTCGCTGTATGCGCAGGGGCATCGTCCTGCTGGTGGATGTAAGGGTCCCTTAATATCAGTAAAGTAAATTGTAATGCTACAGCATATGAACACATTCTAGACAATGGTGTGCTTCTGGGATTGTGGTTAAAGCTTTGGGGAAGAATTGCATATGGGTGTGTCAGATGTCCACAAACTTTGGGCTGTATAGTGTAGCCTATAACAGGATTGACAAAGTGTCCAGAACCAACACAATGGTTTTAAAATCTGGTTGCACTAATGCATATAATAAGATTCACAGTATTTAAAAAGTACAGCTTTTAATGAGGGTGGCACGGTGGCCTAGTGGTTACCACGTCTGCCTCACAGTATCACGGTCTTAGTGCCGGGCTCAGGCATTTCTATGTGGAGTCTGCATGCTCTCCCCTTGCTGCTTGTGTGAGTTTCCTCCGGGTACTCTGGCTTCCTCCCACAGTCCAAAGACATGCACATTAGGCTAACTTGGCTGTTCCTGATAGCCCCTAGGTGTGAATGTGAGTGTGAATGGTTGTGTGTATGTTGGCCGGTGGTGTAGTGGTTAGGATGCTGGGCTAAATGATAAAAATCGAGAGGTCGTGGGTTCGCATCCCCGTTAGACCCCTACCATGTGCCTCTGTCCACCCAGCAGTATAAATGGGTACCTGTATCCGACCCAGGAGGAGTTGAACTCCTAGTCGCTTCATGCTACAGAAACCGGAGATAAGCTCCAGCTCTGATGAGCTAGTAGGCTCGGGTGAAAAAGCCCAACAGACCACCTTTACCTACGTTGGATGGCGAGCTGTTCAGGGTGTATCCAGGGTCGGCTGAGATAGGCTCCAGCCTCCTTATTGGATTAAGCAGTTTGGAAAATGTGTGTGTGAGTTTTTAATGAACAGTTTGAAACAGGGAAAAAAAAAAAGTTAATACAAACTTTTCTCTTAGGTGTTCAATATCCTCTG
The DNA here is from genome assembly GCA_039654325.1 of Tandanus tandanus. Lineage (NCBI taxonomy): Eukaryota > Metazoa > Chordata > Actinopteri > Siluriformes > Plotosidae > Tandanus > Tandanus tandanus. Next base: position 24,029,720 of record JBCNYH010000001.1, read on the forward strand.
CTAGATTATCTCTGTCCATTTCCACCCGGGCCTTCCCACTGTTCAGCTGGTCCACTTGCCCGCGCAACTCCCTCATCTGCTCTTCGTACAGATCTCCGACCCGGGATGTCCCTTTGCCTCTGAGCTGCGCCAGCTCGGAGCTCAGCATCTTGTTCTGCTGCTCCAGAAAGCGCACCTTCTCGATGTAGCAGGCGAAGCGGTCGTTCAGCTGCTGCATCTCCGCTTTCTCGTTGGTGCGGTTCGCTTTGAACTCGCTGTTGATGGCATCGGACAGGGCGAAGTCCAGCGTGAGTCGCGGCATGTTTGTGCTTCGTGCTCGTACACTTTTACTGGCGAGGATGGACGGCGGAGCGGAGGAGGCGCTGTGGGAGATCCGAGCCGAGCTGCGCGCTGGAGCCGAGTACTGGCGGCTCGAGTATCCGGAGCGAGCAGCCGCGTTCCGCTCACCACCGAATATCCTCGTGTAAGAAGATGACTGGCGGGTAGTTGCTGAGGAACGATTAGCCATTTTGTCGTCCGGCGGAGTTGAGTTGTTTCTTCGGGCGACGCCCACCTGGTCCTCACTCTAGCACTGAACACCACAGCAGCTCTGCTCCGCCAGCGCAGGCGCCCGGGATTTATACTCCTTATGCAAATGACATAACGGGACGGCTGATGACGTTTCAGGGGCTTATTCAGCACCACCGACCAACCAGAGTTAAAAAAAGTGCCTCTTATGGTGTAGGTTATATATATATATATATAAAATCCTGAGTCGATTTTTCGTCAAACAGTGCTCAGTACAACGAAGTAGAGCTAAATATCTAAATAGAAATAGAAATTAAAATTAAAATAAAAATTAATTAATATAAAATTAATATAAAATATTAATATTTAATTATATATAAAAATATAATTAATATAAAAATATCTAAATAGAAATCCCCTGATGAGTGGGCAACCACGAAACAGGCTTGTCGGGATGAAATTGTAGTCCTTTTATTTTTTCTCTCATACCATATATATAGAAAAAAGTTTTTTAAGCTACTCCAATGAATTTCAGGGGTTGGAGCTTAGACTTTCTGACTTTTGATTTTTAAGGA
>JBCNYH010000001.1:24045535-24063462 GCA_039654325.1 Tandanus tandanus
GGGGGGGGAATTAAGGGGAGGGTCCAAACTTATACTGCAGGAAATTCAGTTCTTTAACTGTGGTTACTAATCTCTGAAACTCACATGATGGTGCATGGAAATGATGCAGTAAAGTGAATCAAACTGCTATACTACATGGTCACAACCTGTCATCCTCTAATGGTTTAGCCCAGTTTATTGGTGAGTGTGATGTTCTTGCAGGACCAGCTTGGGGCAAAGTGCACTTTTTTGTGTTTGGTCCATTAAGTTGCTTTATAGTTGCACCTGCAGTGTGGTATCTGAAGAGTGTCCTGAGACATACTCTGGCTCAGCATGGCGTGGACACTTCAGCTGTCCTGGCCTTTAATTGCGCTCCTTTTCCTCAGCGGACTGCAGTGTGAGCAGGGTAACCCTAACCACAGCCGGAGCAAGAGAGACATCAGTGATGCCCAGTAAGTAGACAGCAACTGCCTGGACTTGTAGTTGTATATTGATCACTGCTTGACTGATCAGGATATAATTGGTGAGGTACTGAGGAGGTAGAAGTGAAGATGTATCTTCATTTGAATCTAAATTTGGTGCTTTGTTGCTCATGACTTTACCTGCAGGCCTCGTATGATCTCAAAGGATGGTCACCTTACTTTTATGCCAGGAAACAATAAAGACATCCATTTTGACACATCAGGTACAGGTCGTGTGAAAGTGGGGAACGAGGACCTCACGGAGCAATTAAGGCAGGTGAGATCATGAAACGCCTCAGATCCCATTCCGATTTACAACTTTGATTAAATTCATGTCACAAATATGCTTGCTAATTAACTGCCTTACTGTGCTAAAATGTGGCGTCTACAGACGGTATTGTGATGCCTTTTATGTTACTTTCAGCTAAATTAAAGGGTGAAATATCTGTGAACACCAATAGACATTTCTCAAGACCAGTTTATCATATGCTGATATCACTAACCCAGATGTTTGTGGGTTGTTCGCTTTAGTGGAACTAACCTTTTTAGCTCCACATGTATCTTCTTGCCTCATACTGTATAAAAGTGTATGTATATGTATTAAATTTCAGATTAAAACCAATAAAGATGACATAGAAACTATAAAGAACAGCGGCCCATCACAAGAGATCCAAAACCAGCTGAATCAGCTGAACACAAAAGTGGCTACACTTGAGTCAAAAGTCCAAGCAGTAGAGCAGGTAAATTTAAACATTTACATTTAGCTTTTTTCAATTACTACAACCCAGTGCTAAAAGTACACACACACACACACACACACACATATATATGGTGTCTTTGTTTTGTGTGCCCCCCAGACTATCCAACGGAAGACATGTAGCAGCAACCCATGTCAAAACTCAGGGACTTGCCTAAACCTTTTAGACTCTTTTCACTGCCTTTGCCCTCAGAACTGGCAGGTATGAGGCCTCTTCATGACTTATATACGATACACACTCATATTCCCTGCAACACCCACTGATCCTGAGCCTGTTGTGTCATATTAGGGTCCCACCTGTGCTGTGGATGTAAATGAGTGTCAGATCTATGCTGGAACCACTCAGGGCTGCCAGAACGGAGCTACATGTGTTAACACTCCAGGATCATACACGTAACATGATTTCTGATGTCCATCCTCACATGCTTTACAGAGTAGCTTTTGTCATGATGTTTAAAACTTAGAGTTTCTAACTGTTTGTTTTTTATTTTAGTTGTAATTGTTCCCCGGAATGGTATGGACCTCACTGCACCTCTCGCTATGATGACTGCGCAGGGGGGAGTCAGGACTTGTGTGTTCATGGGGTGTGCATTGATTCTGACAGAGTCACACCTAACGAGGTAATAATCTGTGATAAATAATATGTGTGCAAATATAATCAATTGCATACCATCCCACACTTGTAGTTGTGGAATTATGTTGAGAGCATTTTAGTTAAATTTTTGTTAACACACATATTCCATTATTTTGTTGGAGTAATGCACCGATTGTAGTTATAACCCGAACCCTTATAAAACATATTGAAACACCTTACTTACCTTACTTAGAAATCCACCTTAAAACACATTAAATTATACTGAAGTAATTGTCATGTGCTGTAAATATGGTGATTGGTAATGCATTTTTTTACTGTTAGATTAGAGCGTGTGCTTCTCTAAGCACTTTGCTGACAATGGAATTAACTGCAGAAAAACTTCAATGACCTCAAACTGGTTTTGCTGTTAGCTATTTCTCGCTTAACTTTTTCTGGTAATAGTAGACTGAATAGTTCATTGCACATCCGTCCTGTACACCTGTATAACATGTAACAGAATTTGGAACAAATTATACTATTATTTCACATATGATGATATTAGATATCATAAACACTAATTTATTCAGCTTTATTTCATTTCATATACATATACATATCCATACTACTGTATTTTATTGTATCACAACTACACCATCCTACATTATTTATATTACTTAAAATAGTTTAGATTAGTTTACTAATTATACTGTGTTTATTGATTGGTACTTCACTTCTGTTATCATCATCTTCAAATTTGTTATGGACCTTTACCAGCAATACAACCTCAGTGTCATTATTGTCTATCCATCTATCCATCTATCCATCTATCTATCTATCTTTCTATCTATCTATCTTATATGAATAGAAATCCAGAAATCCAGAATTAGGGAAGAAATAAGTAAAGGACTAAAGTGCTGTTGGTTTCTTTAGATAGAGTCAAAGTAATAGTAAATTCCCTGTGGCTCTACCAACACTGTGCTATATGTGGGTATGTGAATGACATTGTGGGTAATGTACCAAACAGCTACCCAAAGTAAAAACTGGTTGGAGCAGAATCTATTTTACTGTAAAAGCATATTTTGTTACAATTTACAGCTTTAATCAGTGCTGGTCAAACATTGTTTTAATAGCACCCTTGAGAACATTTTGAGCTTTCATAAATAAACCACCTTTTACATCTTCAATTATACAATTTTCCATTTCCGTTTTATTTTTCTCTCCCAACAGCCCAAATACAAGTGTATCTGTGATGCTGGGTGGATGTCTCCTCCTGGCAGCTCTGCATGCACAGCTGACGTGGATGAGTGTAGCCTTCCCAACAAACCCTGCTCCACTAATCCCCCTGTACAGTGCTTCAACACGCTAGGCTCCTTCTTCTGTGGGGCTTGTCCAGCAGGTGAGCCATGGGACTTGTTTCTCTGGAGTCAAGTATGAGTACAAATCTAGGTTAACTTTATTATTGTAGCATATGTAAACATTTGAATTCTAATGCGGGACAGTGGTGGCCCGGTGGTAGGGTGCTGGATTACTGATCCCAAGGTTGGAGGTCAGTATCAACGGTTTGTCACTGCTGTCCCCCCAGTGCAGGTTACTTGGTTATCAAAGGCCAGCCATGTCTCTCACTGTCCGTGGTGAGAGGCATGTAAAAGAACCATTGCTGATTTTCGTCAAGAGTAGGCTGCATTTCCGTCAGCGTGTTTCTGCCCCGTGATGGCCTGGCGAGCTGTCCAGGGTGTACTCTGCCCTCGCCCAGAGTCGGCTGAGATTATTAGGATTAAGCAGTTCAGAAAATGAATGAATGAATGAATGAATTAATTCTAATGCTAATTGTGTCTATAAAGACCTTATTTTGAGCAATATTGGTCCTGTTGCTTGGATTGATTTGAGTATATTATCATTCCTGTGTCACCCATCCAGGCTGGCAGGGCAATGGCTACAGCTGTCAAGATGTGAATGAATGTGAAACGAACAATGGGGGATGCTCGACCTCTCCAATGGTGCCTTGTCTCAACACTATGGGCTCTTTCCACTGTGGACAATGTCCCCCAGGTAAATAATTTTCCATACAACTCGATTATACGCTTTGTTTGTAACCAAGAGTATATGATTTATGTATGCGAACAATTCAGTAAATTAGCAGCTTGGGAATTAGGAGGTATACAGGGCTTTATGGATACAGTATATACTGCTAAAGTAATTTAGTATTATACGGTGAATGCAATGAAATAATATCACGGTCTCAATTTGTCTTGCATAGGTTATGAAGGAGATGGAAAGACTTGCACACAGTCCAATATATGCTCAAATAACAATGGAGGCTGTTACCCTCTAGCCACTTGTACCTCTGTTCCAGGTCTCTCACTCACACACACACACACACACACACACACACACACACACACACATTTTTACAGTAGACAATCTGTACAGTAGCACATGACCAGTGACCCTACGGGCAAAACAAAGCCATTAGGATTTACAGTTTAAGTGCACCATTGCCATGTGTTACTTGATAGTAAAAAAGGTTACTGTGCAATAATTACTATAAAGGACCTGCCTCCTCAACTCTCTAACTGTGGATGCTTTATGTATATATATATATTTTTTTTTTATTTCTTCATTCGCTAAACCATTCCATATGGTTTGAAGTTCATTCGTGCTAATAGCATTGTTCAACACATTTTCACCAAAAAATTATAGAGAAGTAATTTTTTTACTTCTTTTTATTATGAGCCCTAGATAAATGTGGTGGTGTATAATCTTCACTGCACATTATTGTTTATATATGTGTGTTTTTTTCCCACAACCATATTGGAGTTTTATCATGCATAAAGATCTGATTTAAAGTCTTACTATCCTTCAGGAAGCAATTTCCCTACATGCACTTGTCCCCCTGGTTATGTGGGCAATGGCTTTGGTCCTGCTGGTTGTTCTCAGGTCACTGACACTTGTGGCACCAGTAACCCATGTGTCAATGGCCAGTGTGAGGTAACTGACAAATCTTTTGAAGATATTATAAAGCTATATTTAAAAAATATTTTAGTAAAATATATTTTATCATATTCACGGAACTGTGCAAACATTTTAGCCACATGCAAAGTTATGCTAAAAAGCATATGAACACTATATTTTATATTAAAAAACACTACAAAGAGCAGTAAACAGTAATACATGAAACAAAGCCATTATTGGTTTTAGCCTTTTCTTAAAAAAGTTTAACGGCCTCATTAATTAAATAATTAATGTGGTTTTTTTTTGTTGGTTTTTTTTTTTTTTTTTTAACTTTTGAATGAAAAGTGGTTTCTTTCACAATGTACTATTTAATTTTGTGCCCGAAAACTAAAGTTATTTTAAATTTAAAATGTTTTACACTGGTGGAATAATGTAGAAGTTATATCATAAAAATCTATAAAGAAGTTTGGATTTTAAAAAATCTAAGGTGTTTGCACAGTATTGTATATTTTTATATATTCCATTTCATTCTGTTAAAACGTATGTGCATCATAGGATGTCACATTATATTGCCTCTTTCTGTCATTTGCTTAGCTTATTCATATTGTTTGGAAGTGTGATAAATATCAGTTTCATCTGTATTTCCTAGAACACAGCCAGTGGATATGTCTGCCATTGTGACCCAGGCTGGACAGGCCGGAACTGTGATCAGAATGTGAATGAATGTGCAAGTAACCCCTGCCAGAACGGAGGCACTTGCACTGATGGCATTAATGGCTACATTTGTACCTGTACAGCACAGTGGACTGGCCCGCAGTGTCAGACTCCGCAACAAGGTGTGCTCTTCACTGGTGTGTTTGTACTTAAGTGATACACTGGTGACAGTCTTTGACCTCTGATTATGTGTATTTAAGAGTGTGGAGGAGTCCTGGAGGGTCCGTCTGGTACATTTAGTTATCCCAATACTCCTGGACATGACCAGTATGACCATATGGTCAGTTGTGCCTGGGTGGTCAGAACTGATGCAGACAAGGTCAGTGATAAACAGTCAACTCACACTCCATCTAAGAACTTAGTTTGGTTATGGAATGTTATGAAACTGCTGAAATATAAATTGTCGTGGAAGTAATAAAATGTTCTCTCTCTTTTTTTAATTTCTCTGCCAGATTCTGCGGATCACATTTCCCTTTTTTGAACTTGAACACAGCTCCACATGCAGTTTTGACTTTCTACAAATCCATGATGGAGAGAGCGCGTCTGCCTACATGCTTGGCAAATACTGTGGCACTAATGCCCCAGCTGAGCTCTTTAGTTCGCACAACTCATTGTACTTCTGGTTCCGCTCTGATCACATAATCAACAAAGGTGGCTTTACTGTGGCCTGGCAGTCCCAAGCACCAGGTACTGACTAATGTTTCATATTATAGAGTGGTACGTTTGTAACCATTACAAAAGTTGTGGAAATTTGTCCCACAACACCTTAAGTTTAATTTTTTTTAGTTTGGATTTTTTTTCTTTTGAGTTTGTCTTTTAATACGTATTAAACAGGTCAATGTTTGTGTACTGTATGGATATTAGCTGTCATGTAAATCTTATTAAAGGGTCATTGCATATCAGATCACCCAATTTGAGAGACATTCCCCAATGGATCCCTTAAATCTCCCTGAAAAAAATGTACCTATATAATGAAGACATTATGTAGTATTAGGTCAATATGTTTGATACTTTTGAAACTGCTGGCTGTTGAAATATTGATTAGTTTTGCATACATTTCACAACAAGCTTCTCCAACCATACAGAGACAGACATTTCTCCCCTGATATTGCAAGCACAGATTTGAAATCATGCATATGGGGCTAACTTTTTTTTTTGTAGAGTTCAAATCTCTCATTGAATTAAGTGTATCCTGTATAGTTTTCCTTCTACAGGTCTCTAAAAATGGCCTGATATTAAATGTGCAGCAAAACTAGGCCGACTTTAGGAATTTATAATTCATTAAGTATAGCGACCACAATTTTTCCTATCATTTAGCATATATTTGACAAACTCTGACCAACTTTTATGTTAGTCAGTCTTCTGGGAATGTCAGAATAAATATTTGAAATATGGTCGTTTTAAAAAATTGCCAAAAAATACCTATTTTTATGGCCATGGTTGTCCATGTGGGCAGTTAACTATCATTTTCAAATTATTACTGAGCATTCTTATCTTTCAGAAGATGACGTGGCAGAAATTTGGTTTTGTTGCTAAGCTCCCTTAAAGAGGTGTGAATTTTGAATTCATGCTATATATTTGCTGCTGGTTGTCTGCTGTATTTACTTTACATAATAGAGGTGCAAATGTGTGAATGCTGAAACGTGTCAAAAAACACCTGGGTGATTTGATATGGAATGACCATAAGGTGCCATGTAACCTGAAGAATACTGCCCTTAATGATTTGTTAATGAGTTATTTTATTGTGCTGTATATTTTCTTAAGATTATAATGTATGCCATATAAATAAAAGCTGAAGTTGTAGTTGTTGATGATGATGATGGTTATGATGATGATTTTATTTTATTTGTTTACCAGTGTGTGGTGGCCATCTGACAAATCCTTATGGTAATATCAAATCACCTGGCTACCCAGGCAACTACCCACCAAACCGTGACTGCTATTGGACAATAGATGCGGGTCCAGGACTGCTCATTACCTTTGCTTTTGGAACACTCAGTCTTGAGGAACATCCTAACTGCAACTATGATTATCTTGAAGTAGGATGGCAGTTGACCATTACATTAATAGCTTCGATACCTTTTTTGTCTTTAAAGCATAGAGTTTATTGAAACTCATATGCTTATTCCCTCCATGTACATTAGATCAGAGACGGGCTGCTCCCTGAGGACCCACTTCTAAACCGATACTGCAGCAGTGGTTCTCCACCACCACTGCAAACCACAGGCCCTGCTGCCTGGATCCACTTCCACTCCGATTTTGTTATCAGTGACCATGGCTTCCATATCACATACACGACCTCTCAAAGTGAGTATAGGTTGTAAGTGTTGAACTGAATGCCAAAATTAAGATTATGGGATTGTAAAAAAGATCTAACTGTTATCTCTTTTACTTACATGATATGACATCTAATAACTACATGATATGTGCTGTGCTTATTATCTGTCAACACTTTTCTTGGTACTTAAATGTATAATTGGTGTTGAGTTATGCCCAAGCAAATATGGGTAACATTTTATTTTCATATCATGGCGTAATAAAGCAGTTATAACATTTTTTATGACTATAGTGAATGATAAAGGATAGCCGGAAAAGATTTCAAAGTTCATGAAATAGTTTACTAGAATGTTTTATGCTTGTATTCATTTATTCATTTTGTTTGTAGGTTGTTTTTTTTAAACATCCTATTCTGTATCTCAGAATATTTAAGATACTTAACAATACCAGAAAATTCAGTTCCTAACCTTTATTATACAAATTGTATTTGTGTGTTGTAGCTGACCCAGGATGTGGTGGCATATATACAGAAAGTGAAGGCATTATCATTTCCCCCAACTGGCCTAATAACTATGCACATAACAAACAGTGTATTTACATGATCCGACTGGCTCGATCTGAGCAGGTGGCCTTGAACTTCACGCATATGGACCTGGAAACTCACAACGGCTGTGAATTTGATTATGTGGAGGTATTTTCTGTTTCTGTTTATCCTTGTGAGAGAGTAGAAAATGAGAGAAAGATAGACTATGTTTGGAATGTGACAGCTATAAGAATTTCTAATAATAAATATTGCTACTTTAACAGAAGAATATATTTCTTGTGTCAGGTGCGTGATGGCCCTTCAGAAACAGCCCCGCTTTTTGGAAAGTACTGTGGTACCACACTGCCTGCCCCCATCTTGTCAACTGCTAATGTCCTATGGATTCGATTCAAATCTGACAGCTCTGTAAGCCGTGCTGGCTTTAGGGCTGTATATGAAATCAGTAAGACTTGTTTTTATACCACTATGACTATAAAGGCAAACATGGCTAGTTTTAATGCATATCATCATTCACTACTCTGTGGGAATTGTGCCTTTTGGCGAAGACTGATTCAACATCTGAACTTTGTATTAACTGTTATGTTAGTTGTATGCCAGGAGATGAAGAAGCTTTAATAAAAAAAAAAAAAAAAAAAAAAAAAAAAAAAAAAAAACCACACCCAACCCCACACTTTCCTCCAACAAAATTATGACACAAAATGTAGCCAAAACATATAAGCTCTACGAGCGCAGTATAAATATTATAGAGGAGCTCCTGAGCAGAGCACTATAGTCATGAAACATGGTTTGAATGGTTGTCCTGTGTCTTGTCCGACGTCCGCACGTGCCCACCACAGGGAAACTAATAAGGCTACTGTGTTACTGAGTTGATGTTGTTTGGCTGTTATGTACCGCTGACTTGCAGAATGATGGGCACCAATTGAAAAAAAAAATCAACAACAGATTTATCATTAATATAAAACTTAAACCTAAAAGTAGGGCTCATACACCATTGCTCAGACCCATGCAGAATAAAACAAAACACACCCTCACTCAGGTAGGCAGACAAACTTGTAGGTAAATGTTCATAGAGCATATGCTGAACATAGAGCATATGCTGAACATGAACTTGTTAAATGGATAATGGTGACAGAAAATGGACTGGTGATGCAAATTAATGCAGAATTCAGAAAGGCAGTAAAAAGCAAACCCAGGCTCGGACACCTAGCAAGAGACATCTGTTGGGAGCTTCTCTTTTAGCTACTGCTTAATTCTATATATTATTCTGATTTGAAAAACTAAGTAATTTTGTCTCTTTCAGACTGTGGAGGAACTCTCTCAGGCTCAGGCCATATTCGCACACCCCTTCACCCTTTCCCCTATCCTCACAACAAGATGTGTGAGTGGGTCATCAATCAGCCCACAGGCTATGTTGTTACACTCAACTTTCTAACGTTTGATGTCGAGGGCAGTACAGGTTGCTTGTTTGACTATGTGGAGGTAAATGTTTTTCGTATTATATGTTTATGGACCAAAAATTATCTGTATTTCTCATTGACTGAATGCATTACTAGCACACAAAGAAAAATGCTTTCCTTTTTTTAGGTAAGAGATGGTGCTTCATCCAGCTCTCCCTTGATTGGCAAATACTGTGGAAACCAGGTTCCAAGTATGGTGCAATCCACGCAGAAATACATGTATATAGCATTTATGACTGACGCTTCAGTCAGCAATCATGGCTTTACTGCAGAGTATGCATCTGTTATGGAAGGTAATGTATTGAAATGGCACTGCACTATATGGATTGTTCTCTGCTGTAAAGTAGTTGAAAATTACTCTCTCTCTGATGTTAATATATTGCTCTGATTTTATTAACAGGGTGTGGAGACACTCTCACAGCACCTACAGGTAGCTTTACTAGTCCTGGTCACCCAACTAACTACCCTCATGGTGCCAACTGCTCCTGGCACATTGCTGTAGCACCTGGAAACATCATACGTCTGTCTTTTACGTCCTTCAACCTGGAGTATCATAGTAACTGTGATTTTGATTATGTGGAAGTGTATGACAATGGCACAGTTCAGACTGGGCATCTTCTGGGCAGGTATGAGAATTAGAACATTAACATCAATGTGATGTGGTGTGATGCAAAAAGCATAAGACACCACAGTTTCATAACCATTTTATGTATTTAGCACCTATTTGTACCCTTTTTCTTAGGTACTGTGGGCGTTCAGTTCCTCCCTCCCTGACCAGCACTGACAACCTCATGACCGTCTTGTTTGTCGCAGACTCCAGCATGGCAACTGAAGGATTCGCTGCCAATTATGTCTCAATCGATGCCAGCACAGGTAGGATATGGAAAGATTCTGATGAATAATAGCTTCCTCTGTATTTAAGTAGTACTAAAGACTATAATCCATAAAAATATTGCTTTGCATCTTTGGATTGACAAATGTGAGTAAAAGTTATGAGACACTGAATGTTCTTGCCATTGTATCTAGACTGTAGTGCAGTGTTCACAACTCCAACTGGAGTGTTCACCTCGCCCAACTACCCAAACAACTACCCCAACAGTCGTCAGTGCATCTTCAAAATCATAGTTGAGGTCAACAATCAGATCATGCTGAACTTCACAGATTTTAACCTGGAATCTGGAACCAACTGCGCATATGACTACGTGGAAATCAGGTGAGGAACCTTTCATTCATCCATTTTCTAAGTCGCTTCATCGTAATTAGGGTCGCTGGGAGGCTGGTGCCCATCTCAGCCAACTCTGGGCGAGGGCAGGGTACACCCTGGACAGCTCTCCCGGCCATCGCTTGGCCAACACACACACACAACCATTCAAACTCACACTCACACCTGGGGGCAAATTGGAACAGCCAATTAGCCTACTGTGCATGTTTTTGGACTGTGAGAGGAAACCGGACAACACGGAGGAAACCCATGCAAGCACGGGGAGAACATGCAAACTCCACACAGAAACACCCTGAGCTCGGGACTCGAACCCATCCCTTCTTGCTGTGAGGTGGACGGCTGAACCTCCCCCCCCCCCCCCTCCCCCCCCCACAAAAAAAAGACTCTGTATTTCTTGTACTTTGCTTTCTTTATGCTGTCTTTTTTCTTGCAGAGATGGAGGCTATGAAACATCTCCTCTAATTGGTCGATACTGCTCAAGCATGGCTCCACCTTTAGTGTTATCGCATAGTAACAGACTATGGATCAAATTCCGATCAGACTCCTCAGTCACATATAAAGGCTTCTCCGCACACTGGGATGGCACACAGACAGGTATTTGTCTTTTATTTGTTACTTTTCACATTTTTCAATGTTTTCAACCAGATTTTATAAACCTTGGCTGTCCATCCAGCCATTTGCCAAACCATTTAATCCTAGGGTCGCAGGAAGGCTGGGGTCTATCCCAGCCAACTCTGCGCGTAGGTGTGGTACACCCCGAACAGTTCACTAGTCCATTGCAGGGTTAACACACACACACACCAACATTCACACTCACCACCTAGGGAAAATTTGAAACAGCCACCTAGTCTAATGTGAATGTCTTTGGACTGTGGGAGGAAACCAGAGTACCTGGAGGAAACCTACGTAAGCAGAGGGAAAACATGCAAACTCCTCACAGAAACGCCCTTGTGGAGCCTGGGAATCAAATGATGTCAGAACCTTGTTTCTGTGAGGTGGACCTGGTAACCACTATGACGCCGTATGAAACCTAGGGAAGTGACTCCTTATTTTGTTGCAGCAAAACCTACAGCCTCCCATTACCAAATTATAATTTTTTTATCGAGTGCATATATGCATTAGCAAGTTTTTTGGTCTACAAATAGGCCTATAAGTAAAGTCAATGTGGACCGGTGTTCTGACAATGGGATGTTCAGGGAGAGAAAATATAATTTTTCTTATTAAAATAACAAGATAAATATTTGATTAGTATCAGTAAGACTGAAAAGTTGGTGCAGGTGTGTTGGGAGCAGGAGGAACCCCACAATGTGGACAGATTGGAAAACGCTGTTATATATGTTTCATCATATCTTATTTTTGCAAAGTACTGCCACTCCTTATACTCCACACTAAATGTGTTGATTCTTGCACTAGGTTGTGGAGGAACGTTGACCACAGCTGTTGGTAGTTTCACATCTCCTAACTACCCTCTGCCCTACCACCCCAATGCTGAATGCTACTGGCACATTACAAGCAATGCTGGAAGTACGATCCAGCTCAGTTTTGGAGACTTTCATCTGGAATCCAGCATTGGTTGTTATTATGATTACCTGGCGGTAAGAACAGGCACTTGATTCACTTTAAATGTTTGTAAAATTCAGTATGTTTTACTAAACTAATATAGGATGTGTGTGTGCGTGTGTGTGTGTGTGTGTGTGTGTGTGTGTGTGTGTGTGTGTGTGTGTGTGTGTGTGTGTTTATTCTCAGGTGTATGATGGAAACAGCACAAATGCCAATGAGTTGGCCAGACTATGTGGGAATCAGCTTCCTGCCCCCATTAACTCCACCAAAGAGCATCTGTATGTTAAACTGCGCACAGACAGTATCATCAGTGCTGGGGGCTTTGTAGCCTCCTACAGTTCTAGTAAGTAAACAAAGATGCCTGATAAAGGAACTTTAGGCCGGATAAAAAAAAAAAATCCCGGTTTCTTATCAGAACTTTTTGAAAACCTAAATGCGGCACGCTGCCTATAGAACAGCAGCCTTGTTCCAAAAACTTTTAGAAAATATAACTATTTCAAACAGAACTAAACCAGTAAATTCAGAATCACAATCACAGCATCTAACACGGAATTGCTTTCTGTGTCGTTTTTACTCTGTCTGAGGCGTTTTTCAAGGTTTTGAGCATGTTTAAAAAAAAAATTATAAATTGATGCAGCGCCAATTTCCGGATGCGGGTGCTGATAAAACACGGGGAATTTTTTTTTTTTAATCAAGCCTAACACAAATTTCACTTTTTTTTGTCTTTAATGATTTCAGTTCACAAATTACCTGAACTGTTGAGAGATTACAGCATTTTCACATCTCGGGCCTGTTGTTCTACTTAAGTTTGGAACAGAAATGGCCAGGTTGGTTGCAGAATGCAGTTATGGGTAGCAGGCAGGAAGGTGCACTCAGCACTATAGAATGTTCAGGAGGCTTTTTTTGTCCCCTGTGAAATTTGTAGAAATTAAACTTGGAGGTTAAAAGATCCACTGCAACTTTATTTGTTTTTCTACAAAGGCATTAGCCAGCCCTTTGTCTTTCACTTTTAGATTACATATCTAGATTCACTGGCCATACACACAAAAAAAGCCTGATCAGTGTATTCTTGCACACAGAAGAAATGTACTGATAACTGACTGGATGTGGGAAATAAATTATTTATAATTTCCCTTTTGTAATATACTGTACACTGTATGGCCAAATGTTTGTGGATACCAGAGCATCATATCCCTCTGTGGGTTTTCCCCAATCTGAACAAAGTTTGAAGCATACAGGTGTATAGGAGATCTATGTATACTGTTGCTTTGTAATTTCGCACTACTGGAGCTTAGGGACTCAAACCTGTTCCAACATGAAACATTGCCTGTGCACAAAGCAAGCATCCTTATGATGTGATATGTAAAGGTTGTAGTGGAAGAACAAGAGTAGCCTGCACAGAGCCCTGACCCTGACATTAAATAGGGGCAGTCGTGGCCTAATGATTATAGAAGCGGGTTTGGGACCGAAGGGTCGCTGGTTCGATTCCCGAACCAGCAGGAAAAATGGGTGCTGGTGGGGGAGTGACATTCCCTTCCTCCACATTCATGGCTGAAGTGCCCTTGAGCAAGGAACCTAACCCCCAACTGCACTCCGGGCGCCCCAATGTCTGGCAGCCCACTGCTACGAGTGTGTGTTCATTGTTTATGTGTGTGTCCTTACTTTGGTTAAATGCAGAGGCAATAATTTCCCTTGTGGGATTAATACAGATTATCAAAAAAAACAACTTTGAAATGAACTGGAATGCAGACTGCATCCCAGACCTCCTTACATGGCATCAGTGCTTGGCCTCTCTAATATTTTTGTGGATGAATAAGAAAATCCCCACAAATATGCTAGAGAAGCAAATGGAAAGTCTTTTCAGAGGAGTGGAATTTATTTTGAGAGCAAAGAGGGGACTAAATTTAGAATAGGATTTTTAAAAAGCACACAAGTTTGGCCACATAGTGCATTGGTAAACAATAAATGTTCCTGTCTGCAATATATATTTAATGGCAAATAAACATACTACTGTTACCATCACCAGAAAATGAGTCACCAAAATGCACCAGACTGATTTTTTTGAGTAAGTGGCATTTTTAAATGAAATAAGGAAATTCATTAAACTTGAAAAACATTGATTTTGCCTTTCTTTTTTCTTTTTTTTTGTCAAATTTTAAAGCTGAGAATGCCTTCTATTTATATGTGCATAATTCAAAAAGACTTTTTATTTATGCATTAAGACTCATTTTATGGTAATGAGTCACAGTTACACATCACAGGGTGTCACTGTTCTAACATTGTTTGTCATTGTCATGTTCTATCCTGTCTTCTGCAGGCTGTCAGGGTATTGTAATTGCCAATCAGACAAATGGTGTGATTGAGAGTCAGAACTTTCCCAACAACTACCCATATGATGCTCGCTGCAGTTGGACCATCCATGTGACCATGGGCAACACAATCAACTATACCTTCACCAACTTTGACCTTGAGGGGTCCTTTCCCAGTTGTATCTATGACTACCTGGCGGTAAGTTTGAAGTTAAAGTAATGTAAGATAATTTTAAGATGTCGGATAATTTTTCTGTATAAAACTCTCTATACAACATTTAAAGTTGTTTTTAAATCCCTTTTGTATGTTTACAAAAATAAGCCTAGATTAAAATATCAGATCATATTTTATAATAAGTAGCTGCAGCTGTTAGGATGTCCGACAGCAGTCACTGAATTGTTCTTACTCACTCACTGGCAGAAGTTTTGAAAGCTCACAGTTAGTGAAAGTGAGTTTTTACTTGTTTCCTTCATCACCATAGAGATCCAAACAGCCATGACATCATGGGGCCTACAGGAAAAGTGGGGGATTTTCTATTGTAAGCTTATTCAAGGGTTCATTCCTCAGGCAGTCTTTGTCAACAGTGAACTTTTTGTTTTTACAATACTCATTCCAACAGGAGTACGTCAGTTCAACTCAGCAAAGGAAAAATGGCAGAGTAAAATGTGCTAGTGTTCTTGCATTGTGTTCACATGCTCTGAGCATAGCACTAATGCACTCAATGAAAAGTCTGGATAAAAATCTGGATTAAAAAAATGTTACCATGGTGCTGTACTCATGGTGCTGAAACATAAAAAGAAAAATGTACTTTACTAAAGCAGAAACAAAATATTTTATTTTATGAATAGATTATTCTTTTATGCATTTTTAGGCTCTATGATCCCCTGATACAGACATATAGGAAACCATTTTTTTTTTTCATCTCTGTATTTCTTTCTGTGTTTGCCCAGCTTTATGATGGTCCAAATGCACAAGCTCCTCTAATTGGTAGATTCTGTGGGAATGTACCGCCTCCAGCAAACATTACCTCTGGGAGCACTCTGCACATCGTGTTCCATTCTGATTACATTGTTTCCAGAACTGGTTTCCGGATGTTCTGGTACCAAAATGGTAAGAATAAAAAGAAATAAAAGTACATAATGGAACCTGAACATAAGGAAAAGGAATGAAAAGTAGTTGAGTGGAAACTGTGGGTTGATGACTTTTATACACTATTACAAGGTATAATTGCATATATGAGAATATAAAATTTCTGAGAATATAAAATTATACTGAATTGCAGATTGTGACAAAACCATCCCTGACTGATTAATCATGACAATGAAATGGTTAAGTAGATAAAACAGACTTTGATTTTGGACATCTCTATGAAAGCGTATACATTTTGCATGTACTATCCACACTACTTTATATGCACTGAATTAAAGAGGTGTAAGTGGCATGGGGGAGATGCTGTGATTTTCTTTGGGAGAGACAAGAATGGACATAATTTGAAATTTACATCTACGGCATTTAGCAGACACCCTTATCCAGAGTGACTTAGATTTATCTTTAAAAAAATTAAAACATTTAAAATACAACTGAGCAATTGAATGTTAAGGGCCTTACTCAAGGGCCCAACAGTGGCTGATTGGTGATAATGGGGCTTGCAACCCTGACGTTCGGATCAGTGATCCAGAGCTTTAACCACTGAGCCTCCACTGACCCAAATGATTATTGGTTTGAGCATGTGCAGAGAATGGATGAAGAGTGTACTGGTAAAAGAATGTTGAGGATGAACCTGCCTGGCAGGAGGAGAAGAGGAGATTTATGGATGTGGTGAGAGAGGAGATGCTGGTGATTGGTGTGATAGAGAGGGATTCCACACTATTGTTGCTACCCAGCCATGGGATCAGTGAGCTCACTAAAGTGCTCTGTCTGTCGTCAGGGAGTAATGCTTTGACAAAACTGTTCGGCAACCCTTTTAGTTGAATAATAATAATAATAATATTAATACATGAGGACACGAGGAAATTTGTCATTTGTCATGTATGTGAAAGAGTGTGACAGTTTGGTATGGAGCGAATGCCCAGAGATAATGAGTCACTGTGCTAATGGGTGTGGATAGATTTATTTTTACTGGAACAGCAGACTGTGAGCCAGTGCAGCCTTCAACTCACTGAATAAAGCATTAAGAACCAATATAGCTCTCTCAATATTGCAACATTAATGTGTTAACCAAGTACAGTAGCATTTTTGTGTACCAGTGAGCAGTCCTGGAATGAAATAATAAATTGTGAAGCTTAAGGAAAGCACTGAAATTATTACATAATGCCCAACTAAAAGAGTGGGCTTGTCCTGCAGCTGGATGGAAAGAATAAAAAGAAAAAATAGAAAGAAATACAGTAGAGTGGGGGATAGTAGTAGTTAACTCTTAAACAGGCAGTGTGCACCAGGAGATACTACAGATTTTCACTCTTTTTATTACCTTAATAAGGCAACATATACTTGGAGATACAACTCATAAAGTCCACAATATACAAGATATTTAAAAAAAATAATAATGAGTATGTTTTACTTTAATCTTAAATAAAAAAAATATTTTTTATAATAATGTTTTTGGGGGGGTTTTTTACAATTAAATTTCATTTATTTTGATTTTCATGTGTTTCATGTGTCTTCATGTGTTTCATGTCTTTCATGTGTCTTTTGAGATGGCCAGGGATTTATTTTAGGTAAAGTGCATTAAGTGACCTCAAGCATAGCAAGATTTCAAGTTGTTAAAGGATATGAAGTCATGATAAACACAAAGCTGGTATAGCAACTTCTCCTTCGCAATAGCTTTTACAAGAACGGCATTAACGTCATATTTGGACTTGTTATTGCCTCTTGCAGGTTGTGGTGGAGATCTCACTGGTCCAGCTGGTGCCTTTAACAGCCCTGGCTATCCTAACAGATATCCAGACAACAGGGAGTGTGTGTGGTACATCCAGACGAGCCCTGGCAGCAGCATCACCATCACCATTCATGAGTTTGATATAGAATACCATCCTGACTGTAACTATGACCTGCTAGAGGTAAAGCATAGTTCTGTCCATCCCTACCTTTCGACAGTAATCCGACCTTCCTCATAACAGCCAT
>JBCNYH010000001.1:24064879-24080714 GCA_039654325.1 Tandanus tandanus
TATATATACACACACACACACTAATATGATAGAATCATCATCGTCCATCATGAATAGCATTCATTTACATTTAGTACAAATCGAATATTATGTTTTTCAGTAAAAGATCCATTTGTAAGTCAACCCAGTTCACTTATTTACCATTAAGCATCACCTAATTAAAATTAAAACACACAATATACTCTTTTGCAGAGACACATTTTCCTCTGCTTTCCTCTCTAAATTGCTACAGACATCAATATAACTAATACAAAATATAATTATTATTTTATCCCATTACAAAATACACTGTGTAACACTTAAGAGTAGTGGTGTATTATCTTTTTGGCTTGAATATGAGTTTGTTATAGAATGCAAGGCTTTTTCATTGTGTGTGTGTGTGTGTGTGTGTGTGTGTGAGAGAGAGAGAGAGAGAGAGAGAGAGAGAGACAGACTGTGACTTAGTGGGCACTGTTAGGGGTGTGTGTGTGTGTGAGCGAGACTATCTCAGAACTTTGGAATGCTGACCTCCACACTAGCAGTGAATGGAGCTAGTAGGGTGGAAGAAAAGTGGAAATCAAAGATTAGCACACAGGCTTTATTTGCAGCTCTCTATCAAGCACAAACTCATACATGCAGGAATGCACACCAGCCTGCTAATTTTAATGGTGCAATGTAATTCTTTGCTAGCTCTCCTACGGCTTTTCTTAATACAGTGGCCTTGTATCATTTTGTTCATGAGCATTTTCTCAGGGGGTGATCATCCCCCCCCCCCCCCCCCCAATGTCATTCATATGCAAATCAATTTCATTATTGTTTCCATTCCTAAATATCTACAAAAACAACTTTTCCTCACATACAGGGTTGTATTTGGAGTTTGCCACTTAGTCACTAAATCATTATTTATATCATATTTATTTTTATATCAAGAAAGCTATTTATATTTAAAATAGTTCTTGTTGTAATGAATGCAGTTATTACTATCGTTACTCAGTAATATAGCCTCACAGCAGGTGGCAGGATGCTGGGGTTGGTAAGTTTTTTAAGCTGTATACAAAAACTGTTATATTGGATGAAATGGTCTTCACACCCCGACAACAATCAATAACTTATGAGATCTGAAAAAGGTCCAAAAAAAACCCCCCACAATCATCTGTGGCCAATGTTATCCTGTAAAAACACTGACCAATCACTGCCTCAGGGTCCTCTGGGAAATATCCAATCAAATACTGCATGTCTCCTTGTCGTGCTTGATGCTACCGAGCACAATCCAGTAGTCAGAGCGGAGCTTGTGCATGTGAGAGGGTGTGGCTTTGGAAGGACCGCAATGTGCAGGGGAGAGTTAGCCAGAGCCCTGAAAACATCCTACTTTCAAATTTTACTAGGTTTTCACATTACCAACCCCAGCTTTATTTACATCCTATTATATTGTTTCATATTTTGTAAACCATACACTGATAGGTCCTTGTGTGCACAGATTAATGAAGTTGTTTAACATATTGTGACAAATTGAAGCTGTGAAGACATAATGTGTTCACAGAAAGCAGGCTATTGTAATTCATGCTTTTTATTTGCTTTGAAAAAATGCCCAGCACACCATGTACCATGTCATGTTCAGTAATTAACAATATTTAACATAAATATTTAATTTAAATTATTTTTTAATTATATTGCATTCAATTAAATGGCCTCAGTTTGCGTTTCATAGTGTTTTGAATGTATTTACACACCCAAGCATAATTTGTGTGCACTTTTTGGATTATATCACTATGTGAGTGTGTGTAACTCAACTGTAAAAGCATCCTACAGAGTTTACAATGCCTTACTACTGCATCAGATGGCACTGTAGCATTTTATAATCCAGAGAGTAAGGAGCATGTTTTTACCCAGTCATTTTTCATGACAGGTTTATGGTGGTCCTGA
Source organism: Tandanus tandanus (assembly GCA_039654325.1). Classification (NCBI taxonomy): domain Eukaryota; kingdom Metazoa; phylum Chordata; class Actinopteri; order Siluriformes; family Plotosidae; genus Tandanus; species Tandanus tandanus. The sequence goes on from JBCNYH010000001.1 coordinate 24,066,782, forward strand.
CTTGAGCTCGCCTAGATTGGCTCAACTCTGCACCACCCGACCTCCCAGCAACCCCCTGCAGGTGTCCAGCACAGGAAATACCGTCACTGTGCGTTTCAGAAGTGATGCATATGTCAGTGGCAGGGGCTTCAATGCTAGCTGGCAGGAGACTCAAGGAGGTAGGCAATGATCTTTACTCCCAAATATATGGTGACACTATGAATCCAACTAAATCCCTTTTGAGTTTTATTGTCTCCAAATTAATACTTATCATTTCCCTCCTATCTGTAGGCTGTGGTGGAGCTGTCACAGCTCCTAGGGGAGAGATCCATTCTCCTCAGTTTCCAAACAACTACCCCAACAGTGCCGACTGCTCCTGGGTCATCACCGTGGACACAGGCCACCGGATTCTCTTTAACTTCACTCACATGGACATTGAGAGTCACAGTGCATGTAATTGGGATTATGTGGCTGTAAGTCGCTTATGTTTGGTGCCTTCATATAGGATTATTTTACTTTTGTGTGCCAATTGATTATAATTTATTTCTCAGCACAGAGATTAAAATAAGCCTGCTATTAAATTATTTTACTGTCATATTTAACAGTTGGGCTAATGACACAACAGTTAAGCTTAGATTAGACTCATAGTTTCATAAGTACAAGGCATCATTCACAACTGTTCAAAATAAGAGACTTAGTCTGTTATTTCTTCTTACACTTCAGATACATGATGGACCAGGAGAGCATTCTCCTCTGCTTGCAAAAGTGTGCGGCTTTTCCAGACCTGATCCCGTGATCTCCACACAGAATGTCATCTATGTCCGCTTTAGATCAGACGTCAGCAACAATCACAAGGGCTTCAGAGCTGAGTTCTCAGAGGGTTAGTAACATCAGTTCTAATCCCATCCTCAATTCTATAACAGTTCACTTTAGATTGCTTTGCAACCATATTGGATTCTATCGTATCATTTGTCAACAGAACGCTTGTTTTTTTCTTTACATTACATTACATGCATGCAAAATTACTTCTTTTCTTTACAGCATGTGGCTCCAGCATTGTGGCTGATAATGTTGGAGGTGATATCGCTTCCCCAAATTACCCTTATCCATATCCGAACAATCAGCAGTGCAGCTGGATTATTGTGGCACAAGAACCATGTGAGTGAGAAACATCTGCTCATTTTAACCAATGATGTTTTTTTAGAATTTGTGGGTTACATAAGAATCCTTGATACACGAATTTACACATGCTGAATATTTTCATTTATGCTTTTATTTCACCCATATCTAGTCAATCATGTAACCTTGTCCTTCACTGACTTCGAGCTGGAATCGGTGAACACAAACTGCTCCCATGATGCTGTGGAGATCTTAGATGGCAACAATGATGAGGCCCCAGTAGTTGGTAATAAAGCCAGTTTGCACAACTATCTGCTCTATAAATTATATCTTGGTTGCTCAAATATAGAAATGGATTCTTATTTCAGGTAGGATAGTATAGGAAACTCTGTTTTTTCCCCTTGTTTAGGTCGCTATTGTGGAACTAGTTTACCCCATCCAGTCACCTCCTTCAGCAATGCATTAGTGGTGAACTTTGTCTCTGATTCATCGGTGACCAGGAAAGGCTTCAGGGCGACGTACATGGCCTCAACCTCTGGTCAGCATCCAATAACTCACCACTTCAGGATTAAACTTTCACATTCATCCATTGCAGTTTGTAGACTGATACCTGTCTTGGAAGTAACCATTCACTTTCTTCTGTTCTACTTCAGGCTGTGGTGGTAACCTGCATATGGAGTCTGGGGCGTTCAACAGTCCCAACTACCCAGACGCCTACCCACCCAACACTGAATGTGTATGGACTATCATTAGTTCCCCTGGAAACCGTCTTCAACTCTCTTTTATGTGAGTATCTTCTTGCTATTGTGCATCATACTCTTTATTAAAGCATGGTAACTGTGAAGTTCATGTGCTGTGAAGTTTATGCATATGTTTTCCCTTTACGTAATATAGTCTATTTGAGCTGCAGCAGAGTCAAGGCTGCAGTAATGACTATCTGGAAATTCGGGAGGGAAACTCTACTGGCACTCTCGTTGGCCGTTTCTGTGGGAACTCCCTTCCTTCAAATTACACCTCACTCATTGGTCATGTGCTGTGGATAAAGTTTGTCTCAGACTCTTCTGTCAGTGGAGCTGGCTTCAGGGCCACATTCTCACACTGTAATTTTATTCCCATTATATTCACTTAAATCCTCGAGGTCATTGTGGACCTAATAAAAATAACAATTACACTATTAAGTAGAGCTCATAATACATATACTTATAGAGCTCATAATACTTCATATTTTTCAGTGTATGGAAATGATGTCACGGGCAGCTCGGGCCAGATTGCTTCACCTTTGTATCCGCGTAATTACCCCAACAATGCAGACTACCGCTGGACCATCACTGTCAGTGGAGACTCCTATATTGAGATCCGGTTTCTGGATATGGATATAGAAGATTTATCTTCCTGCTTCTATGACCAGCTCAAGGTGTGCATCACTATTAAAATGGAGGATGTGCTATGCTTTAAAAAGATCTGTAGTATTTAGGTTTATTCATGTTCACTTTTTTCTTTTTGTTAAATAAATGTACAATTATGTCTGTTTTTCAAGGGTTTAAATGATCTTTCTAAGGATTATAGAAATCACAGATCTTTTAAGGGCTAAATATTGTAAAAAGGTTTCAAGGATTTTTCCTCAAGAGGTTATTAAAGATAAATGATACCTTGATCAGTCTTGTTATGTTTATTATACTGGTATTTTGACCTATACCAGTTTCGATTAGTTGCCAGTATCCTTCGGTTAATAATCCTGCACTGTAATCACTGTGTACTTCATATGGTAGATTGTAAATTCATTCCCTCTTTTTCTCATCAGATATTTGATGGACCTAATGTCCATGCATATCCTCTGGGAGTTTTCTGTGGTCTGATTCGGCCTCAACCTGTGAGAAGCTCTGGTAGCACTATGACTCTAGAGTTCAAATCAGACTTTGTGATTGGAGGAAGAGGCTTTCTCGTGGAGTGGACAGCTGTTCAGAGCTCTGGACCTTTGCCCACTATAGCACCAGGTGAGATGAAGAATAGAAGAAAAAAGCAGAGAAAATATATCTACTCCTTATCACGTTAACATGCCATGTTTATATGAGAGGAATATGAGCGTTTTGTCTGATGTTAAACATGCTGTTTTAAATTTGTTTTCAGGTGCTTGTGGAGGGGTTCTTAAACCTGAAGACACACCCAGGTTTCTTTTCTCTCCTGGCTGGCCAGATCCATATCAGCCTAACCTGGAATGCACGTGGGTAATCCGTTCACCAGACTCAACTGTGGAACTCAATATGCTGTTTATGGATATTGAGGATCAAGCCATGTGTTTTTATGATAGTTTGGTCATCAGAGATGGTGAGGCTCTAAGTCTATGAATAATTTCCCTTTTTTTATTTGTCACGGAATTAAAACAAGAGATAAACAGTCTAAAACAAACTTTTGATATTTCGTAACCAAGGTGAGACGAACTTGTCACCACAGCTGGCGAAGCTTTGTGGTCGTGAGCTGCCTGGTCCATTTCATTCCACTGGTGACTCCATGTTTCTTCGTTTCACATCTGATGGCATCATCAACCGCAGTGGGTTCAATGCCTCCTATTCTAAAGGCAAGTTCCAAAACCATGATAGAGCACTCTTCTTCGCTGACAGTGCTTAAACTGTAATAGGTAAAGCATGTTGAGCCTGTTAATTTGTAGCTGTACCACTTACGTTGTGTAATTCTTTTTTTTTTTTTTTTTTTTTGTAGGATGTGGAGGACTGCTTCATACAGACAGAGGGATTCTCAGCTCCCCTCACTATCCTCAGAACTACATGCCTAACCTGGACTGTAGCTGGCACGTGATGGTGACTCCTGGCTCTAGGGTGTCTGTTACTTTTCTGATTCCATTCCAAGTGCAAGGCTTCGGCACGGCATGCAGCTCTGGAGACTATGTGGAGGTAAGGTCTTATTTTTATAAATACAGCCATAGACAGAAAGGGATGGTCATTGGGAGAGTGATTTCATGTTTAACAGTCCTAACTTTCTTCAATTTTGAACTTCTATTAATTGCCATATACAGTACCCTTGCTGATGCTGGATGGTACATTCTGTGTATTATTGCAAAGTTGTATGCTTTCTCGAAGTTGGACATGCATCCTTAATTGATATCAATGATGTAATGGTTTCTAGTTGAAGAATGGACCGGATGGTAATGCACCATCTTTAGGTGGTCGTCTCTGTGGATCCACTGCCCCAACTCTCATCCAGACCACTGACAACCATCTTCATGTGCACTTTGTCTCAGACACCTCAAATGAGGGCATTGGCTTCAAACTGTTATTTGAAGCCCATAGTAAAGGTACTGCAAAATCTAATTGGTTACTTAATTATCTGATTATCGTATGCAGAGAAGTATTCATTGTATTATTGACTTTTTTTCTTGTGTAACCCAGAATATAGTTATTAAATGAGATAAAAGTTTGACAATATTTGTGTTTGTTCAGCTTGCGGAGGAACCATAGAGTTAAGTGATGGAGATCCACCAGGTTACATCACATCACCCAATTATCCATCCGACTACCCTCAGAACATTGACTGTATCTGGATTCTCATGGTTCCTAATGGAGAATCTGTGCAACTGGATTTTGAGGATTTCTACATTGAGCCAAACACTGGGTATAGGGTGCACTTCTCAGTGATCATAATCATAGCCATTACCCATTATCATATTCATGGGACATGATAGAATCGTGTCATTTTCTTCTCTTAGATGCTTATATGACTATTTAGAAGTGCGAGATGGTGTCACTTCAAATGCTGACCTCATTGCTAAGCTCTGTGGGAATACAAAGCCATCTACTCAACATTCCACAGCCTCTGCTATGTATCTCCGCTTTCGCACAGATAGCAGTATCGCACACAAGGGCTTTAAGATCAAGTACTCCATAGGTAACTAGATATTAACATCTAATCTTATACAGACAAATTAAAAGTTCTATGATTTGTGAGACCATTCAGTTGACTTTATGTATTTTTCTTCAACCAATCAGCGACATGCAGTGGCACGTACATCGGTCAGAGTGGAACCGTTAAAAGTCCAGGTTACCCAGATTCAAATTATCCAGACAATTCTAATTGTGAATGGTACATGGAAGGTCCCACTGGACACTACTTGACCCTCAGCTTCACAGCGTTCAACCTGCAGAGCTCTGCAGAGTGTACCAGTGATTATGTAGAAATACGCGAGTACAATGCTTCTGGTGAGTTACACAGCACAAGTAATAGCATGCAATAGAATATACCGTACACTATATGTACTACACTATAATACAGGGTGACCCCAAAATACCTTCCACATTTCAAAGGTAAATAAAAATAAAAAAAAGTGAAAGATAATAAAATTATTATTCGCACACATGAAACCGTAAAGCAGGAGATGCGCCACTAAGGTCTGTTGGTAGCCTAACCCCAACTTGAACACCTCAAGCTTCAAGAACTTGATGTGTGGTTTCAGTAACATGGGGCTACGGCCATGACCTTGACCCTTGTCATTTTTATCTGGAGGCTACCTCATATCATGAATGTGTACTCATTGACCCCAAACTCCTGAAGCCTTTATGGTTGCTATTCGGCAGGAGATAGGCGCCGTTTCACCTGACATGACCTGTCAAGCCATGGCATCCTTTAGATATCCCCTCCAAGCTTGTATAGATAATTACGGACACTATTCGGAGAATTTCATCTTTATAACATTATGTAAAAAACTGTATTGAATGTTTCCTGTGTGCAAATACTAATTTGATTATCTATAATGATTTATTTTTCATTTACCTTTGAACCTCAGACCTGCTGGAGGTTTTAATGGGTCATCCTGTATTAATCAGAAATCTTCCCCTCCAGGTCGCCTACTGGGGAAGTTTTGTGGAAACAATCTGCCTGGACCGGTGGACACAGGAGACAGTTTTGCATATGTGAAGTTTGTCAGTGATGGAAGTCTAAATGCAGCAGGATTTAGTCTTTCATTTGAAGCCAGTGTCGAGGGTAGGTGAACTTTTATGAACCAGAACAGGTCAAGTTATGCCTGTACATTGTGTTAATGACAACAAACCTAAATTTTATTTGAACAAGCATCATTTATAAACCATTTACTTCCTGCCTAATGTGGTCCATCTAATGAATAACCAATCATGGTTGATGCTTCATCTCTTATAGAATGTGGTGGGGATCTGAATGCACCATCTGGGACCATCTCATCACCAAACTACCCCAATATGTACCCTCATAACCGGTTATGTCGCTGGAAGATCACGGTGCCTCAAGGTCGTAGAGTCACCCTCACTATTAATGACCTACGGCTGGAGGACCACGACAGCTGTCTTTATGACTATGTGGAGGTGAGGGCATTTAATTTCCAACTATTATAGAAATCAACTCTGCTAGCAAATGTTTCAAGTCTGATTCTAAAAGTCAGTTCTCAGGTTGTTATGTGACCTTGTGCATTTGTTTTAGGTTATCAATGGGGTGCTGCCCAACTCCCCTCGGTTGCAGCGATTCTGTGGCTCTGTACCTGCCGGCACTCAGGTGAAGTCATCGGGTAACACCATGACTGTTGTTTTTGTCACAGATTCCTCTATGTCTAATGGAGGCTTTACTGCTGACTACTCTTCTGATGAGGCAGCAGGTGAGCAAACTCATAGTCTGTGTGTATCAGTCCACTTCTGCATACCTTCAAATAATGAAATGCTACATATGGTGAAACTCATGGCTTTTTTTCTGGTTTTGATCTATTTACTTTTATAGTATGTGGAGGAGTCCTTAATACCCCAGGGAACTTTACCTCTCCTGACTATGGTGTTGGTAACTACAGCAACAATCTGAACTGTGAGTGGCTGATCCAAAATTCTCATCATGTGAACTCATCCATTGTGGTGATCTTAGAAGACCTGCATCTTGAGCACCATCAGACCTGTGAATGGGATTATCTTGAGTTCAGACTCGGTGAGTGATGGTACATAATAAACTATTTATTAGTTTCTTAATTAATTGATTCATTAATTATATATGATTAAATCACCTTTTCAGGTGATGTGAATGGTGAACTTCTGGCCCGATTTTGTGGTCAGAGTATTCCTCCAGTCCCCATTGTGGTCTTCACGCCTGAACTTTGGGTTCATTTTCTGTCCGATGAAGCAGTGGTTGACTTGGGATTCAAAGCTACCTATTATTTCTCAGGTAACAATCTGCCAAAGACAACATAATAAACTCTTTGTGTCTCTGGAGCTACTGCTATGAAACTATTTGTCTGAGGATTTGTTACTGTAGATTGTTGAACTGCTTTGTTCTGTCATTCAGATTGTGGCGGCATGCAGAGTGGTGAGGGAGGGGTTATTTACAGCCCGGGTTATCCAAATAACTACCCAAGCCCTAGTCGCTGTGCCTGGCTCCTAGAAGCACCATTAGGCCATACCATTGCTGTAAATTTTTACTGACACACTAACCTTGATACCGGCACACTACTATGTTTTACATTCCTTTTAATGTGTACTAAATATAGATATATTCTTTAATCCACTAGCTGACCTTTACCTACTTCCAAGTGGAAGAACACAGCCAATGTTCTTGGGACTCGGTGACCATCTTCAATGGAGGTTCTCCAGGTTCTCCTATAATTGGACAATACTGCGGTCATACACCACCTGGAATGATCCAGTCAGGTTCCAACAAACTAGCAGTTGTGTTCTTGGCTGACCACACTGTGGCCAAAGGAGGGTTTATAGCCACTTGGTCAGTGGATTCCTCAGGTATGAAGTCACCAGCATACTGTGCTCACCCTTGATTGCTGCCTGGCTGCATTTCTTTCTGATACTTGATTTCAAAACATTTGTCAATGTTTTTTCTTCAGGATGTGGTGGAACCATACATGCTGACTCTGGCGGAATCAAGTCCCCCAATTACCCCCAAAATTTTCCATCTAATACTGAATGTTCATGGACCATCATCGCTCATGAGGGCAATCATTTGGAATTGGGTTTTGCAAGCGAGTTTGAAATACCTGACTCAAGTGGACATTGCCAGAGCAGTTACATCAAGGTGACCATTTGAAAGATATTTATACAAAAATTACACACATGTATGAATCAATGCGTTACCTACCATGAGTGATTTGACATCATTTTTCTGCTTGTTTCTCAGGTGTGGGCTGGTGACAAACAGCAGAATGATGCATTGTTAGCAACAGGCTGTGGCTCCACAGCTCCCCCTCTCATCCTTTCTCCATTCAACATCATAAATGCTCGTTTCCAATCAAGTGACGCACCTGGCAAAGGCTTCTCAGCCTCCTTCTTTACCCGTGTGTAACCAGGGTCTTAATTTTAGAGTTTGCTGAACATACTATATTGTTGTTGGGTTTTTTTTGTTTTTTGCCTTCTAACATGTTTATGCCTTATATACTTTGCTGGTCTTTTCTCTTTTAGGATGTGGAGCAAACTTCTCTGCCCCTGCAGGCCGTGTTGTATCCCCTAACTATCCAGATCACTATCCCCACAGCTCCAACTGTGACTATCTTATAGATGCTGGAGACCAGACAGTCGTTGTCGTCACCTTTAAAACATTCCAGTTGGAGGGTAGGCTATCCACAACATCACAAACATTTCAAAAGATCAGTCCAACCGGCAAAACACTATTTTCCTGTATGAGTCGTGTTTTTAAATACATAAATCTCTTCTCTGTATAATCACCAATCACCTGGCAAAAGACTAACGCTTAAAACTGTACTTATTTACGGCTACTGTTCTAGCTCACTCAACATGTTCCTACGATGGAGTAAAGATCTACAAGGGCTCATCAGAAAGTATAAATCTTCTTGCCACGCTGTGTGGCAACACCATCCCAGGCCCATTCTCCACTTTTGGTCCCATGCTCATCAACTTCTATTCCGACTCCATCATCAATGACAATGGCTTCCTGGCTGAATATATGGCCGTTCGTAAGTGTTGTTTTAATAAAATATAATTTTGCATTATTGTCAGCTATACAGTATGTTTCAGTGTTATCATTTTGGTGCATGCACTATGTCCTATGTAATAGCTATTAATAATGCTATCCTTTGGAGTAAAGTTAACTACTGCAACATCATTTACAGCGCTGTGAGCTCATATATGGTAGGTGTACAAGCCTACACACTGTAGGCACATTTGAATGTAGGTACTGGCATGCCTGTTTTGGCAGTGACTCTGTCTGTGGGTCGCAGTAGCTTAGCAATGGCAGGAATGTCACAGACTTCCACTGAGTACAAAACTGTGGAATGATTGGATTCAAAAGACTCAGCACTTTTCAAACAAAAAGGGAGATTTGAGAGAACACCCAAACATACACACACATACACATAGAGAGAAGCTCACAATCAGTATAAGCCCTTTGCTGGAATAAACAGCCTTATGTCTAATGCTATACTTAACAATTATTCGCCGAAGGTTAGGTGGATGTTGCAACATAATTGTTTAAGTATTTACTACAAACTTAAAAAGGAACAGAAAACACAAACTAAATCGAGATTTTTATAGTTTTATTTTGTACATATTTTAAGAATGAAGAGGCAGAAGAGCTCTATGATGAGCTCCATTGATTTAAGCATAGATAATGTCTATTAACCCTAGATAGAGGACCAATCAGATTGCACTGTTCCCGTGTAGTATATACTAACATAAAATGGAGCATAAAGTGTAGTAGTACTATATAGACTCCTTTAAATATGTACCTATTTTAATGGGACATTGATGTTACTCTTGTCTTTATAGCTTGTGGTGGCATTTACAATGGCACTTCAGGAACAATTGGCAGTCCTGCTCTCTCGATCATCCACTACCTACACAACATGAACTGCACCTACCACATCTCTTTACAAGACAATCGCATTGTTGAACTCAAGTAAGCCCATGTTATGTACTCGTTTACTTGGATTTGTTTACTGTGTAGACCCGTAATGGTCGACACAACTTGTATAGTGACTGCTATATTAACATTAACTTTGAAACATTGAATCAGTCATAAGCAGCTGCCAGGAAAGGAAGTGGAAGGAGACTGTTATGACTATTGTTTAGAAATCCACTGTGCTACATCGATTTAACTTAAAAAAAATTTTAAATTTCGATCACTATTTACTTGACCTGTACTTTTAAGTAATGTTCAGTATCTCTACCACATTACTGAGCAGTTCATCTCTTAAACAATGAAACCCAGAGTCTCTAAAGTGTCTGATCAAACTATTTGAACACTCAAAATCTACTGAGTTGCTTGTATCCTCTGTTCCATCTTCCAGCTTCTGTTCTGCCAGTAAGGCACCCAGGTGTGCAGTGATAAATATATGCTGGGACTCTCCATCTGTTTTCCTTTCAGGTGTTAGACCTATTGTGTAACCAACTGCACTGAGGCATTGTTTATCATTGTCTTAGATAGGAAGTGTTTCCTTTCCACAGCTGTATATAGAGATAATGGTTTGTGTTAGAAGGGAACTTTCTGGATAATATTATAGAGTGAATGTTAATGCAAACTGCGTTACTCCACTTCCTAGATTCAACAAGTTCCACCTTGAAGCGTCTTCGACCTGCACCTTTGACTATGTGGCTGTCTATGATGGACCAAACACCCAGGCCCCACTTCTTGGTCGGTTTTGTGGCACTGTGCTTCCCCCAACCCTCAAGTCTTCAACCAATCACATGTTTATTGTGTTCAGAACAGATGCATCAGTTGCTGATGAAGGTTGGAGGGCAACCTACAGAGAAACTTTCGGTATAATGTTTTTGATCTTTCTATCAATTACATAAAAGGAGATCACTTGCTATGAACTGAAACCTAACTTTTTTTATACTCTTCTTCTTAACTGCTGGACAGATATGAAATATAAATTCTTTTAACATAAGAGTTTTAATGTGATTATCTATGGAATCGATGCTTAACTGCTCTATAATAGATGAGGTGCACTAGAATATTTTCTCAGTGACTCATCCAGAGGCATTAAACAGTTGCATGACGATGAAGGGGCCAATCTGGGGTGCTCACAGAGCAAACTTCTGCTGCTTCAAAAGCTTTTGTTCCTATGTGCCAGTGTTTTTAAATACAGTACTGAGATCGCATATGGACAGAGCCTTAAGAGCTTGCTTGGATGGATCAATTTTACTTTGTCTTTGTGAACAAAAGAAAATAGATGCTCTTATACTTACCCTCTGTCCTCCAGGGCCAGGCACGCTAAGCATCAATCAGTGGGTACAATCAAGTGTATTCATGCCAGTCTGTTTGGTTTTTGTCTCAATACATGAAAAAGAAGGTTCCACTTCAATGTTTGTTGTCAAAGGGCAAAAGCAGAAGGACAGTGATTTTATTATGTGCGTCTTTGAATGAATATTGTAGAAACAGAAGAAACATATCCTCTGGTTTATTTTAATGCATTTATTTGAATCCCATTAACTGATTTAGTAAAAATAAATAAATAAATAAATAAATAACCAAACAACAAGAAACCAGCTTAGTAAATTCTTCAGAAGGCTTTGTCTGTTTTTTTGCTTGTGGTGTTTGTATCTTGGATTACATTTAGGACCATAAGAATATATAGTACCATAAGAGACCTTTCATAAATGTTATCCCACTGATTATGGTCAGGTTACTCAGTTTAAGGGTTACCTGGTTTTAACTAGGTGTGCTACTTAATCCTCTTTAAACATTGTTAGGAAAATATTGATGGTTTTACAAATGCTGGAGTTCACATAAAGTGTGCAGTTACTGCCACCTGCTGTGTATTTGTACAAACCTGGAAAGCACAAGCTTGAATGTCCTGTCTGCCTCTATTCACTCAGGACCTCAGCAGGGTTGTGGAGGCTACCTAACCTCCTCCTCTGGGATGTTTGGTTCTCCTGACATTGATATGAATGGAAAGTACGAGCCATACTTGAACTGTCTCTGGACCATCGCTGTTGTCCCTAACAAAGTTGTCAGCCTCTCTTTTTCCACCTTTGAGCTGGAGGGTGGCTCTACATGTTCATATGATTATGTTAAGGTACAGACAAAAAAACGTTTTAATACATGATAATCTGTTTGGTCTTTAACATGAGCTTTTATCTCCGTTTAATGACTTATTCTGTGTCTTTCTTTAAACATTTTTGGTTGTTGTTCTTTCTTAGATCTACGATGGTGACAGTGTCAATTTCCCACTGGTTGGAACATTCTGTGGAACTGTAATTCCTTCTACCTTTGTGGCAGCCAGTAATTTTCTGACTGTGCACTTTGTCACTGACGGCTCAGTGGCTTTCAGGGGCTTTAACGCCACCTACACTTCAGTCGACAGTAAGACAGACTCCGTTTCCATATGATTTCTCCTCAACTCATTACTGAGTCACTACTATACCAACGTGAATCCTTTTAATTTACACTACTCTGCATGGATGTGGTAGTACAATACATTAGAGATAAGCAAGGAATAAATCATCTGATGTCTAATATGATTAGTCTATTAGTCATTTGATCTGAATGGAAGACTTTTTTGCATCTACATAGGACTATGTGGAGGAACATATAATGCCACAACCACAGCTCAGACTATCACATCTCCGGCCTACCCCAATGCATATCCTTCTTTCACCTACTGCCGCTGGGTTCTTGATGCACCACCACAGGAAGCAGTGAAGATAGTAGTCCAGCAGTTCCATCTGCAGCCTAGCCAGAGCTGCACCAGCAACTTCCTGGAGCTGAAAGACTGGCCTGTGGTTGGTTAACATATCAGTCACAGTTTCGCACTCCACCTGTGTTACAACTGTTTTTTCCCCTCTAAAACCTTCTTTTGTATATTTGGTCTTATTTAGGGAGACTATGGGCAGGCACATAAATTCTGTGGTTCAGACTCCCACATCTCTGACTTCTACAGCTATGACAGGACCATGCACCTCACCTTCCAATCTGAAACCTTTATCACAGGCAATGGCTTTAGTCTAACCTACCAAGTGGCAGGTGTGTTTTCATTAGTGGCCTTTCCTCATATAACACTTTTTTTAACATCTAAATGACTCATTTAACATATATTTGTCTTTGTAATCAACAAGGATGTAGCAGAGTTTATGAGCAGTCTTATGGTTACCTCAAGAGTCCTGGCTGGCCTGCAGTGTATCCTCATGACATGGACTGCAGCATTGTCCTTCGCTCGCCTCAGAACAGCTCCATCTCACTGTTCTTTGACAACTTTAATGTGGAATCTCACTCCTCTTGCGACTTTGATTATCTAGAGGTGAGAACGGGATCATCAGTGATTACATCACCAAGCCCTTCCATTTAAAACAATTATAGCTTTTGTGTGAAGTTAAACATGTAGATTTGTAATGTAAAATTTTTGAAAGCAGTTTAATAGAGTATAATTGTCATTTAGTATATATTACAAGGAAAAAGAACTGTCTGATTGGTCCTTTGTCTCGGGATGAATAAAATAAACTGAGGGTATAATGCTTGAATTGAAATGACTAACACTCAGTTTGTTTCAGTCACTTAAAGCATCACTATTATCATGCTTTATAATGGAAAAATAAACCACAAAAAGCTTGTTTTTCTTGTTTCCATGTAGTATATACTTAAACACCTTTACGGAATGCAGTGCACTTTCTTTTGCCTGTAGTAAGAACGTGCGAGAGTGTGAAGAGTGTGTAGACTAAACAGACACCTTTGGCTATACGGCACTTAGCTTAGCTCAAAGTAAAGAGCCCACCTGACCTGCCTCTCTCATGATAAAAATATGTAAAAATAAACAATAAAAATCTAATTTTTTTTATGTTTCTGTGTAGTATATACTTAAACTCTAAAAGAGTGTGCGTTTGGAGCTTGTGTCTGTTGTGATTTTAAAAATGTAAATATA
>JBCNYH010000001.1:24112664-24127382 GCA_039654325.1 Tandanus tandanus
TATTTAATTAAACAGAGTTGCCTAGATTCATCATTTGTTGTATGCGTACACTCACTCACTCACTCACTCACACATTTTCTAAGCCGCTTAATTCTAATTAGGGTCACGGGGAGGCTGGTGCCTATCTTAGTCGATATTTATTTTCTTATATCTAAATATAAGGCATCTTTGCTTTTACAATATTTGCATGTCCCTAAAACTACCCGTGCCCAATCGTGTGGCAGTAGTGCAATATTTTAATTTATCCATGATTATAAAGATCCAGTACAAGGTAATGGAGAAAAACAGTATGATCACAATACTTTGACGGTGCTGTGTCCTGACATGCGTTTCTGTTCAGTGTGGTTGAAAAAAGTAGCAATTTACAATTGATGTAGTTTTTCAGTTTAAAGCAGTCTAGCCCTTCTCCCCTGACTTCTCATCAACAGAGCTAATAAAATTTCTGCTCACTACTCATTTTACTTTTCTCATCCACCATTCTGTATAAAATCTAAAAACTATTGAGTGTGAAAAGCATAGACATATACATATATTACTATATTTTAACCAAATCTCTCATCTTCTGCATTCTTTATACATATGACTTTATTCTTCACGTTTCTTTCATCTGATTGTCTAACAGTGAGTTCACACCTGAATGCATTCCACATTACTGTTGCCTTTTTATCCTTGTTAATGCTTGTCTGTATTAACAGGTGCTACTATAATTATACTGCTTATTTCCTCAAATTATTGCTGTTGAACAGCACTTGGGTTCTTGATGACCAGTTTAACCCGTCACACCAAGATGGACGGCCTGAACGCAGCACATAAGGTACAAGTGGAAATATTGGCAACCCATCTCATTCAGGAGGTGCATTCAATCTGGACACGACACACTGATTTGCTGGTCAGTCCAGACCAAAACCCACTCAGGCAGACCATTAGGACAAACTGCATTATTTCTTCAAGATAAAAAAGACAGACAGGAGACAAACCGGACATCTGTAGCTCAGCACAGCAGCCTGACCGGTTTCTAGTAGCATACTCACCCAACACCCACGTTCAGCTTTTATTTATTTGCCTTTGGCTGGACACTGTCCAGCATGCACATTTGTAATTGGAGTCACCAGCTCGCGCAAGAGGGCCATTAGTTGGAGAGCACAGAGTGTGCGTGTGGGGGGGTGTAAGGTCTGTTAAAATATGTTGTGTTACGACACTTACGAGCTCCCGTGGGTGACTGAGGTGCCGTTTTTTATTGTCAAATCTATTAATCAGTAAATCTACCCATATAAAGTCTTATTTGTGCTTCGTGCTTGATGAATGTGCGGTCCAGTCATTTTCCAGACATCGAAGCCTACTGTTGGAAAGACATACAAGACATTGCAGAGCGGCACAAACAACATGCTCCATTAGGAAAGTATGAAAATCATTCATTTGTGCCTTTACCGACTGCGTATTATATTAAATATTACAATGCTTCTTGGATTGTCAGGATCTTTTTTTTTTCTAAGCACAGCTGCTTGCAGATGAATTCTTCACATGCTTGTGCGTGAGAGAGAGGAAGGCAGAAAACCACAGACATAATATAAAAAAGGAAAAATATTATATTATAAAAGAAGAAAGTAACTTTTACCATCATTACATTTTTATGCCACTCTGTTGAATCAAATCTGTTTATTCTGAGTGGTCAGAAGCTGCTAATTCTTTTTCTATAAGAGAAACTTTGACAATAATACTGTCTGCAAGGGATTTATTAATGGTTTCGGTTATATACATATATAGCAAAGGTTATATATCATTTCTCTACTAATGACTTACACAGACACTTGTATGGCAGACTGTCCTTAGAAATAACTGGATATAAGTTATGTGTTTAAATTTACAGTAAAGAGATGTTCATCCAGTGTCAGTGCTTTGTAACAGACAGTGATAATATTGGAACTAAGTTTTCATATATAGAAATGTTTTCAGGATTTGAGCTTTGCTGTTTCTTGCTAACATGACCAGCTTGTACTTTATTATTATTATTATTATTAACTTTGAGTGATAAAAGTAACTGATATTCTAACTGAAATTAATAAAAGTAACCAACTTGTTTCTTGGACATTCCTCCTTAACATTAAATTTAACTATTAAAAAGTTTGTTAGTGTTCTTTATTAAATGTATTTTATAGCTTTATTATTAAAATGTATTTGTTTGTTTGTTTATTATTAAAAATAAATACAATTAAATAATTTGCATTTAGACATGCTGTTATTGGAAATCAATATCAGGATGCTGTTCAATATGATGTCAGTGGGGGGTACCAGCCCTATCCTTCTCATCATGTCTCCCAGCCAATGAGTAATTTCCTATGACAGTACACGTTTTATCAAAAGTGCTTCACGAGTGACACGGAGCATCCATCAGTTAAAGGAGACGACGGTGATAAATGCTGCAGAACTGAACTTTGGCCAGCTGAAAGGAAAACAAAGTCTAAATATTTGTAGAAAGAATAGAGGAAGAACAGAACGGAACTCCACAAAGTTGAAAGAAAGGAGAATTACATGATATTCACAGAGCAGTGCAAAATAAAATTCATATGTATTCACATTCATACTAATATACACTAATAATATTATAATCATATGAATAGCCTTTAACACCTGATTACACACATACACACAAAATCCTTGCACTCCTATCTTTTTTTTGGGACATTCATTGACATAATGTACTCCCTAGCCCCTTACCCTGACCATAAACTAAATGCCTGACCCTGAACCCTTATCCTTACTTTCACCTTAACCTAATTCAAACCTGAACCATATAACCCTCAAACTATACTTTTTTCTGTGGGGGCAGCCATAGCCTAATGGTTAGACAAGCTAATTAGGTTTGGGACTGAAAGGTCACTGGTTCGATTCCCAGACCGGCAGATAAAATGCATGGTGGTGGGGGGCCTTCATGGCTGAAGTGCCCTTGAGTAAGGCACCTAAACCCGGACTTCTCTCTGGGTGCTGCAATGTGGCTACCCACTGCTCCTGTGAGTGTGCCCACTGTTTATGTGTGTGTACCCACTTTGTATGGGTTAAATGCAGAGCTAAATTTTCCTTGTGGGACAAGAAAATAAATAAAATAATAACATTAAAATAAAAAAAGTGAAGACCAGCCAAAAATTATCACCTTTCACAAAGTGCCCCATTCTGTTGTAAAAAATGAATTCCCGTGTTCCATATGTAGCGGGTACAAGACACACACACGCGGTCGATATTCAAGTGCTCAAGAGCAGAGTCAGGGGTTGTTTGAAGGATTTTTCTCCACTTAAGACTTTAAGATTATCTAGAGTAGAGTCCATGACTCCTGATAAAATGGTGTGATGTTTATTGAAAGCATTTGGGATATGAGAGTCTCAAGGCAAATTTCATGGCCAACGCAGAGAGATATCTCAAGTCAGCTACTGAGGAAGATTTCTACACTGTGTGTCCTTTAAAAAAGGGGGTGGGGGTTTGTCTTTTTTGTACAGCGTAAACAATACAGGTTTCTGACACAGGAGTTTGGCATTGCTGTGCTGCATGCATTTTGCCCCCGGCCAGAAGGAATGAAAATTTGAGAGGAAAATTTGCTAATGGTTTTCCGCATACTGTCCGGAACAGATGTGTGCTTCATTGGGTTACTTTGGATTCAGGATCCAACAATCGGTCATATGCACAGTAAAACAAGTCAAAAAACGTTGAGCACTAAGAATAAATACAGAAGAAATATAGTGCAAAGGTAAAAGTACTTGCAACAAAACGTATGTTTTTAGGTGCAAAAAGGTAGCAGTCAAAAAGTGTGTGACATGATTCTTAATATCACAAAGCAGAAATAAAGGTGAAGATGCTTAATGAAAAATATAAACAGGTCATGCTTTATGTTGTTATATTCCGGAGATTAAATAGTCCGTGTGAGTGATGTGTTTTCATTTCGGTTTTTCATTCATCACATTAATATTTTAAAGACCTTCCAGTTGGCTAATGGTCTACTCATATTTGCATATAATTTCATGAAGAATGCTGAATTAATTAGAGCGCTTAATTAGAGCTTGTACATGTATGCATTGTGCACGTGTGTGTGTGTGTGTGTGTGTGTGTGTGTGTGTGTGTGTGTGTGTGTGTGTGTGTGTGTGTATGACACTCAGAGGAAAAATAGCAATAGTCAATTTAAAGGTAAATCAGAAAAAAACATTGTTACAAAGAGTGGGTGTGTCCTTTAACTGGTTCTGCTTCATTTGTGTGTGTGTGTGTATACTACAATATAAATAAAATTATTATTGTATAAAATTATTAGTGTACTTGCCATGACCTTAGTGGCCTCAAATCTCATAGTCCTGTCTCTTTCTTTCTGTATAGCTGAGTCTAAGGGATAATGACCTGATCTCTTTACCTAAAGAGATAGGAGATCTGGCTCAGCTGAAGGAACTGCATATCCAGGGCAACAGGCTGACTGTGCTGCCTCCTGAACTTGGTGAGTTGTGTGTATGTATTGAGTATACGTGTGTGTGTGTTTATCTGTTTGTGTGATAGAGGAGGTTGAAAAGAAGAAAAATTTTATCATTTAAAAAAACATTGGACTCCATATTCATTCACACAGTGTAATCAGGTCAGATTCGTGAGACTGGTGCGATCAGTGTGACTTTTGCTGCAGTCGGCTTTGAGTGTTTATTTCTCTGTGATAAGGAGATATGTTTTGACAAAAGGCAAGATAAAATCTGTTGGACTTTTACATCCGAGCCTTCTGGCTCATCAGGCCCGGAGCTCATCCTGATTTCTGTAGTGTGAAGTGACCAGGAGTTCAAGTCCTCTTGG
The DNA here is from genome assembly GCA_039654325.1 of Tandanus tandanus. Lineage (NCBI taxonomy): Eukaryota > Metazoa > Chordata > Actinopteri > Siluriformes > Plotosidae > Tandanus > Tandanus tandanus. The sequence goes on from JBCNYH010000001.1 coordinate 24,117,474, forward strand.
ATGGGACGTTAGTCCCACACTTGTGGTTGAGACCTTGCCCAGGGGTTTTAGCACAGTGGGGGCTGACAATATTCAAACTCACGACTCCAAGAATATCGATGGATAACGGCACCTTCTGAGTTTAGTCCATAGCTCCTGAAAACTTCAAATTCCCATATCTCTGAGAATATTGGAGATAATTTTGCTCGATGTCAGAAGAGGGTACTGAAATAATGTACACACCTGATTCTTTAGTTTGAAAAATTTATTTTTTCTATTCTAAAACAATGTTTTATATGTGATTAAAAGCATACAGTACTTTTGACACTTAGTGCAGATCTTTACTTTCATTAGTAATAATTGTTTTTCCCTGACAGTCTCTATCAGTGTCTGTCTCTCATTAGCATGTAACCTGACAGCACTAGCTTTCAATCCAGAGACTGATCATTTCTTAAAACATGCCCTCAAGACAGATGCCATTGTGTGTACACATAAATAAATAAATAAACCTATGACACTGTGACGTTTACTGCATCTTCAGCAGAGAGACCCTCCCTATTTTCTGGCCCTGTGTTGTGATTGGTTGATGATTGTTTTGGGATGAAGCGCACTCTGCTGACCTGGTGAAGACCGAGATAGACTGAGGCATCAACTGCTGCTCTCCACACTGATAGTCTTCTGCACTGAAGCACTTGCCTCCATTTTCAGCTGTAATTTGATGGCATTGCGTACAGAGAAATCTTCTGTATTATATAAACCAGTCTGCAAACCTAACCATGCAATTTAAGAGCTGTACACAGGGCAACGGTCAAACTGGTTTTCATTTACTCTGTTTATCATACGCCTCATATATTGAGGTTGCTTGTTTGGTGCACATCATTTATCTTCTTATTTGCAGTTTGGTTAATAAGGCTGCTTCAGTACACCGTATGAGAACAAATATACAAACACAATCCATTTCTGTATCTGTGTTTATATTTAAACCTGAATCTGAGAGCCCACAAAATGTGGGAATATGTCATACAACCAAAACAGACAATACACACATAACCTTCCTTCTCTCCAAGCTATAGGCTCAAATATTTTTTCCAGTCATCTTATTTATATACAACAAAACTGTAATATAAGCTTTGCTTCTTTAATTCATTTTAAAAGCCATGATGCGGTTGTGCAGTCACACAGTGTGAAGGGCTGCTTTTAAATGAAGTCTGATCAAGCTGTTCTGAGTGTGGGCTGATACTCATGCCCATTTCTCTGTGGTGGCCCTTTTCACACACACACACACACACACACACACACACACACATACACATGTACACGTACACACATGCACACAGGCTGCCTGATAAGTGCCCTTAAACAGCTAAAACACCCACACCATGTCTAACAGAATTATCGGCTTGGCCAGAAAATCGAAAATAATTATTCTACCCTTGCTGTTGTGGTGCTATTTTGTTGTAGTATATTTTACATGTAAATACCATTAAGTTTGAGCTACTGATTCACATTTTTTTATCTTCCCATGCAAAGCTATTTTGGTGTTTTTGTTTGTGCATGTAGAGACACACAATTTTTGTTTTAACAATTTGTGTCCCATCAAAGCAAAGGGGGTATTAAGTCAGAAATTATTTATTTTGAGTTATTGGTACCATTTTGTAGCTGATATCCTAAGCTTTAAAATGAGGCCAAATTTTTAACATATTTGTCTAGTTTTGGAGAAACTAACCAAAACCTGCCAGGAATTTTCAGAACTTTGGAGAAAATCGTGTTTTAAAAAATTTCCTACTTAATTAATACCCACTTTGCTGTGATGGGTCACATTTTTCTTACTACATTTACATCTACAGCATTTGGCAGGACACTCTTATCCCGAGCGACTTACAATCATCATTTTTATACAACTGAGCAATTCAGGGTTAAGGGCCTTGCTCAAGGGCCCAACAGTGGTGATAGTGGGGATTGAAACGCTGACCTTCGGATCAGTAACCCATCTCCTTAACCACTAAGCCAGCACTGCCCTACTGTGCCCTACACCACTTACTAAACAAATGAGACAAGATAAGCAAAGTAAATTTACATAAGTTGACAAAAAATGTAAATTGCCATTCCAGGATTGAAATCACAGAATTCTAGGGTTGTAATATAAGTGCCCATAAATTACACCAAAGCAGTCACTTGGGTCAGTTTTTCAAAAATGGGATTTTGTGCCTTTCTGAGAGAAAAAATTCACTCTTTTTATATTAAAAAAAACACCTAACTTCTTCCATTTTCTGCGTAAATCTGAAAATTTATCATTTTCACTCTCTATTTAATTAATCGGTTATATCCCAAAGTATACTTGTGCAACTTGGTACTGTAGGTTCACATATTAGTAATATTCATAATATATCGAATAAAGCTGAATTGGTATATGGTTATAGAAAATAATTAATAATGTATGACCATATGTGAGTGAGCAGCGCCAAGACAGCAGTCACTAATCAGTGATGATGTAAATCATGATGGTAGCATGAGTCTTCAGAAACATTCTGTCTGCCAATTTACAGAGAAATGCATCCAGTCTAATTGGGAGGAACATCACCATTCAGCAAGACAATGAACACACTGCCAACACAATTACCAGACCTTAACCTAAGCAAGCATGCATTTCACCTCTTAAAGAGGAGACTGAAGATAGAACAACCTACCACCCAACAACCAAAAAAAAACCAACAACTGAAAGAAGCCTGGAAAAGCATCACAAAATAAGAATGTAACAGTCAGTCACTGTCAAATGCCTTTAGTGTATTAGGGATGGAAAAAACAGAAGAGTTGGTTTCCATCATTCAAGTATTTTCAGAATGTATTCTATCTTTTATGTATAGTAATGTCTCCATAGATTATTGCATTTACAGCATCTTGAGTTTGTTAAAAAATTGCAATAGGTGATGCCGTGGCCTCTCCTGGACCCTTGTAGAAAAGGCTGTGCATATGGAGCTTATTAAGACCCTTACGTTATGTCTCCTTAATCTTGTTTCTCAAAGCCCAGTCTTGTTAGAGCTGCCATGGATGTGTGCGTGAGAGAGCGAGTGAAAGAGAGGGATGGGATGTAAGGAGCAGAACCCAGCTAACAAGGAGCAGCCAAGCGCACAGATGAGGGAAAGGCAGAAGGGGGTTACTACAGGGAGAGGAAATAACACCATGAAAGAGGAGGGACAAAGGATGAGTAAAATGGTGCACACATTTTAGGACCCCCAACAGTATTCTGGGTGATTTTTTTTCTCTATTCCTTGCTGTATGGAGCAGTAAATGAATCATATAGGAAAATTGTAAACATACTTGTGTACTGCAATTAAGGCTATTAAGGTTAAATTTTGTAAATACATTGTTTATTTCTTGTGATCATGGGAATTGTTTTTAAAAGCGTCTCTCATGTTTAAGCAGCTTCATCCTAGTGTAAGCTCTTGAATTCTAAAGCAGGATCTTAACAGACCGATTTAATGACTGTGGAGTTGAAAGTGAGGCAATAGATTAACATCTAAATTACAATAATGTTGCTGTCTGGCTGGTTTTCTGAGGCATGATGTTGTATGCCAAGGTTCAAGTTTAATTTAGCTGTTCCTTTGACAGCTTTTTCAACAGTTTCTAATCAGGAACAATTTAATTAGGTCCCTTGCGTGCTACGATGTGCCACATTAACACTGTGACCTGTATTGTTATGCCATTTTATTTATTTCTTTACTGCCTTTCTCTCCCTTCGTACTCTATATTTGCACCAATCCCACCTCATTCCCATCCCTCCATGGGCATTCCCTGACTTCTTTTGTTTCTTTTCCTGTAGGTAATCTGGACCTGACTGGCCCAAAGCAGGTGTTTAAGGCTGAGAGTAACCCATGGGTAACTCCCATAGCAGATCAGTTCCAGTTGGGTGTCTCCCATGTCTTTGAATATGTCCGGTCTGAGACCTACAAATAGTAAGTGACCTTGTCCCCATGCTTTGAGCTTAGTGAGCAATCAAGTGATGTGCCTGTGTTTTTAAATGTTAGTTCTAGAGCATGCAAGGGTTTGTGGATACTATTACTTTACTCTTCAGTCGCAAAGGAGAAAACATACACATAGCCCTTAGACTGATGAATATGTGGAATCAGTGGCAGGAGAGTCATGCTGGTGCTAATCAGGTGTTTTTAGGCCATAGATTTTTTGGCCGCTACATGACAGAGTCTGTTAAATTTCCAAGAATATTAAAAAAAAAAAAAAAAAAGTATCTGAAGTTTACGTACTTTTTCAGCCTAGGTTTCAACACTGAGACTGTGTCCGAGTCTCAAACATTAACTAGATTGCTGTTCCATAACTGTAAAGCTTTGTAAAAGAAAGCTCCACCCCCTGCTGTAGCCTACATTATTCGAGGTATCAACAAGTAGCCTGCATCGTTTAGTCCAAGTAGGTGGGGTGGATAATAAAGTCGAGAAGATTATGAAGGTTGCTAAGATAATGTGGTGCGAGACCATTCAGTGCTTTATAGACCAATAGTATTTTTTTTTTTACTGGATGCGAAATTGAATTGGGAGCCAATAAAGTGTGGATAAGATAAGGATGAGGTGGTCATATCTTCTACTCCTAATAAGGATGCTTTTTGCTGCATTCTGGACTAACTCATTCATTCACTGGAGCATCAACTGCTTGATTTTTGTCACTTCAGCAGCTGTTTGTGCGTTAGAGTACTCTTCTGTGTTGGTAGGTAGTTTATACCTAGGGACATGTCTCTGATAAGAAAACATCGGCGAATGCCAGTGTCTTTATAAAAAGAGAATAAATGAGATGTAAGAAGACATTTCTTAAGAAAGTTTGGTGAATGCTTGCATGATCTGTTCAGACTCTTTAGTCCGGCTTTCACTGGTGTGACTGTGGGTGGTGTGTCTAAAACACAGGTGTCTCTTGTTTTTCTGTTCGCTAACTATGTGCTCTTAAGCCACATTCACATAGGAAGCGACGAGTGACACACAACCATGCAAAGTCGTGATTCAAGGGATTACCAGTCAGAGCTTAAAGATAACATTGATTGGCAGATGCTGCCAAACACGGTGTTTGCCAAAACCTTTCCATAGGGAAACAACGAACACAAGTTTAATTGTTCTGCTCACATCAACACGGAAGATGAGGTTATTAGCGTTTCTAAATATCCTGTTCTTTATGACTGCACACAGAAATTTTACAAGGATAATAACCGAATACGCCGTGTCTAGATCCACGTTTTAAAACATGAGTATATATAATTATGTACGTTTAACTCTTCCCGGTTCATGATGCACAAGAGTCTTCACTCTGTGCTTCCTGAATGATTAAATAATGATAATAATAAGCTTTATATGATGATAACATGAATTAAAATAAACTCAAATACTATAAGATGATAATAATAAAAGCTCTTACAGACCTGCTGCAGGGAACTAGCGTGATGCTGCTTACAATTTCACTCTGAAAGATTATTAACTGGGGAAAGATGTGAGGGAGTTACATTAGCAACAAGAGCTGAGAGGGTGAAACAATTTGCTTCTCTCTCCAGGTGATGTCGCGTGTCGCTTAATGGCGAAGAGATTCGCTTGTCGTTCGTCGCATCCTTAGAGTCTAAAAACTTGCCACAACGGATAATGTGGAAATCTGGAAGTAAACATTGGAGACAAAGTTTTTACATTAAAAAAAATAGTGTTGAAGACTTTTAGAAAGAACTGTATTAATTATAAAATTAAAATAGTGCTTTCACTCTTTAAATACAGTCATAACACATGGTCTGCGGCCCCATAGTTCAATCTTTTATCGTGCATTTCTTTGTTTTACCCTCGTCTGAGCCTTGGTGTTTTCTTTTGGCCCTTTGATACATGTATGATTGATTGTGTAATACAACTTGCTCTTATAAAGCGTAGAAGTGCACACACCACCCACAATGTAATCTGATTAAATCAAACACATTTCTTACAAATGTAACACATGCCACCATATCGCTCTTTTCTTGTTATGGCCTTTAAGTAAAAGACAGCTGTCTGATGATGACTGTCTTTTATTAAATGTTCACTTTAAATATAGACCCACTATACAGGTCAGATTTATTTCTGAACATATTTCTGGATCAAGCACAATGAGCAGGCTTTTTTTTTATTATTATTAAGGGTTCTGTCGATTTACCTCAGAAGCATACAAATTAAAGTCAAACCTAGCGGCGTTCCTCTTTTAAAACTGGCAGCATAAATCTCTTGGCCCAGTGATCTACATCAATGACACAACTTGCCTCCAGTGACTCTGAAGGGAAAAGCAATACTGGCTTAATAGACTTATTTATATTGTCTCAGTTGTCAAGAAACATACATCATATATGTAAGGATAAAGGTTTGTAATGTGCACTCACTGGCTACGCGTAGTGGTTAGGGTGCTGGGCTCATGAGGCGGTCGTTGGTTTGAAACCCCGTTAGACCCCCACCATGCTAAGACCCCTGGGCAAGGTCTTAACCACAAGTGTGCCTCTGTCCACCCAGCAGTATAAATGGGTACCAGTAAAAATACTGTGAAGGTAACCTGCGATGGACTAGCGTCCCATCCAGGAGTTGAACTCCTAGTCGCTTCACGCTACAGAAACCGGGGATAAGCACCGGCCTGATGAGCCACATGGCAGTGGTGGCTTAGTGGTTAAGGTGATGGGTTACTGATCCGAAGGTCAGCGGTTCAGTCCCCACTATCACCCTTAACCCTCAATTGCTCAGTTGTATAAAAAAAATTATAATTGTAAGTCACTCTAGATAAGACGTCTGCCAAATTCTGTAAATGTAGGCTGTAAATGTAAATGTAGGCTCCATCTGCCAATCAACAGACTTACCTACCATATGATTTCCCTTACTTGACAAGTTTTTCATTGGAACTCTTAAGCCCAATACACATATCCTACGTATATCAAAATTTATTCATTTTAATAACTTGTTTAGAGAAGGGAATAAAAATGGGGTAACCAAACTCGCAGTGGTAGTCTTGACATGTAAAGTACACCATTTAGAAACCGCAGCTTTAGAGAACATTTCAATATAACAAGAATATCTTTAGTTCTTTATTTATTTCACATCATTATCGATGACGTCACATCACATGACCCGACTATTATACGCCTCTTTTTCTCTATATTACTCTCTCCCAGAACAATTTTCTTATGTTTTTCCTTTTTCGAGATATAAAATTTTCAAAGAATAACACAGAGTTTCCATGTGTACACGTACGCCAGAGGGATGGAGGACGGATGGATGGTATAGATTTTATTAGGGAAAAAGAAAACACACTCCTATCTCAGGGAGGAAACCACCTATTGAAACCAAACTTGGGCATGTTTATCTATGTAGTGATAGTAGTTCAAAGCCATGTTGGTTTGGCTTGGCGAGTACAATTACATAAGGAAAATTATTTAAAATGTCTTGACGTTCCAAAAGCAACTCGAGGGTTGGACGCTTTTTCCTTATCAATGGTGCTCCACTCGCGTAGCGCATTGCTCCGCACAGGAGCTCCGCTATTAAATTGGTTAGTGAGTATACTTTGTGGCAATGTAACCAAGTTTCTGTGATGTCAAATACTTAAAGTTCTTAGTTTGATGCCCATAAACTGACTAGAGTGTTTTGGCAAGTGTCATATCTCTGACTCTTTCAAATAAATCACTTAAAGGGGAGATGATATGCTTTTTCCACTTTTTTGACCCCTAAAATTTTTTACAGTCTTCAGTAGACATGTTAGACAAAACCGAAATAATGAGGTTAGTGCAAGTTTTCACACCGAGCTGTTTGAAGTACAAGTTTTTCACCTATAATTATTATTAGTATTATTATTTTATTTATTTTAATGGAATTATTTATTTATTTATTTTGGCACATTAGTGTGTCACGGCATGACATGACAAACACACACACACACTCAGGATAATGTGGCATAAACACTGTTGTTTGTGCCATGTCAGTTTTAAATAGCATCTTTATCAATAGAAGGGTTATATTTCTTTAAAAAATTAACTAAAAAACTTTCAGTATTCTATGCAGCATGTCATTGATAATACTATGCATCTTTTCTATCCCCCTTAACAGGAAAAGACAAATCCTTCTATTTGATCATTTAGCTGTGTGTCGAGCTCATCCCCACAACCCACATACTGGAACTGATCTTTTCTCAAGACACAAGACTACTTTTTTTCGCGTTAGAGCAGATTCCTGAATCTTACCGTATGTCGTCCTTTTTTGGTTTCATACTCTGTGTGAGCTTTGCTTTAAGATTTAAACCTGATGAAGTCTGAATAAACTATTTTATTAATTATGTTGTCCATGTTGACACGAACACATAATGTTCCCATAATCTCTGCAGATTCATCAAATGCTTATTGCTATTAATCTCCCCTTCTGCCACATCCCAAAAGGGATTCTAAAGGGTTAAGATACCATGAAGTCATTTAACATATACTGAACTCCTTGTCATATTCATGGAACCAGTTTGCAATGACTTCTGCTTTGTGACATAGTGCATTAAATTCTGTAAGTTGCGAAAATTGTGGCCACAAATGAATGCAGACAGACGACGCCATTCAAGCAATGCCTAATCGATATTAAAGGGCACAGCAAATGCAAAGAAAGCATTCCGCACACATTTAGACCACCACCACCACCAAAGTGAACTGGCGCCATGGATTCATGATGTTTAATGCTGACTACAATCTGCATGGCAATGCAGAAATTGTGACTCCTCAGACTAGACACCATTTTCAGAATATTCATAGTAAACTGTCTAGTTTCAGTGAGCCTGTGCCCACTGAAGCTTCAGATTCCCCTTCTTGGCTGACAGGTCTTCTACTCTTGTAGCCACTCCATCTCTAGGTTCGCTATTTTGTACTTCTGTTTTGCACACTATGATGGAATGATTTCTGTAGCCACCCTGTCAGTCTGAACCAGTCTGGTCAGTACTAAAAACTGAGTCAAACTTTATGGGATTTGCTTACCTGCATTATTGATACACATGCATGAGTGTTGTAGTGCTACGTTACGATTGGCTGATTTTTTAATTATGTAAATGAGTAGAGGTGCTAGTGTTTTTAATAAAGTGGTCTAAGAGTATGACTCTTTGTTTTGAATGCAGTGACTTTGAAATGCAATGTTGACATAGATTTTAAGAGTGCCAAAAACTGGCCTTGTACAAGAATATTATGTTTCCCAAGGATGTGTAAGTATTTAACAGGTTTTTTTTCCCTGAGAAAGAAAGAGAGAGGAGCTATTATTTGCCAAATAAGCTTCTCCCTGAAGGGCTTTGCGACTATTAAGAAAAATGTGGGCATCATTGGCCCCAAGGTAAAAGAGATAATAAGAATATAGTGGGCATTGCTGGGATAAATCAAACAGTTCCTACTAAATAGATAATTCTAACTCAATCACAGTTCCTGCCTTATGTATTAGAGCCCCAGAAGAGCTGAAATCGCATTTGGGTTCTCCAGAGGTGGTTATTTAGTTCTGCTCTGCTTAACTGTGTACTAATGTTGCTCTGTGCTCATCTGCTATCTGCACTCATAACACTCCTGCTGAAGGGAGCTTATTTCTGCCCTGAGACTGCCAAGTGGCTGAGGTTGAACAGTGTGTGTGCATGCGTGTGAGTGTGTATGGGAATTGGACAATGTGTGGGCATAAGAGAACATTGCACGTGTGCAAGTGAGGTTGGTTTATCCCATTAGACAGGTGTTAACAGGGTGTAAAGCTTGGACTCTGGATATGTCCATGGCTCAGCAGTTTCATTCACACCTGCCTAAATGTCTTTCAACTCTGATCGCACTGGACCCTCAACTTTCCTAACTCTATTTTTTCACTCTTTTCCACTCTCTCTCTCTCTCTCTCTCTCTCTCTCTCTCTCTCTCTCTCTCTCTCTCTCTCTCTCTCTCTCTATCTCTGTCTCTCT
>JBCNYH010000001.1:24246673-24257012 GCA_039654325.1 Tandanus tandanus
TTTGAAGTGGAAAGAACTTTATTTTAAACTGAAAAAGACCAATAAATAAATAAATAAAATGAAGTGTGAATAAAATATTAAAGAAAAGCCTATTTTATATTCAACTATGAATATTTATAGGGTCATGCTTAATATTATCACATAATTTTAGATAGTAAAATACAATTAGAAACAAAATGCCTGGTGTTCACAATAAACTGAGAATGAACCTGGTGGTGAAATGGGATGAATTGATGGAAGATTGTTTTAAACAATTACACATTATTGAGTACAGTCTGAAAATTCCTCATTACGATAAGGTCATTCTTTAATACCAAGTAATTTTCTCTTAGTGATTTCTTCTTCAGCAGATATCTTTTGTGATTTAATTCAGAGCCCCGTTTTTGGTCCTTTGTTGGTTTATTTGCATATGCTTCCACTTGGATCTGTCATTCTGATGCACAGTGCTGTAAAAAAGTCTTTGACCTCTTTTTGATTTCCTCTATTTTGATATTATAAGAATAATGCTTAATTGTTTCTGATTTCCAAACAAGTTTAGTATAATAGTTTAACTAGAGTAAACAAAAACACTTTTTTTAATTTACCGGAAAAATATTAAAGTTAATTTATTAAAGCACAGCTTTGCCAGCAATCAAATCTCAACAATGCCACATCTGTGCCAGTAAAGACACTACACTTCCATCACATGAGAAGGCAAGAGTCGTCTGTCTCATCACATGCCATTGCCTGGCTCTAAGAGTCTTACTCCAGGCTTGTTTTTAGTGAGGTTGAGATCTGATCTATTTATTTTTTAAACCAACCCCTAAAGATATGCAATACTGTCACTGTGACACAAGCTGTGACACAATATCAGCTATTATAATACGATTGTATACAGTAATGTAAGTTTACTGTAATATTATATACACTACACCTATCAGCCATAACATTAAAGGCATTATGACTACTGATTGGTGAAGGAGAAACACTGATTATCTCATTACAGTGACACCTGCCAAGGAGTGGGATGTAGTATAAGTCAGAAAGTCAACAGTTCAGTCGAAGTTAAAAGAATTTATTCAATTGGATTTTTTTTAAGGACAGAGAACCTTCCTTTCTCTGCTGTATTATGGCTATGCCATAAAGTCCAAAGACATGTAGAATATTAGGGGCACGGTATAAATAGCGATAACTTGGAGCCATCACATTTATCAATGCTTACAATATGATTGATGAGATATGAAGCTGATTTTTCCACCTGTATATGTGCTTATTTCTGTTCTAGATTGATACATAAGGGTCATTGTAACTACAGGTGTTTTAATAGAGAAAGCAACAAATGATTGTGTAGAACATGCACCAAACTACTGATTAAAGTGAATTCACTTCATGTGAGTTTTTTATAGCTGAAGTTAAAGCTGAGGATGGAGTTAAAGCTGAGACCAGAGGTGTTTCTTAATCCAAAGATGATGTAACAGAGGCCGAGGCTAAATGTTTTCCTGAAGAGGAAGCTAAAGATGATGCTAATGCTGATGGTATTGCTGAAGCTGATACTGAAGCCAAGGCTGGAACTGAATGTGTTGCTGAAGAAAGAAAGCCTGAAGAAGGTGAAACTTAGAACAGAACAGCAGTTGCTCACACTGAGCTTTCTTTACTGTAAACCTGCTGAACACCAACTACTCAAATATGAGTTACATTGAAGAAGTACTCACATAAAAAATAATGAAATATAATAAAAAGTGTAATTTAAATATAAGAAGGCAAACAAAAAACAATAAGAAGCAAAACGAGGGGGCGGCACAGTGATGACTCTTACCATGAAGTCAGCTGGGATGGTGTCCACCTTCCCCTCGACCTTTTCTATACTTCTAATGTTCTGATTTTCTAATAATGTGGTTTATGGCAATAAAACAGAGAAGCCTTCTGAGAACAGCAGTAATTGAAAAGAGAAGAAGGACCAAGCAGAGGACACACGGAAAAGGCAGAAAGTTAAATTACAAAAACTTTCAGGCCAACAAAGCAGATATTAAAATTAATATCATGCCATGAGGTCAGTGATATAACTGAAAAGCTGCTGGTATGAATTTAAATTAAATAAGGAACTGAAGTGAAACACTTTATCAGTTTCACTTAATATAATCTAAACATTATATCATAATTTATTTGTGAGTCGTGTGACTTTTTCAGATGATGAAGCAGTTGCTGAAGTTGTTACTCAAGCTATGAACTTCATGAACCTGAAGCTGAGGCTGAAGTTTCAGCTGAAAGAAAAAAAAAAAAAAAAAAGATGCTGAGCAGAGAACAGCCCATCACTAAGTGAGTAGGAACAATCACTAACACTGATTTACCTCCTGAACTGTAAAATAAATGTCACACAATCCTGCCAGACATCATCTACTCAAATAAATAAACAAACAAATAAATAAAGGCTGAGGTTGCAGTACAGCTAGCAGATGTTAAACGAGATGAGACTATAAAAACATTCTAAATTAAATTGTGACTATGAAAATGTAGGTTCATTAAAACTTGCAGTAATATTTATAACTGTGTTATTATGCCTTATTTTCTAACGATGTGGTAAACAGCAGTGATGAAAGCACCGAGATTGGAAAGGAGAAAAAGGAAAAGGAGCAGGAGAGAGACACAAGGCAAAAGGAAGAAAAATACATTATAAAAAGGTACAAGGCAAAAAAAAGGTATTCAAATTAATATCATGCAATGATATCAGTAAAGTAACTCAAAAAAAGCACTGAATAAAAGGAGGAGTTGAAATGAAGCTTCTGTTTTGGATGGGATCTGAGAAGGATATTTACACTGGGGTCTATCACAACTTTGTTTCACCAGTGACTAAAGTTGTAGCCGTAGCTGAGGCTGAAGGTGAGACAAAAGATGCAGAATCAGTTATTCCCCTCTGATTTACCTCTTTAACCATAAAATATGTTTCATACAATCCTGCTAACATGTAAAACAGCTTTATAAACATACCAATACGTCACATTTCACAGTAGCGTATGAAAACCCGTGATGAACTGCAGTGACCTTTTTACTCCTCATGACATTTATTGTCAAAATTAGTGGTTTAATTGAATCATTCATTTTCATTTTATATCCATTAAGGTTTGTGGAGGAGCTGAAGCCAAGCCAAGATAATTTGGGGCATATTAGTGGTTTTAATTTGAATCAATTAATCTAAAGGTCAAATATTATTTTGACATAGACACCCATTTTCATGCTTTTTCATTCTGGACACCAGTGGAGCACCAAAGTACTATTTCCAATACGAAAACTTCCATAGTTCATCAGGAAACTGCTTCTCCACCTCATCCTGAAAAGCTGATTTTGAGTGCAAAACGGCCTGTTTGGCCGTCCTCCTATTTATGGTGTTTCCGATCTCTAAGCCTACTCTGTTCTGATTGACCGCCTTTTGACAACTGAAAGCTCCACACTTTCATGGGATGGGGGGAGACATTGCTGTACTTGGGGCTGGACAGCTAATCAGAAGGCCATTAGTGTACTCAATAAAAAATAAAAAACAAACCCTTGTGTTTACAGTCCAGAGGGAAAACTTAAATATGCTGTAGCCTCGTTATTAACACTCTGATATTGCCTAACATGGCTATTCAACACTAACAACATTCATGGATCAAAGTAATGGAAAAAGCATAATATCTCCACTTTATATAAACTTAGGACCAGTATATAGAGTGACTAGCAACTACATTGTTCCCATCATGAAATCTCTTACATGGGTCGATCTCACGTACACAGGCACAACAGTGTGAAATTTTAATTAGCAGAGAGAATTTGCGGCATTCGTGCTGGGAGTTCACTAGTATATTTCTATTTCCTTGCCAGTAATAACCAGGGAACTCCATAAAAGGTCAGTAGACTTTTGTTGCTGTACTGGTATGATTATAGTATGACAAGATTTTCTAGAATATGCCACAGTAGGCATGTTTTAAGTTCAGACCATTGAGCTCTATATAGAACTCAGTGGTTCAGACAGGCAAGCCAACATGGCTGTCAAATGCCTGGGGTGATCAGAGTAAGGAGGCTGAAGGTCATTCCTTAAGAGGCCACAAAAGGAAATAAAGCAGCAGGATATACAGGCAGAATTACCTTTTAAACAAACAGAAGAATTTAACATGTATATCAAGTAAAAGATGTAAATACCTCACAGTGAGTTATAAAAGAGTGTCCTTATAAAGTGTGTGCAATCATCAGAATCAATCTGCCACAGCTGTGGCATTTAACAGTGCCTGTGCGGTGCATACTGGGAGCTTTTGTCCAGTCTCATAAACCCAGAAGTTGTCACTTGCACAGCGCAAGGGCAGGAAGGCAGATACGACAATGGCGGTTGTTGTTGTGGTAAAATTCTAGAATGTGTAGTGGTGGCTTAGTGGTTAACGCGATGGGTTACTAATCTGAAGGTCAGCGGTTCAATCACCACTGTTGAGCCCTTGAGCAAGGCCCTTAACCCTCACTTGCTCAGCTGTATAAAAAAAAAGATAATTGTAAGTCGCTCTGGATAAGAGTGTCTGCCAAATGCTGTAAATGAGTGTGAAAGGGATATAGCCTGGCTAAATACATGTGCTTTTTCAACACTTATGTCCCTGTTCGTATTTCTGTTGTTTTTGTGTGTGTTTTCTTTCGTCTATGTCGGTGGTGGGATGGCTGTTTTGTTTTTATCTCATCTGTAGGTCCAGCCCACTGCAGTGAATCCTGTTTTAGCGTCATAGAGGGACGAACTTGAGCTTGGCCCTGCCTCCTGGGCTGTAATTGGTGGAACACACTTTCGGCAGTGTTTTAAACAGCAGCAAATCACAGCTCAGGGTGCCAATTGCCTTTTCTGTGCCTTGCGGTGTGTGCCACTTTTTGATATTGTAATTTCATTGCTGTCTATTTGTGTATGACCCTGTACCTGGCACTGACTCTGCTTGTGCTGTTTCCCCCTGATCTGATTACTGACTTGTATATATTGTATAAATATTTTTGTATATATTCACTTATAAATAGCACTGTGGTTAGTAGGAAGCTGGTGCCATTTATTTTTCCCCTCGTTTTCTCCTGGTTTTGGGTTAGCTAGGGAGTGAGGGAAGCCGATGTGTTTTGTTTGTTTTTCCTTTATGGTGTTTAGGTAAATTTGCTTGTATGTGTGAAGTTAGATGTGTTTTCTTTATTATTTTGGACTGGCCAGCTTCTGAAGAAGTGACCACTAAAAAAAAATAATAAAAGAACACAACGTAACAGCAGTCGTGATCTCTTTTATTAACCCATATGTTACGGCTTGACCTAGACCGGGTTGTAACAACATACACCAAAAAATGTAACTGTATGTTTCCTTCTTTGGAACATGATGTAACTATTAGATTTTTGACTTGGATGGAGTGCTGTTCACCATTTTGACTCACGGACAGTTTGGGGTAGTGCAATGCTCAATACTTTTGCACTATATTAATACTTAATTAAATTTTGTGAATGGAATTCTTCATTGAGGTGACTGCTACATATGACCTTTAAGTTTCTTTGTAATGTTTTACAGGAAAGTGAAAATGAAGCCTTGAAATTTGGTTATTATGAGCATAGATTTTTGATGCCAGCTGGCACACCAATGCAAAAATGAGGGTAACTGATAAACTAATGAAGGTTAGGTTGTCAGTCTTGTTTGTTTTTCATTTTAACAGAGAACAGCCTGCACGGTTTACCTGTTGACAGGTGTATGTTTACAGTGATTTTGAAAGTCAGTGACAAAAGATTCAATTGATTTACTGTCATATGCACAGTACAGACACAGTGGTTCCGAAAGCACAATGCAATTCTAATTTTGTTGTTCTCCTCTACACACAATGGTACATGAAATAAAATACACAACAATAAGTTTGCTAACAATAAGTAAAGAAGCAGAAAGTAAAAAGCACACTGTGATTTTCTGCAGCAGTCGGCAGTCATTGGGGTGAAAGTGAAATGAGGGTGATTGGTGTTGCATTCAGGAGGCTGACATCCTGTGGGGAAAAGATGTTTGTGAGTCTTGTTGCTCTTGAATTCACACTTTGATAGGGCCTCTCTAAGACTGTGCGTGTGTGTGTGTGTGTGTGTGTGTGTGTGTGTGTGTGTGTGTGTGTGTGTGTGTGTGTGTGTGTGTGTGTGTGTGCTGTCTCTGATGATGTGCTGGGCTCTCCTGAAGACCCTGGTGTTGTAGATGTCCTGAAGTGTTCTGAAGGCTATTCCACAGACGAACTGGGCAGTTTTTAATCACCCGCTAGACAGTCTTCTTGTCTTGGGAAGTGCAGTTCCTGTACCGCACTCTGATGGAGCTGGTGATGACACTCTCCACTGTATATCTGTAGATGTTGCTGAGGATTTTGGTTGACATGTCAGATTTCCTCAGCCTTCTTAATAAGTACAGATGCGCATGTTCACTGCTGTCAGCCATATCCAGCATTTATGTGTTCACCCGCGTGTGTCCTAGAGTGTCATGTAATCTAAAACAAAACAAAGCATCCTAATAATCTGCCCGCTGGAATAATCTGTCAGCTGCTAATCCCTCTATATACTCGTCCCAGGTTAAATAATAAAAATGTATTGTTCTGTGACTTCTAGTCACAGCACTGCACACATCTTCTCTGTGTATAAGGAATCAGGAAATGATCAGTAATCTGAGTCAGATGATTTTTCAGATGATCACACAATGGTTGTTTTTTTTTTTTTTACTATTCATCAAGTGGCAGTTTTACAATTCTTAGCAGTGGATCATTTCTCCAGTCACTTCTATTCTGATAGTCCTGTTCTCAATGCAATTACGTGGCCACATCTCTTTGTCCTATATACAACAGAAAGAAAATTGGTCTCATAATGTAAAGATCCATCTTCATCGCAAAGGGCATCAGGAAGCCTGTATCCAAGTCCTGAAGTATTGCCAAAACAACCAATCAGAGCATGTCAAACCCTCAGGCTACAATGGGTGGTAGGAGCAGAGGTTGGATACGTGGCAGAGAGAAAAATAGAACATTTAAGCCAGTCACTGAGAAAATTGTAGTGTGCCTGAGGGTAACATTAAAGTGTCTGAATAAATGGACAAGAAAAAATAGAGATTTTTTTGTCATTTCTGACCTGCTTTAGAATAAAGAAAAACTCATTCATAAAAGATATGAAGCTTTTTACTGTAAGAGACCTTACAGAGAGGAGTGGAGAATCACATGTTTCACATGGTTCAGTGACACAACAGGAGTAAGAGGACACAACTGCAGTGCAGCTTGTTGATTACTGAGTGTGACTCTGTGGTCAGCCAGTTTTTACTTAGAATATCATTTGGATTATCATGTCCTTCAAACTAGAAGAAATCCTTCCTATTCATTCACGCCCCCTTTTTAAAGGAGACTTTATTAGGGTATGTTGAGGAATTACTGTGCTGCTATGGGTCATGTGATAGTTGGCAGAGAATGACATCAATAATATTTACTGTGATTTTGTATTTTCATACTATTATAATATAATTTTTGATATCTTTGGCAAGAATGGGTGAAAGCTATGAAAAATGTCCTTTTGTTTTATTAGCTTAATCTCATGCTGACAAAATATTAATTCATTAATTTATTCATGGGGCAGTGGTGGCCCGGTGGTGGATAATGGTTGGGTGCTGGATTACTGATCCGAAGGTCGGGGGTTCAAGCCCCATTATCACTGGAATGTCACTGCTAAGCAGTGCAGTTAACTGGGTTATCAAAGGCCAGCCATGTCTCGCACTGTCTATGGTGAGATGCATGTAAAAGAACCATTGCTGACTTTCAAAAAGAGTAGGCTGCATTGCCGTCAGCGTGTTACTGCCCTGCGACGCTCTGGCGAGCTATCCAGGGTGTACTCTGTCATCTCCCAGAGTCAGCTGAGATGGGCGCCAGCCTCCCCGCGACCATAATTAGGATTAAGAGGTTCAGAAAATGAATGAATGAATGAATAATATCTTTCCAAACTAATAGGGCCTAGTTGCTCCTACTAGTGCTGCTGGAAGTCTGGAGCCTATCTCAGCCAACTTTTGGCGAAGGCGGAGTACACCCCAGAAAGCTCCCAGGACCAACACCCACAAAACCATTCAAACTCACAACTAGGGACTCCTAGTGTGCATGTCTTCGAACTGTGGGAGGAAACCAGAGAACCTGAGGAGGAAACTCACACAAGCACAGAGGGACATGAACAGAAACGTTCTGGCGAGCCTCGAACTCAGGACCTTTTTGTTGTGAAGCAGATGTACTAACCACTACGCCACTGTGCCACCTTGACAGAAATACATTAAAGCAATTTTTTTTTAAGAAAAATAGACGTATCAATCAAAAATGTTCTTAACAAAAACACATTTATCATAATTATTGGAGCCCCTAGATTTAATACTGTGCAACTTCCCTTTTGAACATTTGTGACCATCACAGTACAGAAGTTCTCCTAATCCTCAGGGTCCCAGTATTTTTGCCTAGAAGCAGTTTGGAGCTATTATTAATTGATTCATACAAATACTCATAAAAATAAAAGAATAGGCAGATAAGCAGCAAATGACATGCATCTATAAATTTGTGAGCCTGTTTTGCATGGCTAAGATAGACTCTAATATAAAAACATCATTGCAGTTTATAGGATACTTTGGTTGATATGTGGCAACAAAGACATGGGGCTTCTTACAGAGTGGATATTTGGTAAATTTGGTAATTAATGTACAATGAGACAATGGAGACAGAAGACCCAGGACTGTTGTGTCTCAAGGAAAATACAACTTGTATTTTTATTAGAGTGTATGAGGTTGTGGAGAAATGCTTACATGTAATGTATCGGTAAATTATGGTAAAATGCTTCAACAAACCACACACTGTTGTTCCAGTTAATTTTTCATACTGAAAGCTGGGAGGATAATTCACGAGAGATGCGTGGAAGACATTGAAACCAGCCACTTGTGAATGTATTAGATGAATTATTAATTTCACACAAAGTGAAGTGCAGATTGCAAGCAGATGATCTTCTGACTGAATACCTGCTGTATTTGTATTTTTAATGTATACCATTAAAATGAGAGAGAGAGGGAGAGAGAGGGAGAGAGAGGGAGAGAGAGAGCGAGAGAGAGAGAGAGAGGGAGAGAGAGGGAGAGAGAGAGGGGAAGAAACAGAGAGAGAGGGGGAGAGAGGGAGAGAGAGGGGGGGGGGAGAGAGAGGGAGAGAGAGAGAGAGAGAGAGAGAAAATTACACTCAACAACTGTGGGTGTTTGTATTTTGCAAATGCAATTGCAGATATCCTAATTCCTTGAGGGGTTCTTTGTTTGTCACACTGAGGGAAAGTTTCTATGTGGAACCATACAACAGTTTTTTCCTCTTAGAAATAATTTGAAACTGGAACTATTTAGGACGGCAGGGACCCTTAATATACAAAGAAACCCTTGAAGGAGCCATTTTCTCAGAGTATCCACCATATACTCTCAATACTGTTAATCAAACTTGCTTGACTTAGTGAGTGAATGTAGTGCACTTCAGTTGACTACAATTATAAGTCCAGCAGTTGCAGTGCTCAGTGCTTATTTGTCGGTGCATCGGTGAACTACAGAAGAAAGTTAATTCATACAAGCAATGCAATCATTTTTTCATAGGAAAAGTAAAATGCACACTTGCTCTTTTAGAAGATGTGTCCTCAGCTGGTGTTGTGAACAGACTGTAATTCAGATTCTTCACTCCACACCCATACATTTAGTTATAATGCAACTTCATTGCTACAAAGGTATGAGAATCCGATGAAATAAGTCAACTTCCTTCATATTTATAGATATGGACCAGTAATCAAATTATGCATGTAATCATTAAAATAATTAAAGACACTATTTAATCTAATAATTATGAAGTAAGTCATAAAGGTAACAGCACACCTCCTGCATATACTTTTGATAATATGGTCAACCTAATCTTTCATGGCTGTTACGACCATCTGTGCCCCAACAAAGGTTTGCTTTGGGTCTGCACGTCAATCGTGTGCATCCGCGAACCGGATGCAAAATGCAAAATCTTTTGCTTCATAGTTATAATGACATATACAGTTTTGGAAAAAGCAGGTTTCTCAGTTTTCAAGATAATCCATATCCAATCAGTTATTCATAAAACAATCGGCATATTGAGTTTTAAAATGCCTGCAATCATCAGCCGACCCTAGGATTGGGCTACTTCAGTAAACACAGTTTCCATCTATTGTTTTTGTGTCAGTCCTGTTTTGTGTGTATGTGGGGGGGGGGGGGGGGGGGGGGGGGGTTTTCCCCTTTCCACCCCTTCCTTTTTTTTTTTTTTTTTTCCCCCCCCTGATCTTTCAACCCCTTTTTGGCCTTCAACCCTCAAGAAAATTT
>JBCNYH010000001.1:24257455-24273888 GCA_039654325.1 Tandanus tandanus
CCCCCCTCCCCCCCCCCCCCCCCCCCCCCCCCCCCCCCCCCCCCCCCCCCCCCCCCCCCCCCCCCCCCCCCCCACCATCCATAATGTATAATAATTTATTTTCTGTTTTTCTTTTTCCCACCTCTGATATTCTAAACTATGTTTGGCTCTTAGACATTAAGGCAAGTTTTTAACATTAATTAAGAGAGAGAAAAGGAAAGGGGGCATTTTGGAGGTACTTATTAGGAGTTTAAACCTCCCGTTAAAATCATCTTAGCTCATATAGGATCAGGATCAATTCCAAATTTTTAGCAAGGATGTCTTCTGCAGAGCTCTAGAGGTCTGCAGCAGCCATCTATTTCTACCACAGGCTGAGTAATCAACATGGTCTTACACAATATTGATTTCCATCATCCCTGCATCCCAGCTGCTGCACTATTGACTACTGTTGAGCTAATAATGAGTGGCTGAGGAAAGAGAGCTAACGGCCTAAGCCACAGAGAGTAAATCTGAAATGATGCTGCAAGGCCATACACAATGCCCTCTGCCATAATTGACAAAGATTGATAATAATAATAATAATAATAATAATAATAATAATAATAATAATAATAATATTAATAATACTGCAATGGCCTGGAGAGCTGTCCAGGGTGTACTCTGCCCTCACCCAGAGTCGGCTAAGATGGGAGCCAGCCTTCCCGCGACCCTAATTAGTCATTAATTCATTCATTTTCTTAAGCGGTAAGAAAAGGAATGAATTAATGAATAATAATAATAATAATAATAATAATAATAATAATAATAATAACAATAATAATAATAATAATAATAATAATAATAATAATAATAATAACAAATCATTTTGGTGGATCTTGCACTAAAAAATGAAGAATTTAAACTGTAATAGATTTTTTTTTTCAGAGAAAAACAAGTTCATCATCAAGAAATTATTATTTTCATCAAAAGTACATGTACCACAATCATTTTCACCACTGCATTTAATACTTTGGCATCCACGCTCTCACATTTTACAAGGTTTTATTTATTTTTTAAAAAGCAGGGCATCTGAGACCATTCCTCTTTACAGAATATCACTAGATCATCTATGATCCTAGGTCCTCTCTTGTGCACTCTCCTCTTCCGCTCACCACACAAATTTGTAATAAGGGTTACTAATTAAAGGTTGGATTCTTCTAAATTTTTTGTGCAGTGTGAGATGAAGCCACTTCACCAAAGGTACCATTTTTACTAAGTTGCTGTACATATTCACAGCCAGACAACAGCAAGTGTCGTTTCTGCAATAAAATACTCAGACAGGTGTATACATGTGTGCTTTAAAACAGCAAGGTCTTTGGACTTCTAAACCTCTGGTCAGACCACTTTAAACCTGACTAAAGTAAAATTTAGTGTTCCAACATGTGACAGAGATTTAAAATCTCTTTAATAAAGTCTGGGCCAAAACTGAAGGTCAAAATATTCAGACAGTGTGTTGTATATTTCAGGGCTGAGAAGTCCAACAGGCCCCAGACATAAAGTACTTCATAGTAAAACCCTTCCCGTGACCATTTTGCTTTTAAATGCAGTGTTAATGCTCTGTGAAATAAACTGTCACTGGTTGGAGATTATCGTAATGCTTTTTTTTTACCCCATGCTGTGACCATCAACTAGCATTTCAAAATAACTATATAAAAAAATTATGTGTCTAACAGGGGACCTTGTGAACCCCTTTTTTTGACAATATGACAAAAATCTTCATTGCTGTCAAACCAAACATAAAGTTTACAGGAGCATTGATTTATCCACATGCCTACACTTTTGTAAAATCATTTGAAACGTTATTAATGTGATTATTAGTTTATGCAGAGAAACATAGCTTTAGATCATTTCTGTACTGTTTACACTATAATATTAGACATTGGGGAGGAACCTGGAACTAGTATACCTGGTAGAAACCTATAGATTCGAAACCTGCATCATTAAATCTCACTCACTTTTTAAACTCACGTTTAGTGATAAGACAGAGTTCACTAAATGTATTCTTGGAATTCAGTTATATATAGTAATTTACAGTAATCATTAAATTTGATTTTGTGAACAGAATTCTTCAGTGATATGGCTAACTATGTGTCATCTTAGAGATTTATCATTCTGTCTCTCAAGAAAGTATAAAAAAAAATAATAATTGAAATGTGATTATTTTGCGCAGTGTTATGTAGGTATTGTGATACGCTCGGCATCTGCGGCTGCTAGCAAACACGAGACTGTAATTTCCAGACATTAAAAAACACTCTTCTCATAAACAGAATGTAATGAAACTCAGTCAGATTTTAGAACAAGTGTAAATTAATGTCTACCTACCTTAAATCAGTATCCATACATGGTAATATTGCACATTAGTACTTATTTAATCCAGTGAACTGTGTGACTATGGCAGTAGCCTAGTAATGGGAGCTGTGTAGAAGCGCTGCACCATTATGAAGCTTTAAACAGGTACATGTACAAGCACAAGTTTACAGTGAAACTGAGAGCCAGTGTCGGCCATCTCTGGAATGTTCACCCGAGTGCATCCCAGAATGTCACATGAGCTAGAATACAAGTGTGAGCAACATTACTGGGCTGGCCTAATGCTGGTTTCTAATCCCTCTCTATACTAGTCCCAGGTAGAAACTCTTGACACTCAGATAATTAATACAGTGGTTACAAGTGAATGCAAAATGGGCCATGTGGCACATCTGCAAACGTAGTGGCTCCTAACACTAGTTCATATTCTGTGTCCCTGCAAACTTTTGATAACGATAATGACTGGTGGAGACTGTTGTACTTTAATATCATGCATACAGTATGTAGCACAGGATTACCCACTGCATAATTGCACAGCTAATAGCTGCGCCTGCTGTAACTACATCTCATTAAACTCATCATGTACTTGATAATCAGCTGGTGAGGCACATTAAGTGTAGATGCTTAAAATGGTAATTTACTGCTCCTTGGAAGTAAAGATCAATTCTAGATGTTAACAAACAAAATTTAAATGGCAAATCAGCTTTTGTTTCATTGTTTGAAAGATAGAGATCACAGGCTCAGCCATGGCTTGTCTTCTACAGTCCAGATCAGGACCCAGTAGTGGTAGCTCAGCTCTTACCAACTTGTTTTAATAAAGACTTGAGATTTAGCCATATATTTTATGTTCTCTGACACTAATGGTGATGTAATATAAATGGACTTTTTCCTGCAATATTGTGGAGAAAAGAGATCCCAGAGAATCATCATGGACTCTTTGCACAGGTTTGGCATGATTTTGATGAACACTTTGCAGTTAGATTTTCAAAAGCTCCTAAACACTAGCCAGTCAATAATCTTCCATCTGATCCCAGCTCCCTGGCCTGATGTTATAGTGCTACACATTAGCTCCATTGTATTGATCCCTTTCATTCATTTATTCATTTATTCATTTGCAGAACCACATAAGGGTTGCAGGGATGCTGGAGCCTATCATAACCAATTCTGGACAAAGGCGGACCATTGCCTGAACAGCTTGCCAGTCCATCGCAGGAACGACACACACATAACCATTCACACTCACACCTAGAGGCAGTTAGTCTAATGTACATGTGTTTGGACTGTGGGTGGAAACCAAAGCACCCAGAGGAAACCCACGCAGCGGAACTCAAACACAGGAACTTCTTGCTGTGAGGTGGATGTGCAAACTATATTACCATCCTGCCCTTGTATGGATTTCTTCCCAAAATTACATGCATGTACAGTACATACAAAAAAGAGACCATGATATTTTTCGCAACTGACCACTAAGTCACTAACTCAAACTCAGTATACTGTATACCATGTATTTACAACAAATTATATTTTTATTCACTTCAATTTTGTATGGCATATAAACATTACAGGATGATGGAAAGCACAAAGAAAGCCTCCTGGGACAGAGCAAAGACAAGATAAATCTTTACTGAGAGAACAGACAAATGCAAATAAATATTTGTGTACTCCTGTAGTTTTCCCTTCTTTTCTGTTTCTTGCTTGTTTTCCTGAGTCAACAGCAGAGCACCTCCTCTCCTGGCCTGCACATCAGCCACTCCTTGCCTGACCCACTCACCATCTGGCATTGCAAATGTGTTGCTTGTTTCTGTTGCTGGCTCTGACGAACATTCATAGTCAACATTCACAGTCATAAAAAGAGAGCTGGATTGCATGTTTTTGGGATGAAGGAGAAGAACGCAACACAACACGCACCATCTGTGTTTTCAATGTGAATAATCTTTTTAACTTCTTATTATACTTTTGGAGAGCAAACATCGGAAATCTGGTCATAGCAATCATTTATTCATCAACGGACTGCCAAAAGTTCCAAAATAAAATGAAGAACCATCCAATTTAAAAAAGTATATTAAAGCCAATCAGTCATGAAATACAAATCTGTTGATTCAGTTGATAAATTAATTGAAAAGGATACCTCAAGTGCTTTTCTGAGACTTTGGTGTCTTAACATGTCCGCATTGACAATATTCCTAATTGACTAAATGAATGTTTCCCTATAAGTAAAATAAAAATAAAAAATTGAAAGACACGCCAGAGTCCTTTACCATATAGCGGGGAAGGGGGTGGGTGGTGGGGGGGGGAGGGGGTATTTCGGTGTGACATTGATTCAAAATTTTCAATGTCACAACATTTATTGCTGTCCAAAGATGCACAAAGTTTATGACAAGATATTGTATTGAGGACTTAAGATTCAAAACACTCCATAAAAAGCTGATATTTTATGGTTGTTGGGATAAAGCGGTTCAGAAAATGAATGAATGAATGAATGAATGAATAAATGAACTCAGTTGTACTTTTGTAAGCACACACATGCACTTTTTAAACACAGTGTAAACCTTTCTCTTGTGCAAATTTTATATTAAGGTTTATATTATTGTCCTAGTAGATTCTGCAGTTTTATTCTCTTTCAGTCTTGTGTACATCATCCAAGTACCCACTAGCACTGTCTATATTGAATTAAAAAGCCATCTCTGTGTGCCTCACTGGAAATCCATCTGTCTTGTAAAGACAGATGATCTGCGTATCTCAGTGGTTTCTTTGCCTTTTCAGTTTAGCGAATGGTCTTTGATTCTCCTAGCAGTAGTACATGGTACATACATAGATATGTTAGATAGCGCGACTGCATTTAAACTTGTGTCATTTTAATGAATCCACCTGCCATCCTCTATTTTTTTCTTCCATTCTTAGTCAACTGTATTTTTCTTGTATGACTAAAAGGGTGTTATAGAACATAGACAGGTGCAATGACTGGAATAGTGGTGAACTTTTTACTTATGGTTACACAATATGAATTCAAGCAAAATTATGCTTTGTTTCATTTTATCACTCTCAAATCTATTATTTTTTTCTATACAACTAAAATCCACCTGAATTGAAAAGTGGAAGTAATGTAACAAAACTACAAAAATACACAAGTTTTATTAAGCTGTCAGTTTTTATGCTTCTTTAATCCTTCAAAAACATCCAAATATAGGGTGAGAGTGTGTTTCTAGGCCACAATAATAAGAGAGTAGGAGGTGGCAAGTATATTCCACTCTGTGCTTAGTGGGTGGGAATGTGGGAACTGTGGCCTGTTAGATCCTCACAAAAATGCATCCCCTATTGCTTGGTGTCCTCTGTTCCACTGAGGGACTCTGTCCTCACTCCAGCATAGAGAATTGTACATGATACTCAGTAAGTGTGTAAAAGACGTCACTCTTAACGCAGCTTACAAGAATCGCCACTCTCTTCTCTTCCATGAATTCACACTCTGCAATTAGTAGAGGTCCTTAAACTGTTTTTTTTTTCATGCTGGGACAATGTGTGTGGCCCACGCTTCCTTCATGCAATGACTCTTGAAGTCGTCTTAATATATTTATAAAACTGTAACATATTTTCCTTTAGACAAGTTCGTTGTTACCTTCTATGAATATGCAGCAATTCATAAGCAAAAGATATTCATTTTGCTACACTCTAAAACCGTATCATGTATTTTGCCAGAAAAAAGTATTTTATTATAACTTTGACACCAGATATGAAAAAGAATACTGAAAGCATAAATTCTAGCCATCCACTTTTTTTTTTATAGTATTCTGTTTCATGAATACATGTCTGATTTTTGCATTAAACACACTGCCTGAAAATCCACTTAGAAGTGGATGATTTATGGTAATTTTAATTGTGGATAAACCTTTGTCGCTGTAGATGAACACACATATAGAGTAGCGGCTTCCTCAACACAAGATGGCGGCTGCATTCACACATCACTTCAGGGAACAGCAGTGGCCAAGGTGACATCTACATGTATAATATATATGCATGTTGCCTACATGATCATGCGCGTGGTAGCAATTTAGTTGGAACATGTTATACACAGTGAGAAACTGGTATGAAGTAGTAAGAATATATGTACTTGTACATTTTTCCATTTTGACCACCTTCCCACTGCTTTCATCGAAATTTTTACGACACAGAGTATGATGGGGGGCAAAAAGAGACACATTACAGTATATAATAAGACCTGAAATCAGAAAGACACGATGAGAGAGACAAGTAAAACCCTTGTTCTTTGTACTTTGATGTATATATTTTTTTATAAACACAGTGTACCTACCTCTTTGTTTCCCTGTTTAATTTAATCAATGGCACAGTGATTGTTTCCAAGTTCCTGACAATGGTTTGTTTAAAAACACAGATTAATGACACTAAAGAATTTGATACTTCAAACATATTTTCTAACAATAACAATTTTGTAAACAAAATCTCACATGGAGGAATCAAAGACCCGATGAACGCATTCTAACTCGCCACATGTCTACTGATGACCACACTCGGACTAGCCTATCCTGTAACTACACATTGCGCTTTCTTTGAACTGACCAATCTTGTGTTGTCTTACCCCAGTGACTGTCTGTGTAAATAAACTCTGAAAATCATTAAATAAATCAGAGAAATTGCTGACTACACGCCCTTGTGTGCTTTGCTGGTGGTTCTCCCCAGGCCCGGTGAGGAAAGGTCATTTCTGAACAGGGAAGGGGACTCTAAAACTGAGCGTGTGGGATTTTCTTTTTCTGAATTGGAATGCAATCATGTATTTTTCTTTTAATATTTAGTGTATACAAAAAGTAAAAAAAATAATAAAAAATGGTAAAACCTAACAAGTATTTAGCAATAAAATCCACATGGTTTGATGTCCAGCTATTAGTGGGGAATCCTGGGTGCAGTTAGCTCAGTCAGTTCCCTAAAACACTGGACACATTGCCTGTGAGGAGCAGATTCAGTTCAGTGACTCATTCATTTACATACTAAAGTAGAAGTTATCTGCTTTTATCAGATTTTATTTGTAACATTAGAATAGTATGCAGTATTTATTTTCCTGTCTCAAATATGACTTCACTTAGCATGTGCTACAACCTCATGTCTAGTAGATCGTGCTTGTTTTGGGTATAGACTAACTAAAATAACTCATTGTATTCACTGATCTGAAAAATGCTTCTAGAAGAATGATGTGACATAGTTATTTTAAAACAACATTTGGAGCCAAATTTATTAGGAAATAAAGTCTAAAGAAATAGTGTGTGCCAGGCTAAAGGAGACTAAAGGTGTGCTTAAAGGATAGCTTTATATCACTCTCTGTCTCGTATTTCTCTATTAATTACCGTTGATCGTTTTCATCACTTATCCCTTAATCACATATCATTATGTCAGTTCCAAGAGTCAGCAAAGTACTCAATTTCTCATCATAACTTTATTACGTGATTCTTTTAAGGATTACCTTCTCTCCTGCATGATGCATGTTCATCTCACCAATACTTATTTAGCATCCACCAAGGTTTATGTCAGATATGTGATCCTGGAAGCAGCCTGACTCAATAAAGGAAAGACATGAACCATCTGATCTCATCAACTGTTTGGAATTGATCTGATGCGTTTCTGACTATGAGTCAATAACAGCAGGAATTCATGTTTCATTGTTTTAAAATACCCAGTGTACCTGAGT
Source organism: Tandanus tandanus (assembly GCA_039654325.1). NCBI lineage: Eukaryota > Metazoa > Chordata > Actinopteri > Siluriformes > Plotosidae > Tandanus > Tandanus tandanus. The sequence continues at coordinate 24,265,470 of JBCNYH010000001.1, forward strand.
GGACAAAATACCTAAAGATAATGGCGTCAGCAAAAAGGCTGAATGATATCACACAAGTGTTGTTCCACAGGCATGGTCAGGAGAGTACAGGGATTTTTCTCTTGTATGGAATTTGTATTCACACTTAATGAGAACAAAAAGTAAGATCCGTAGACAAGATAGCTCTTGTGTGTTTGTTGTGGTTAGTAATAAAAGTTTGTGTGGTAAGTTGTCTGTTTGTCTGTTCCTTACAATAATGGAGATCACTGAACTATATTCAGCTAATCTAAGCTCTTTAAATGTTAAATTTCCCTTTAATTACAACAAAACTCAATAAAAAGTAGTTTCGGCAGTATTGTTACTATATGCCTGAATAAACTATTCTGCTGGACGATATATGTTCAATCCAGCTGAAGTAATAATGCTGTGTAAATAATTCCCCCCGTTTGGGCTAATCAGTCGCAATAAATTCCCATACAGTTTGGGTGTCAAAACACCAACACTGTGACTAATTAAATTCCCTTTTTATATCACAAAATAAACTTCTGCATATTAATTGGTGTTCAAACACAGCATTGTGGTAAAAAATCCCTATATTATATAAAAAAGACCCTATATTTTATTAGTGATTCCAAATATAGTGCTTCAGTTATTATTATTTAATTGGGAAAGATGCTGAGAGTTTAGTATCATATTAATGGTGGACAAAATACATTCTCACTCACTCATTTATTTGCTGAACCACTTAATCCTATTAGGGTTGCAGGGAGGCTGGAGCCTACCACAGCCGACACTGGGCGAAGGCGCGATACACCCCGAACATCTCACCAGACCATCACAAGGCCAACATACATACACAACCATTCACATTCTCACCTATGGGCAATTTGGAAGAGCAAATTAGCTTAACGTGCATGTCTTTAGATTAGATTTCCCGGAGGAAACCACGCAAGCATGGGGAGAATGTGCAAACTTCATACAGGAACGTCCAAGCCCAGGACTCGAACCCAGGACCTATTTGCGGTGAGCAGATGTGCTAAGCAATGCGCCACTGTGCCGCCCAAAATACATAATATGTAAACCGCTCCAGCATAATACGGATTAGGTCGCAAGGCAGTGTTTTGAAAAAGAGCCAAAGTAAGATGAAACTGGCTTACCTGTGTATCACCAAAAATACATCCTTCAAAGAATAATCTTCAACATGACCAAGTTCAAATATACGGTAAACCAATGAAAAGCCTGAAAACATTTCATTTCATTTCATTTCCAGCATTTGGCAGATGCTCTTATCCAGAGCGACTTACAATTATCATTTTTATACAACTGAGCAATTGAGGGGTAAGGGCCTTGCTCAAGGGCCCAAGAGTGGTGATAGTAATGATTGAACCACTGACCTTTGGATCAGTAACCCATCGCCTTAACCACTAAGCCACCACTGCCCAAAACAGACATGATTTTGTGTAAATAGAACTCATTTATTGTTAGGAAGACCCTTGTATGATCTTGCTGATTGGTCGAGAGCCAGATTCATTTAGTGGATGGTTGCTGGGGAGTTTCAAATGCGGACGTTCAGAAAATGGTTCTGTAACTGTAATTGCTACTGTAGCATTTCCTGATTAGTCACACCCAAAGTGATGCTACTCAGTCAATTGTCATGCTATAATCATGTATTATACCTCGTTTTGAAGCATATTCAATTCTCTTTCCAAATGTAAAAATATCTCAGTATGTCAAATTTTCTACTTACTTCATAGTATGCTGCAGTGGGTCACATTATTAATTAAATTCCCATATAAATTGGTGGAGGAAATACATACTATCATTATTAAATAAAATCCTAACATTTTATGTTGGAAAATGCAGATGTATTATCATTATTAATTCAATTACTATACACAATGGTGTTGCTAAAGTAAAGAGCAGTGGCAATAGGTCTAGGAGGGAAATCCAGGCATCCCTCTCTCCCGGCGACACTATCTAGCTCCTTCTGGAGGATTCCAATGCATTCCCAGGCCCGACAGGAATGAACACTTCTAAAGGGAGGCAATCAAGAGGCATTCTAATCAGATGGCCGGACCATCTCAACTGATTCCTTTTGATGCGGAGGAGCAGCAGCTCTTCCCCCAAGTTCCCCTTGAATGTCTGAGCTCCTCACCCTGTCTCTAAGGCTGAGCTCAGACACTCCCTGAAGGAAACTCATTTCGCCCGCTTGTATCCGTGATCTTGTTAGGTCACTACCCAAATCTCATGACCATAGTTGAGGGTTAGCATATAGATGGACTGGTTAAAATCGAAAGCTTTGCCCTTTGGCTTAGCTTCCTCTTCGACATAACAGACCGGTGCAGAGCCCTCATTACTGCTGACGCAGCACCGATTCGTGTGTCCCGTTCCTGCTCCATTCTACCATCACTAGTGAACAAGATCTTGAGATACTTGAGCTAGAAGCAAAGACTTGTCCCTGACTTGGAGGGAGCAGACCACATTTGACCAGTTGAAAACCATAGCCGCAGATTTTGAGGGCTTGACTCTCATCCCAGCCACTTCACACAGCATGCCCAATTAATCTTTTTTTATTCCCTTTAATGGGATAGATAGATATATAGTAAAAAGGTGGATAGATGTATTTTACTCATCTCAAGGGACATTTCAGAGGATGTGGGTTGAGGAAGGGAATTAAATGTGGAATGTTTCTATCACTCCGTAATGAAGAAAATCAGGAAGTCAGGAAATTAGGGTTGCTGAATGTTCAGTCTGAGAGCCACACGTCCAGTGTGTTATATTACTTGTCAGCAATTTGTACTGAATTTCTTTTTGAGCCTTTTGCATTTTAACCATATGAATCAGATGAACAGTAATCCTAAATTGAATAGCTGGCGGGAGCTGCTTATTCCAAAATTTGAAGTGGGTGTTTATGACAAAATAATTTATCCACTGCACAGCCTCTCTTTCTCCTTCCAGGTTTCAGTAAGTGTCAGCTAAATTTTACCATATTCAGCAGCACTATAGAGGAAATCTTTGGTATTTCACATCACACCATTACCGACTAGAGGAAATCAGCCTGGTAAGACTTGTGACCATTTTTATTACTGTCAGTCATGCTAGTAAATGCTACTTAGATGGAATCTCATTAAATGGCAAAAAAATGGGTAGTTGAAAGACATATGCTAATTTCATTACTTTAAGACACACACACACACACACACACACACACACACACACACAACCCATGCAAATAAATAACTTATTGACTGTCATTCGACCACTGTAGCTGGAAACATTGTCCCTTTTTGGCCAGTGTCTACTGCCAATCGTGTTAGCGTGGCATGAAACTGATATTGCTAATGCACATGCTGCCGCAGACCTCATAAATCAGACAGGGATATGGAGAAGGGAATCCTTGCCAACTTCATTTGCAAAGTACGGGTGATAAAGGCAAGAGCGTTTTTTTTGGTTTGGACAGCAACAGCAGTCTCCATTTGACTGTCTCCTCTCTCAGAAGATCCACCTCTCTCTTATTGATCATGGACTTTAGGGAATGACTCAGCAACATAACATATTATAACCTTTGTTTTATATATGTACTGAAAGCAACTATTTTTATTGTTGTTGTTATAATAATAATAACAAATAATAATAATAATAATAATAATGACAACAACAACAACAACATTAATATTATTGTTGTTGTTAGTGTTGTTGTTGTTAATTATTATTATTATTATTATTATTATTATTATTATTATTATTATACATTGAGTGTTGGATCTACTGTGTGTTTATATATAATAGTTGAAGAAAGTTATAATGAAATACCAACTAGACAAAAAAAAGTCAAATTAAAGGCAATTAATTTGCCTAAGTTGCATTTAGAGTTCACAAATGTCTCTGTTTCAATCGTTATTCTGTGTTTTGCCCAGTCAATGATCTTTGTTGTGTGGCTCATTAGTGTCTGTAAGAACCAAGTCCTACCATCATTTTTTTTTTAAATCTGCACTCAATCCCTATGTAAATTCAATACCTATGAACCTGGTCCAAGAAAATGTTAAACATATCAGATATTAGTTATCACTGGAATTGTTGCAGATAGGCATGTACAAATTACATAAAGTGTGGCAAGGAAGGATCTCAAAACAGTGCAGACCCAGAGCAAGTCTTAAGACAGCTATTGACAGGTATTATAGATTTATTTTTTATTATTTTTTTATTTTTTGTATTTTCAATCTTGGTTATATATTTGAGTAAAAAAAAAAGTTAATTACCGAATTACCAGTGGCTCTTTGAGTCTAGCTTTTACATTTTTTTCCTAATTTAATTTTTAAAGGGTCAGAGAAGTTTTGGCAAATTTGAATTTTAATCTGATTTAATAGTGTATGTTTTGTGGTGTCTTTCTGCTTAATCACGGAAAAAAGATTGAACTCAGGGGAAAAGATGCAGCTCAAAAAATGTGTAATTGGTCTTTCCCTCTCTTATTGTGTACTATACTCAGTGTGGATCATGTTTTTCCCCAGGGTACTAACGTGTTAACCTTACTTGAAGTTTTTAAAAATGTTAATGTAGCACACTGTGTCTTTCTCAAAATTATTCTTAAATAATGAAATTATTTGTAATTATTAATATTTTAATTGTTGATGACTGGTCAGCTACAGCACTTGTGGTGAGGGTGAAAGCTAGGAAGATACATGGGGGTGACATTTCAAAAGAAGAAGGGGGACAAAGAGACTTGGTGGAACAAGGAATTTCAGAAAAGCATCATGGGGAAGAGAATAGAAAAAATAAGAAAAGTTGGCTGAGGCAGGAAGGGGTCACCTGCTGCTCTACCCAATCAGAGGTTACAGTACAAAAACGTGCTCAGTGACGCTAACTGGAACATGTTCCAGGTGAGTTTTGATGATGTGAACATGTTTATGGAAGCGGATAATGATTTCCATGGTAACTGTTGAGGTACATTTACATTTATCGCATTTGGCAGACGCCCTTATTCAAAGCAGCATATTTAATTATTACAATGAAATACAATAATTTTCAGTGTGCATGCGTTAACAGGCGTGCAGCCTTTCCAGTTGCTCCTGCCCTTCCTGTACCTTTAACTCTTTTTTTCTTTGCCCTAACCACCAAGCCACCATTGCCCTTAGGTGTTTCCTAACCAGAAATCATGGGTTGATAATATCTGTTAGCTTCTAAAAGCATGCACCCCTGTCCACAATTGAAGGCTCAGATTGGGAGACATGTCATCGTAGGTATCGGTGTTCTACAAACCCAGACAAGTACTGAAAGATCCAGAAAAAAGATCCAGATGATTGACCACAACAGCAGATACGGATGTGGCAAGGACTTCGGACAGTCATGGACTATTGAGGATGTATGCAGATTTTGTGAATCCTTCAATAATAAATGACCTTTATCGTCATACCCCCAATTCACTTATCATTGCTAGCTTAGTGGCTAGTGCTTGTAGTACTGTTGTTGACATCAACACTGGTGAGGACTGGCCACACTCTCTTTATTTTGTCCCTAGCTCATTCTGTCATTTCTACATGCTTAAAAAAGTCTGCCATTATCCCTGTACCCAAGAACCCCAATCTTGCCTGTCTGAATGATTACTACCCTGTTGCTTTGACCTCTGTGGTGATGAAGTGCTTTCAGAAAATAATCAAAGACATCTGCTCATCTCTGCCTAACTCACTAGGCCCACTTCAGTTTGACAACCGCCAAAGTAAGAATACTGATGATGTAATCTCCCCCATCCTCTATTCTATCCTCACCCACCTGGTCTCTGGCAACGGTAATTATGTGTGCCAGGTGTTCACTGACTTCAGATCAGCGTTTAATACCATAGAGCCTCCTAAACTGACTACCAAGCTGAGGGATCTAGGGTTGAGTTCAGCTCTCTTCTCCTGGGTATTGAGCTTCCTGACTGGCAGATCACGGATGGTAAAGATTCGAAATTGCTTTTCAGTACCTGTATCCTCAACACCAGTGCATAAGGTTGCAGATCGAGTCCTTTGCTCTACTCACTTTATACCCATGTCTGCGTAGCCACACATAGCTCCAACATCATTGTGAAATTTGTGGATGAGATAGGGATGATAAGCCTGATCTCCAGCAGTGAAACATCCTATCTGGACAAGTTGAAGGTGCTGTTGAAGCTCTGAGGACCTGACAAGGAACACACACACCACCACTCTGGTAAGAGAGGCTAGGCAGAATTTTTATCACCTCAGACAGCTGAGGAAATTCAAGATATCTACAGCGCTGTAGGGATACTTCTACACTGCCACCATTGAGTCAGTGCTCTTTGGAAGCATCACCATCTGGAGTGAGGTACGCATCACCAGGACTGCACTGCGCAGCCTCTTAGACATCCTTATCTAGCCGTGCAGGTCCAGGGCTAAGAGAATCATCAAGGACATTCATCATTCAAACCAAAAACTGTTTTAGTGGCTGCCCTCCAGCAAAAGTCTCCACTTCTTCATGGGTAAAACTGAGAGGATGATACTGACAATAAACACTCACAACCCTATATAACCATGCATCCACACTTATCATTCATTCATTTTGCACTTTATACTACGAACATGTGACAAAATTCTTGAATCTTATAAGGTTTATAGGGACAGTAGCTCTGCCATATACATGGGAGGCATGGCTGGAACTGGCAGAGATGACGATGTTGCAGTTTTTTCTGGGATTACAAAAATGGGCAGAATTAGAAACTTATATGATAGAGAGACAGCACAAATAATATTTAGGGATAAAATGAAAGATTTATATAGTTTGGGCATGTGCAGTGAAGGGTATATTGGTTGAAGAATGTTGAGGATGGAACTGCCTGGTAGGAGGAGAGGAAGGCCAAAGAGGAGATTTATAGATGTGATGAGGAAGGACATGCAGGTCACTGGTGTGATGGAGAGAGATGCAGAGGACAGAGCGAGATGGAGGATGATCCGCTGTGGCGACCACTAAAGGGAGTAGCTGAAGGAAGCAGAAGAAGAGGAATTATTTATAATTGTTATGTCACTTGTGTAATACATAGAGGGTGATTGGGCTGTGGATTAAATTAAATGATGGAGATATGTGTGAATTTAAGAGTATAGCCAGCACTGATGTAGAAGAGACAGTGACATCTCAGCTCAGTTCCCAGGAGTCCTATCCAGTGCACATGAACCAGCAGGGACAGATGGAGCCACCATGTGGGCATTTGACCTTTCACACTGAGCATGCAGCACTGTGTTCTGTATCTCTTTCTCTTATTTACTTCCCGTTTTACTGTCTGTTGAGTTTACAAATCAGGACATTATTATACTGATCTTTTTGGCTAAGCATTTTACAGGCCAGTTTTTGCAGCCAACAGTTCCCTCTCTCTGATGTAATCTAAATTACAACTGCGCACCTCAGCAGGCAATGACAGACAGTAATCTAGCGACAGCACTCAGATATGAAACTGGTGTAAATACATTATTAGGATTGAGAATCTACCAGTATTAATACTGCCTCTTACTGAGGATGAAAATCACTTGTGCTGATATTGTACTCTACTGAGGGTGAGAATAACTTATGGTGCTGATATTGTACTTTTTTGAGGATGGGAATTACATCTTAATACACTATTCTACTGAGAATGAGGAACATTCACCACAGAGCACATGGGTTGTGAGAATGCAACATTCAATCATTTTCTGAACCGCTTAATCCTAATTAGGGTTGAAGGGAGGCTGACGCCCATCTCAGCCAACTCTGGGTGAGGGCAGAGTACACCCTGGACATCGCAGGAGAAAGCAACATTTAGTCTTTAAAATCTGGCAAAGCTGTCTGGTGAAGCCTGTGTGATCAGTAGATTTGTCTGGCTCATCTTTTGGAGTTGAGACTGTCCAGACATGGAAAGATAAATAAACTTTGGAATTGCGGCAGCACAAAGGCAACTCACACCTCCTCTGCACTTCCTGGGTGGAATAGCTTAGACAAAGAGGTTTAGACTGATATATCAGTAGGCTCCTGCACATATAGGCCACGGGTGGGGCTCAGGCACATGCCATTTTGGCATTTGGACGGATAAATGCCCATTTGTGATCTTTTTATATGTATTTTTTATTTTATATTTTAAATATTTAAACACTACACTACCCCCCCTCAGTGACATTTACACTGGCAGACTTCAGAGGAGGGCCAGTGGAATTATCAGGGACCCCACACACCATGGACACCCCCTTTTCTCCCCTCTCCCCTCTGGAAAAAGGTACAGGACACTAACAACAAAAACCAACAGACACAAGAACAGCTTTTACCCACAAGCTGTTAAATGTGCAACCCCACCACTACTGTCACACACACTCACTGAATAACCATCATTCACACCATCTTCCTGCACAGTGAAATATTACTCTTTAAGTGCAATACTCATGTTTAAGTGCAATACTCATGTTTAGAGCAGGTCTCGAACATC
>JBCNYH010000001.1:24284460-24295012 GCA_039654325.1 Tandanus tandanus
TTCACAGAAGTGTGATTGACTTGGAGTTACATTGTGTTGTTTAAGTGTTCCCTTTATTTTTTTGAGCAGTGTATATGCAATATAACAGGGGCAAAATATCTCAGATTTGATATCTTGATTTGATCCTGAGCTCGGGTTACTGTCTCAGAATCCCACCTCCTGCTGAGAGCTCTAAAACGCATCGGTCCATTAACCCTGATCTCTGTCTTATAGCTGCTCTACCTCTATTGAGATGGGTACTTGCAAATACCTCCCACACACTGAATCTGCAGGAGCAGCCAAGGTGAATCTGCTGATTAGCACTCTAATTATGAATTACAATTGGCCTCTTGATATCAAAACTGTGAATTTGATGTCAAAACTGTGAAAGTGAATCTTATGCACTTTGCTACCTTGGTAGTTCACCAGGATAAAGTACAAATACCTGGAAATCAACAACAGCAGTTTCATACAAGCTTGTGAAGCTGATGTTTCATTGTAATGTTTCTGTTACAGGAGACAATGGCACTTTACTTCCATATAATTCATTCAGAAGCAACAAGTACACAATGTAAACTAGCGCACATGTGAGGTATATGTTCCTTTTTTCAGCCATTTCTACTGTATTAAATATACTATTTGAAAGCCTAACCAAATAGTTTTTTTTTTTTTTTTTTTTTTTCAAATTCAACCGTTGGAACATGTTCACCCTGCAGTCCAATATTAAAACTAATACTCAATATAAGTAAAATGAAATGTTCATAGATTTTACACTTTATTTATTGCACACCAAATATTTCATTGAGTGATGTGCCATTCATGCTTATGATTGTTCAGGTCTGATGTGGCTAATGCGTAGGCTGGATCTGGATAGAGAGACACAGAGTGGGATGACGGTCACTGGGGTGAGATAAGAACTGACTGGAGTTGGACACAGTCAGACTATCTAAAAACTCAGTCCTTCTGGGAACAGAATGTGTAGGTGTGAATTGTCCCATGTTTGAAAGTGAGTCATGTAAAGGGGCATCTGACAAGCCACGCCAACTCTCAGTCATATTCAAAACATAAAAAATGCGGTATTAAAGGGAACATGATAATAATATTGTCACAAAAATCTGTATCACTATAATACAGCAAGGAATCTGAAAAATAGATAAAATAACTAACTACTGCGATGGCCTGGCGAGCTGTCCAGGGTGTACTCTGCCCTTGCCCAGAGTCGGCTGAGATGGGCGCCAGCCTCCCCGCGATCTTAATTTGGATTAAGCGGTTCAGAAAATGAATGAATAATTAACTAAATAAGGAATAAAGACTGTTATCAGGATTGACTTTCAGGTTGTTATTAGTATTGAATATCAGGGTGTTATTAAGTTTGAATATCAGGGTGTTATTAGGATTAAATATCAGGGTGTTATTAAGTTTGAATATCAGGGTGTTATTAGGATTGAATATCAGGGTGTTATTAAGTTTGAAAATCAGGGTGTTATTAGGATTGAATATCAGGGTGTTATTAGTATTGAATATCAGGGTGTTATTACGTTTGAATATCAGGGTGTTATTAGGATTGAATATCAGGGTGTTATTAAGTTTGAATATCAGGGTGTTATTAGGATTGAATATCAGGGTGTTATATGATATGATATGATATGATATGATATGATATGATATGATATGATATGATATAAGTAAGAAAATATGTGCAGAATTTCAAAAAGGGACCTTAAAGTTATACACTTGAGAATTAATTGAAACTGATCTGTAAAGGGATGACATGGTGGTGTAGTGATTAGCAGGCCCGCCATACAGTAAAAAGGCCCTGGGTGCGAGGCTCGGGCGTTTTTGTATGGAGTTTGTATGTTCTCCTTATGCCTGTGTGGCTTTCCTCTGGTTACTCCGATTTCCTCCCATAGTCTAAAGATATTAACATCACATTAGGCTGACTGGCCGCTCCAAATTGACCCCAGGTGTGAGTGTGAATGTATGTGTGTGTTGGCCCTGCAATGGTCTGGCAAGCTGTTCAGAGATTACACCTCCTTTGCCTGTGTCGGGTGAGATGGGGACCAGCCTTCCCGCATTAAGTCAGTGAGTGAGTGAGTGATCTGAAATTAATGATTAGAGTTATTAGTAATTATTTTTAATTCTTAGTAACACTTAATTATCACGAGTGTATAATGCTTTAATCAAAATAAAAAATAAATAAAAAATTGATGCTCACAGTTTTTCATGGTCACTTGAAGCAGGAGACCTAATTATTGTTACACTTTATAATGGAAAACAAACCAGAAAAATTCCATTCTACTTTGCTTTTCTTGTGTTTCCCTGAAGAAGGGTTTCTGTATATTAAAATTCTGAGCAGTTTCAAAAACATGCTGTTAGCTACACAATGCTTATGCTCAGCTCAGAGCATGTGGAGCTCACCCGCCTTGCCTTTGTTGCCTCCATGTCAGCCTTAATCATGATTATCATCACAATCATCATGGTTAATTTGATTGCACACGAAATTAATATAAATAAAATGTTTTTCCTCAGATCTACTGTTGTTGTTTTTTTTTTAACTGTACTAGCAACTATTGAATTATTATAATTATAATTGACAAGATGACAGTTTGGTTTTCTGTTATTTAAAATTGTATTCATAAATAAATCAGTCACATAAAATGTTATTTATCTGGTAAATTACTGGAAAATAGTAGTAAATAGTTTTTTCCCCTCTGGAAGATTATTTAACATAATAGTTCATCCTGTATCCTTGTTTATTTTTCACAAAGCAATTATTTTTTATTAATGTTATTTTACTTGCACCTTTGATGACACTTATTTACCATTTCTCCATCCATCCATTTTCTGTAGTATTTATTCTACTGAGGGTCCCAGAGGTGCTAAAGTCAATTACTGGGTTAGCTGGGTCTTAGAAAACAAAACAAAATCTCTCGATAAAACAGTCCTACAAGACACCAAAAAATAGAGGCTTTACTTCTTACAAGGTATTGAAGCTTTTTTTAGTCTGATATTCAGTAGTACTGTGTGTGTCTGTACATGTATGATAGTGTAATTGAAATAAACCATGCACGTATCCATCTCTTGTTGTTTAGTATGCCAATATCAATTTGCACTGGATGTGAATGTTAAAGCCAAATTACTTCGTTAGGAAGGAGCCTGTATTGATTTTTTGGTGGATGTCTTTAGAGCACAAAAAGGCTCAGCACAGGGTCAGTCAGAAATCGAGTCTTGTTAGTAAACAATGGTTAAACAAATTTATTTCTTCCTTACCTACATTTTTACATATAAATACCATAAGGAAGATATGAAGAGTTAGAGTTCAACAACAGATAAGTGCCACTGTTTTAATTATGAGAAATACAATTTTTTTTAAGTAGCTTTACAAAAAAAAAAAAAAAACCTTTTCCAGCAGCTTTTAAAAACTTTTTTTCAGTAGCTTTAAAAAAAGCTACTGAAAAAGTTATTTTTCTCATAATTAAAACAATGGCACTTATCTGTTTTGGAACTCAAACTCTTCATACACTGTATGTATGTAAAGACACCAACAGCACCTATACAAAGCAAAATTGCAAGTGATGTAGGCCACACAAACAAACACAGTCTTTCAAAGCTGTGTACCTACTGAGATAATACAATAAGACAGCAGGAATACTATTTTCAAGAGTGGAAAGCAACAAATGCACTCTTGTTATAGTTCTTAAGTGATTGGTTCACTGAGGTGGTACTTTTTTAGTATAATTAAAGACACACACATCAACATCATTTGTCCGTTCTGTGTGTGTGCTGAAAAAAATTCAATGTATATACATTGCCTTGGCACTGCAATTGGGAATAAAATGGTTTGGTGTGAGCCACATACAGTATAACCCTGTTCAACGCAATCAGCAGCAGGGTGTTTGTTCTGATGGTGGGGGGGGCAGAGACTGAGAGGTGAATTTGTGAAGTGTGTATCTTTCTCTAGAATTGATAACTCCCACTTTAATATTCAAAACGTGCTTTTATTTGAGAACCATTTACAGGAATGTCATAAACGACCTGAATAAGTGAGACTAACCTGCCAAATCTTTAAATGTTTTACAGACAAATGCTAAAAAAAAAATTAGGTCTGGCCAGCTACCAGGTTCAGATGCAGGTAGATGTAAATAGTACATATATTATTGCTACGAATGCAATAGTGCAGACCAACATTTGTTGACTGTTCATTCAAGTAATCAATACGCTGGAAAATAACTTGATTGATCAGGTCAGGCTGAGTTTGAAAGCAGAGAGCTGGTCACTTTAAACTGGATCTTTCAGAATCGTGCTCTACAAATGTTTAACACAAACGTTATAATGTTGCTCTAGTAGTGGTAATTCAGAACGAGTTTCCATATCTTTTTCAGCAGGATGTATTAACTTAAGACATTATTTCTACTTTAAGTGCAGCTACATCCTATAAATACTGATCATACAGGATAACATGAAAAAGATTTATTTGCTAGAGAGTGGTGAGGGCGTTTCTGTGTGGAGTTTGCATACACACCCCCCGTGCTTGTGTGGGTTTTCTATGAGTACTCTGGTTTCCTCCCACAGTCCAAAGGCATACACATTAGGTTAATTGTCCCTAGGAGTGAGAGTGAATGGTTGTGTGTGTTGGCCTTGCAATGGAGCTGTTCAGGGTGTACCCCACCTTTGCCCAGAGTTGGCCTTGATAGGCTCCAGCCTCCCTGCAACCCTAGTAGGATTGAATAAATGAATGAATGAACGGCAAATGAATGAATGAATAAATAGATAGTCAGTGTTTGTTAAATTTATTAATTTAATAATTCATTCATTATTCATTCACTGTAGTATGTTAACTAACCAGCTCACTTGATTGTTATTTAGGTGTACAATCACATGGGAAAAAGAAACAAAAAAGAACATATTTATAAGAAAAAATTTGAACAAGCAAATGTTTTAACCTCTTTGATATAGGTGGAGCCTGTCTTATTTAAAACTGACATCTTGGGCCAAGTGGTCTTTTTGCTACTGGAGCTCATGGTGTATGCTAAGATCTAAAAAAGCTCTTTAGGGACTTCAGGAAAAGAACATTGTGAATGCCTATAAGCCTGACAAAATATGCAATAAATAAAGACCCGGTGGTAGGTTGTGGGCTTACTGATCCGAAGGTTGGGGGTTCAAGCCCCACTATCACCGAGTTGTCACTGCTGTCCCTCCAGTGCAGCTAACTGGGTTATCAAAGGCTGGCCATGTCTCTCAGTGTCTGTGGTGAGAGTCATATAAAAGATCCATTGCTGTCGTTCATCAAGAGTAGGCCATTGGGTTGCCGTCAGTGTGTTTCTGCCCTGCGATGGCCTGACGAGCTGCCCAGGGTTTACTCTTCCCTCACCCAGAGTTGGCTGAAATGGGCGCCAGCCTCCCCGCAACCAGATTCAGAAAACTAATGAATGAATGCATAAAATAAAAACGGTTACTTTTTGACAATGATGATGATGATTATGATAATTCCAAGAACTCAAAATGTTCTGTTCAGCAATTGCAGGCGAATCCTGCAGCTGTTGGTGTGAAAGTGCCTATGCCTACACTCAGAAAGAGATTGGCCAAATTTGATCTGCCTGTAGGCAGGCCAGAAAAAATACTTTGCTGTCAAAAAACAACATCAGTGATAGAGCTCAGTTTGGAAGTCACCATATAGGCAAAGCCACACCTTTTGGAAAAATGTCCTCGGGAAAGATGAATCAAAGGAGTCGGTGGCCACAGTCACAGAACACTGTGAAGTATGGTGGGGGAAATGTTATGGTTTGGGGTTGCTTTGCTGCCTCAGGGACTTGGCAGCATGCAGTCATTAATTCAAGTATGATTTCTGTATTATATGAAAGACTACTCGAAGATAATGTGAGGCCATCTATACAAAAGTTGAACAAGTTGAAAAGTATAATGATCCTAAGCATACTAGCAAATCTACCAAGGAATGCTTCAGAAAGAAGAAATGGAGCCCTGATTTGAACACATATAAAATGGACATGCAAGAAAACCTTCAAGCATCTCACTACTGAAGGAATTTTACAAGAAAGAGTGATCAAATATTTCAGTCAATGAAATGTTCATTAGCATTCACAGCTACAAGAAGTTAGTGTGGCTAAAGGTAGCAAGGCTTGTTTCTGATGCATGTATTTACCTTCCTCACAAAAGAATATAACAACTATTTTTATTTTGTTGAATAAATTATTGAAAAGCTAATTTTCCTTGTGGCTTTGTTCAAATATGTCATCTTTATCAGTAGGCACTGTAGTAAGAAATGGTTAAATGTTTGCTTAAATATACTGATAAAATCAACAATTTCCATAGGATGTACTTATTTCTTTCCATATAAGTGTGATTATTTCAGAACTTAAATTAAAAAATTATAAATGTTGAAAAGTTCTAATTAATTTTATTTACAGAACCACTTAATCCTACTATTATACTGTTGCAAAAACTGTGTGGTTTTATAGCATGAATCACTTTGGATAATTCTCACCTGTACCTTATTCCTCTGCACAGATTCAAACTTTGCATGGAAGATTCATAAAACTTAAACTCATTGGTTAACAGTTAAAGAACTCGCATGCTTGCATAGTGCTGTGACAGAGAAAAAACTGGGTGGACCGAACTGGCTATGACAAACAAGACGAAAATAACTTGAAAATGAGAGTTTTAAGAAATGCTGAAGAAATTAAGTAGTTAAATATTAAATAATTAATTAATACATTAACTGTCTTCTGAATTTAGGAAGCCAAAGTGAACTTAAGGTAAATCAATCCTTACTGAAATCTTAAACAATCAGATTCATTCACACACTGAACAAGTTTTTCTTGCCACTTGAAAAGATAAGTCACAACAACTTTAACAGAGAGACACTTAAATGTTTTAAATCTTTTGTATGCCTGTGTCCTTAATTTTTTATTTATTTATTTTTTGCCATGTTAATCATAGCAAAGGTTATTGTATTACTTTACACTTTACACCAATCATCCACAATATTGACCAGTAAAATGAATAATAGTAATTTTCTGATTTCTGACTGGTGGGATGCCACAGCAAATTCTTGGCATTTTTCTTTAATCTGACTTATCCATCAGTGATGTCGGATAAGTTGAATAATTACTGTATGAGGTTCCTCCTCTTAGATATCAAATAAGATGGATCGGCTATGCCCCAAGAGGGCTCAACCTGTCTGCCATTTTGGTTAGTAGTTAATACAATTTACAGTGAAGCACTGCAGCCCTGAACTGTCAAAACTTCTTTTTATTTTTTCACTATTAAGCCTGTTTTAAGCCATATCTAAAAGTGAGTAGCAATGACAAAATTCTGCCACCCAACAGCCCTGTTAATTGGGTGTTGTGTATCTATCTTATTTGCAACAACTACATTCCACCCCTCCCTGAGTAAATGGATGCCCACTCAAGACTAGATGCATAACACAGAAAGGAAAATATTTTGTAAAAGATTGTTAGACCTGGGCCAAAATGAGAAATACAAAATGATCATAAAAGCAGTATTACAGTTCCTACGGGAACCAAAATTATATGAGAATATGATATGCTTGTTAACGTGGCCATACTGAGGAGGGCAGTAATACACCAAGCAGTGGCCAAACTGTCAGATCCCAGAATTAAAGGTGTGCTGCTTGCTACAAACCAAAAAAAAGTCACATTTGGTGGGAAAAGGTCTTATTTGTGAAAATAAAATATATGTGACCCATCACATTGAATCAGGTATTAAGCTATTTGGGCAGGTTTTCAGCTATGAGAAAGAAAAAGGCTGCCGCCCTAAAAACAGTTGTCAGAAATAAGCCTGCAAAGAAAACAAAGAAATCGTCTCGGTTAGCTTGCAAGGAGCTAAATTTTGCATGTTTGGTTCAAGTGGGCGTTGCCACCTTAATAAATCCTGACCGTGCCCACTCTTTTTATCAGTGCCAGTTATCTAGAGAACACAATATAAATGTAATTATTACACCCATTCATGAGTCATTCGAACTTGTTTGGTCAGTTTAAGATAAATTTTCTCTTTAGGAAATGTGTAGATTTTCTGCGTCTGGTAAAAAGTGTTTTTTGTTTTGTTTTGTTTTGTTTTTTGTTTTGTTTTGTTTTGTTTTATCATCAAACTTTTTGCGGCTTTTGATACTACAGATCTGCATAAATATTAAAAATAACTGTTAGCATGATTCTTTTAATGTACTTGAATAATGTCATGGTGTTATTTTTAATAAAGAATGGTTTTTGAAGTTCATTGGTTCTTAACTTTGTAACCCGTTTTTGTCAAAATTATCCATTTTGAAATCTCCTAAATTCCCTGCACAAAATAGGCCATATCCTAGCTAACAAACATGTTACATAAATGTTTTAGGTACCGAAATTGAGCTTAGCGAGTTAGGAATATAGAAATATACTCAAATTCATATAGCCTAAAATGCTTGCCATCTACCATTTAATACTTACCTTATTAGATCGGGGGGTGGGGGGGGGAGGCGTGAAGAATGCCCATCTGGTTTGATTCTGCAGAAGAGCTACTGTAGCACAAATTGCTGAAAAAGTTAATTTTGTCAATGATAGAAAGGGTGCGGCCTGGTGGCTTAATGGTTAGCACTTCCATCTCACAGGAAGCCGGCTCTGGGTTAGAGCCTTATGCCTGGCTGTGGGTGTTTCTCTGTGAAGTTTGCATGTTCGCCCCATGCATGTGTGGGTTTCCACCTACAGTCCAAAGACATGCACATTAGGATAATTGGTTGTTCCAAATTGCCCAAAGGTGTAAATGTGAGAGTAAATGGTTGTGTGTGTGTTGGTCCTGTGAAAGTTTGTCAAACTGTTCAGGGTATACCCTGCCTGTGCCCAGAGTCAGCTGGGATAGGTGCCAGTGTCCCCACAACCCTAATAAAGAATTAAGCAGTTCTTTTTACTTTTACATGTATCACCAGCTTAAACACCTACTTGCAGTGGCTTCTTTCAGCAGGATAATGTGATCCATATCTATTGGTGTGTAATAATTTGAATAGATGCTATTCTACACAGAACAGAGAGACCCAGGCCAGCACCTATCGGGCAAATTGAATAGTTTTCAAGTTTTAACTTTTATTGTCATATGCAGGTACCAGTGGAATATGATTACGGCCAATGAAATTCTTGTACTCAGAGCCCCCTCAATATTGCACGTAAAGAAACAAATATTGCACATAAAGTAAAATTTAAATAAAATTTATAGTGAAATATGATGTGCACATGTACAGTGTGTACAATGAGTATTCAAATTGTCGTGTGCAAACTGCTGTGTGCAAATTGTTCGGTATTTCAGCAGTTCAGTGGCCTGGTGGCTTGAGGGTAGAAACTGTCCCTGAATCTGCTGGTGAAGGTTTGGATACTCCTGTACCCTCTGCCTCACGGCAGGTGTGTGAAGTGTTTCTGGGGTGGCTGGGATCAGAGAGGATCCGCTGCGCAATATATGGACTAGATAAGAAAAATATTTTGTATATAGACAATAGAAAAGGATTCCAGTGTGGGCTCTCACCCTTGTACTAATGTCACTTAATACTTCCCAGAAGAAGCTCATACAGGATAATATTTCACTGTAAAGTGTGTATATTGCCAGTGATTACTACAGCAAAAAGAATCCTAAAACTTTATTAATTGGTGATAAACTTGCCTTGCATACATTTGTGGCCTGATGACTCCAGTGTGACCTTGTGAAAATGAGAGGCAATCTGTTGCTTCTTGTTCTATTCAGTATGAAATCAGTAGTATTTTACGGCCTAGTGTAATCAAAAACAATTGGTGGAGAAAAAAATGAACATTAAGTAACAGTGGGTTATTAGAGTTGTTGGTAATAATATAATTCCATGAGGTGAAATTCTGGGGATATTGGTTTGTAATTTGTTGATAATTTTATTTTTTTTATTATTATTTTTTAAATTAGCTGTAAAACTACAGCTCAAACCTGAACGGTTAGAGCGTAATAACGGATGTGAAAAATCTCTTGTATTCTGAGTTATTGGGCTTGATGGCCAATCAGGCAGCCTGTTGCACAGTCTAGAACAGCATGAGAGTGTGACTGTTGCCGTGTTTCCGCTTTACAGCAGGAGGTTTATGGATTTGACATGCAAAGTGATGGCACAAAGAGTGAGTCTGCTCAGCCTGTCATATCACAAGAGGATTTGACATTTCTCTGTTTCCCACCAATAGTGCTTCCTGTCAATAACTGACAGCTCCTCCTGGCCAGGGGGTCTCACCTCCCTACTCATGCCCAGCATGGTGTAATGCTCTCAGCACACCCTCAAGCAGGCTTTATCTAGATGAGGAACATGCCCACATATAACTGTGAGTGCTTAGAAATATATGATCACACTTTTTTCAATCACTTCTCAACATTTCTTATGTCTTTTCTCATGACACCAGCAACTCTTCCCACTGGCATATGCCCAGTAGCACAAGCATGCTTTTTTTTTTTTTTTTTACAGGTTACTATTAATTAATTTTATAGCTATCATTCATTCATTCATTCATTCATTCATCTTCTTCCGCTTCTTCCGGGGTCGGGTCGCGGGGGCAGCAGCCTAAGC
>JBCNYH010000001.1:24299606-24312828 GCA_039654325.1 Tandanus tandanus
ATATATATATATATATATATATATATATATATATATATGAATTGTACCCCTATGCAAAGGTCATAAGAAGAAATTGTATCTCATTATTACCTGTATTGGGCATATATATACATTTTTTGGTAACACTGTTAGTGTAGTACTTAGCAGCAAAGTACAGTTGTGGAAGAGAACATCTTCAGCCCACAGTGTGGGTTGGCTATCACTTCCCTCTAGTGGACAGAATTTTTTCTTCTACAACAACGACTGTTATTATTATTATTATTATTATTGTTGTTATTATTAGTATTATTATTAGTATTATTGTTGTTGTTGTTATTATTATTATTATTATTATTATTATCATTATTATTATTATTGTTATTATTGTTGTTATTATTAGTATTATTATTATTATTATTGTTGTTGTTATTATTATTATTATTATCATTATTATTATTATTATTATTGTTATTTGTGTGTGTGTGTGTGAGCCCTTACCTAATGAGCCTCCACTTCGTAGCAAGGCAAATCTCAGCCAGTGATGCTAATTATTAATAAAAAAGAATTCATGTTTATTTTATAATAGTGCCTCGGTTAAAACGGAGAGCGTTAAAGAGAATAGTGGTGGGTCTTCACTGCTTTAATGTGCTTTTGGATCATCTGTGTTCGTGTTTTATGGACACACAGGGAGTCCTGTGATTTACAGCTCCACAGTATGAGATGAACGTGTGTATTATTTCCAGATGACATCGTGTGAGTAGTAGTGAGGGTTCCAGTCAGATGTTCTAGGAAGTGATGTAATAGTGACATTATGAATATTACAAAAATTGAAAGGCCAAATATATATATATATATATATATATTTAAATGTGTAATTAGATTTAACACTATATTCATACATTACATCAAGATTAAAAATGATGTGATTTGATGTAAAAATATGAAATGATCATATTGTTATTATTATCATTATTATTATTATTATTATCATCATCATTATTATTATTATTATTATAGTTGCTGTTGTTATTATTATTGTCATCATTATAATCAATATTTTTATACTTGCTATTATCATTATTAGTAATATTATCATTATTGTTATAGCATTTGTTTTATAGCACCTCTTTTAAGGTACATGATGTTTGCTGTGAGACTATTGTTTGGTAGCAGCACTGTTGTTACACGCCTCTTCAGTGTGTGTGTGCTCTGATGGGTCCTGTTTGCGCATGCGCAGAAGAGCAAGCGAAAACGGTTGAAAACTCGCCGAGAAGCCTGTGTCCTCGATGCTCCTCAGCACACAACATCATCGTCATCACCCTCATCACCATCACCATCTCGGGCTGGAGGCGAGCGTCCGGCAGACCCACACTCACTCACAGCACAGAGACCTGAGAGGCTAACGGCGTTCCTACGGATTTCTCCTCCGCCTCTCTACAGAGCCACACATCCTCCTCACCAATGTTTCCGACCGACTGAAACACGGGGATTTATTCCTTCCGGTTATGTTTCATTGACTGTCTGTAAGCAGTCAGAACCTGTGGACATTATGTTTTTGTTAGCATTCCATGCTAGAAGACGTTTGACTAGCGTGTATCCAGGGCCGCTGGGTTTGCAGCTCGTGCTGTGGATTGTATGTGCTGTTTATGGAGAGGAGGAGCCCTTCAGTGTGGAGGTAAGGACAACAACACTGACCACACGAACATATAACCCGTCAGTCCAAACCAGCCTTCGCTTACTACTCGTTTATTTAGGTTACGCTCATGTTTTATTCAGGAACACAAGGGCGGTGGACTTCTGAACTTGAGTTGGTATCTGGTTAGAGATCCAGAGCACTGGGGAGCCTTTGCTTTGTTGCAGCTTGTACCGTCGTTTGATTGGACAACAATGATGTCGAATGAACTGCTCCAAGTTCACTGATTACACCTCAATACACGAGCTGTCAGGAAGGGTGTGTGTGTGTGTGTAATATCCATGGTCAAAGATTTGACAGTACAGAGACCATATGCTGTATAAACAACCACACACACACACACACACACACCATGCTTTGTGCTCCTTTTCCAGCTGACTCTTAAAGCATCACTGCATTTTCAAGAGCGCTCTCCTCTCCAAAATAAAAACAATCCCATAAAATGCATTCCTTGTCCTGTACCAAACAAAGCCCAAGTTGATCCTGACGTTTCCTGGGTAGGATGCTGCCCATGAAGTCTGTTAAAGCAGCGCAGTTAGGCTGTTGTGATCCCATGACCTGATGGTTACTTGGAGTGAGTTAACCTGATACAGCCAGATGTCCACTGAGTCATATGAGATGAGTAACCTGAGAAGACTCATCTAGCCTTTGCAAAAAAAAATAAGTTTGATGGTAACAGAGCGTGTTGATCATGATTCCTTCTTAGCTTTGTGCCGTGGTTTGACTTACAGGACCTGTTTATATGAGAGGGTAAAGCAGGGATTTCATATTATACATTATAACCCTGATATTAATGGTGCAGTCGTCTTCTTTATTTAAAATGTTAATTAGAGATGGGATATCTGAAGTAGTAAAACCATATAAGAACAAGTGACCTCAGTATTTCAGCATCCGGCGCAGAAAACTGTACTTTGCAATTAAAGATTAAACCCGAAATTTAATCTTTCTAACCCGAAGCCTCTTTACAGTCCAGTTGGTTTTGGAAATTGCATTTGAAATCAGCGGTGCATGCACACATTCACAGTGAAAGATATATATTTCAGGAACTGAGTGGGATGAGCGCTCACCAAAATAGAGGGTCGAGGGCGTATTATTTTAAGGCAACACATGCGCCACTTTTTTCCAGTGGTTTGAACTTTAGGGTACAGTGATGATGAAAAAGACTTTTCAGAACTGGAGATGTGTGTAAAAGGGCAACTCGCAGCTTCTGTTGGTTGTAACCAATTTTCAATTTTTAAGCCCGGATGCACCAGTGAATATTTGATAACTTTCTTGCATCAGTATTCAGTCTGTAGGGAGGATTAAGACACCCTCCAGAAATGAGGGGGGAAAAAAGGTTCAAAGAGTGGTGGTGTGCCTTCATTCGTGTTCTGCTCTGATGCGGTTCTGGGTGATCTACTTATGTTGCAGTGTATTATAGGCACATATGGAGTCTTTTAGAAATACACGATGAACCTGTGGGGTTTTTTTTCCAGATGACTTGTTTTTTCTCTAGGTAGGGTTTCACAATCTTTCCTTTTATTTAGACATAAGGTTGTGGGGCCGGTGGCATAGTGGTATAAGGTGGCGGGGCCGGTGGCATAGTGGTATAAGGTGGCGGGGCCGGTGGCATAGTGGTAGAGGGTGGCGGGGCCGGTGGCGTGGTGGTAGAAGGTGGCGGGGCTGGTGGCATGGTGGTATAAGGTGGGGTGGCTGGTGGCGTGGTGGTATGAGGTGGGGGGGCCGGTGGCGTGGTGGTATGAGGTGGCGTGGTGGTATAAGGTGGCGGGGCCGGTGGCGTGGTGGTATGAGATGGCGGGGCCGGTGGCCTGGTGGTATGAGGTGGCGGGGCCGGTGGTGTTGTGGTAGGAGGTGGCGGGGCCGGTGGCGTGGTGGTATTAGGTGGCGGGGCCGGTGGCGTGGTGGTAGAAGGTGGCGGGGCCGGTGGCGTGGTGGTAGAAGGTGGGGGGGCCGGTGGCGTGGTGGTAGAAGGTGTCGGGGCCGGTGGCGTGGTGATAGAAGGTGGCGGGGCCGGTGGCGTGGTGGTATAAGGTGGCGGGGCCGGTGGCGTAGTGGTATAAGGTGGCGGGGCCGGTGGCGTGGTGGTATAAGGTGGCGGGGCCGGTGGCGTAGTGGTGAGGGTGCTTGGCTCATGATCGAGAGGTCCACCCAGCAGTATAAATGGATATCAGTAAAAAAATACTGGGAAGGTAGCCTGCGATGGACTATCGTCCCATCCAGGAAGAGTTAAACTCCTAGTCGCTTTACGCTACAGAAACCAGGAATAAGCCCCGGCTCTGGTGAGCCACAAGGCTTGGGTGTAAAAGCCCAACAGACTTTACCTTTTGTGGTCCAAAAACCGTCCCTATGGTTCCTCCTCCTGCTCAGAGAGCATGGACTCAGCGTGGCCTCTGTTTTTCCTGTGCTCACTTGCATCCATGCCTCACTGTCTTTCAAGAGGAGATGTCCTTTCTTTGTGATGTCATGCCTTCATTCCCCTTACAATGAAAAAGCTGTTACTCCACTATAATCCAGTTCCACCACCATGGTGCTAAAACATTTAATTTCATTTTATTAATTATGGATGTTTTATGTTTTTTCTTCTTTTTAAATGGCCCTCAATCCCAGTTGTGTGTGCGTGTGTGCGTGTGTGCGTGTGTGCGTGTGTGCGTGTGTGTGTGTGTGTGTGATTAATTGCTTGTGATGGATATTAACAAGTGTGCCAAAAAGACAAGGAGTGTTCTGCAAGAATGCACATTTAATATGATTTAAAAATATAAAAGGTCTACAGTATTCAGAGAAGAGAATGCATGCCACATCTTTATTGTAGTTAAATCTCAGCGTGACTTTCTGCATCTGGCTTTACCAAAAGAAAATGCTAAATATGAGCACAAACTACAGCAAAGTGATTTCGTCACACAATGGTTGACTTAACTCATGAAATTGACAGAATAAAGAGGGTACAGGAATGGAGGAGCCCACTGCTACATCATTCAGTCCTTTTAATAGTTTGAATAAATTGAATACATTCTGCATGAAGAGATGGCGACTAAGAAAAAAGTATGGTGTATCTTCAACACCACTGCATGAACTACATATGATCACTCTCTTCTAACAGAATCTGACTTAAAATGTTACTTTGTTGAGGATTGTGTGTGTGTGTGAGTCAGAGAGAGAGAGAGAGAGAGACTTCGTACCTTAGTGTTTATCTTTCATTTTGTTGATGTCACGATAAAGCAATCAAAGAACTTGGGAGAAGCAGTAGCTGGGATAAAGCGCTTTGCTTGCACTGTAGGTAACTTCCTTCCTTCACACGTTATCAGATAAAAAAACAAAACAAAACAAAAAAAACACACCTTGTCTTTCTGTATCTCTCTGAGGTAGAAGCAGTGGTTTTGCATGAATGAGTCAATGTGTGATTATTCTCTGCTGAGCATCAGGTGCACAAGCCTGGTGTGAGTCATCCAGGCACACACACACACACACGCACACACACAAAACACCTCATCTAGGTCCAGCTTCTACAATAAACCCAAACACCGAACTACTTGAGGTTGTTCTTTCTTTATTCTTCCTCTCTTTCTGTCTCTGTTTCTGCCTGGTTGAATGACAGAAATCCATTAATGTTTTGATTCCTGCTCAGTCCCATTACAGTATTGGGACAGAACCTTGACACAATGCACTTTGTGATGCTGTTTGACGAGTGAGGCTGGTCAGGATCTCTGTAAATTATTGAAGGGCAGTAGTATGACACCAGATGCTGACTTGGCACTAGGTCAGTCACAGAGGACACTATCTGACTCTCCTTTAAAGGCTTATGAATGAGCAGAGAGGTTTATTTGTTTTGCTTTGTGACCCGTGTGTGTGTGTGTGTGTGTGTGTGTGTGTGTGTGTGTGTGTGTGTGTGTTTATATGATGTGGCAGGAACTAGTGTCTCCGTGTTCATGGCTGGGAAATAAACTGCTTCAAGAGCAGGTCCAGAACAGGCAGCCTCCCCAGGGTGGGTCTGTTTAAGTGGTTTATGCTGACCTACTGTTGGAAACCCTCATCAGTTCTATCGCAGCTGGTTTGGATTTTTTGTTGAATTGTGCAGAATGCTTCTAGAGCCCCGTCAGCCTGGGTGTTCCAGTTTTATTGCATTCTGTGACCAAATCAAACCCCGCGCCTTTTATGCCTACAGAGGGTCGATTTTTCGTGGTTAAGCAATAAATGTAATAGCTTGAACTTGGCACTTTGCAAGGGGGGTGTGTGCATTCTGTTTCTACTGTGTCATCATGTATAGAGAGAGAGAGAGAGAGAGAGAGAGAGAGAGAGACAGGGAGTGAGGGGAGAGAGTGTGTTCTGTGCTCAGTGCAGCATGTTGTGCTCACACATGGTCTTTCTGACGTCAGCTTGGCTTTACTGGGAGAACAGATTTGTGTGAGCCCCTGGGTGGATATGATATGTTAGTGTGTTTACTGGTCACACAACATCAAAATAGGTAAACACAGTAAAAGGATAAGGTATAAATAAACAAACAAAACAACAAACGTATCGGTAATTACACACAGCCTGACCATCTCCTAATACGTTATATAAACTGATAGGTTGATCAGAATCAGTACACTGTAATCAGAATAGAGTAAACCAACTGAGGCCAATCTGAATGAAAATCCGATCTGATTCATCACACTTTTAATAATTAGTTAAATAAAAGAATGACTGGTGGAGCGAGCACATGTGTTCACTGACCTTTCGTGTGGCACGAACTGGCATATATAATGTTAGATCCTTGTTGTTGTTGTATAATAGGGCCTAACTTTATGTTACCTGAATGATGCACTTGCGCTAATACTACTAATTAAATTACTACTGTCATGGCATACGTTAGTTTGTCCTTAGTGGAGAAATGAAAATTTTAAACCTTCTCTTCCGGGTCTTCGGACACACGCATGCTCTGTCTAACTTGAAGACGAAGTTGAATTGGTAATTATCTAATTAGATCCTGGCGTTAGACATGTTGGAAAGTCACTTTAGTACTTTAGGCTGGCGAGTGTTTTACTTCACTTTAGTACAATTTCCGTAAGCTCTCACATGTCTCGTGAACAATATATAGCTCACAAAGGTATTGACTAGGCCCCAGCGCGCACTCGTGGACCGTGGACAGATAAACACACACACAATTTCCTGTGGAACCAAAATCGCCGCATCACAGTCCCACGTCACACTTCCACGTTGCTGTATCTGTATTTGCATTCTGCACGTGTTTGTTTGAGTCATGATGTGCTCTTTAGAAAGAAGACCGTTACAAATTTGAATGTATTTAAAATAACTGGGAGGTCAGATGCTGTTATCTCATGCATTTTTTTTTTTTGTTTGTTTGTTTGTTTGTTTTTAACAACGAGATTAAACCCTGTTCCTGAAATTCAAGCAAATTAGAAAGGCTGAGCAGCTTTAGTGTCGTCACAAACACGTCCCCTCGCTATCTGTTTAATAATCATTTTTGAGTGATGTTTTGCTGAGACAGACATCATTTAAAGCTTATTAACGAAATAAGCAGCATGATTAAAAAGCTGAACATGCTTCACCAAATGTATGCCGTTCTTGTTGTTATGGTAACATTCACACACACACTCTCTTCACACAAGTGCGTAACTGGATCTGATTTGATGCTGATATCTGTGTAAATGATACAGTAGAACAAATCCATAATTATTTGGACAGTGATGCACTTATTGTTGTTTTGCCTCTGTACACCTTCAACAAAGATTTAAAATGAAGCCACCAGGATGTGATTGAACTCAATTTTCAGCTTTATTTCAAGAAATATTGCAGTGTAGGAATTACAAGAATAAATTGGGCAAACTACTATAATTATAAATACAAGCATAATTTTTAATACTACAATGCAAATCCTTTGCAGTCAGCGACTGGCTGAAGTCTGGAACTTCACTGTATCCTGGGTTTCCGCTCTTAAGATGCTTCGCCAGGCCTGTACTGCCACTACATTCAGTTGCTGCCTTTTTTCACATTGCAAATTTAACACTTTGAATCAACTCCTTTCTACTTCTTAATTTGTCATGAAGTAATCAGCAAACAGGCCACACCTGGTCATATATCTGCTCATCAGTCAACTATCCAATTAAATTTGAGCCTGTGGAAATGGAGGGACCATGTGAAAAAATGACTGTAGTTCCATACGAATGGTTTTTAACTAATTATGGGATATTTTTGTTAAATGTACACTTCAGTCACATCCTGATTGCTTAATTTTACACGCTGATGGTGTCCGGCGGCAATATTAGGAAAGTCGTGTTGCTGTCTCAACAATTTTTAGTTTCTGGCTTGTTGGTTTAAGTTGTATAGAGTTCTGTTAACCGCTCTGACCAATCAGAGGGACGACTACTCTGTTTCTATCGCTCTTTTCTCCTCACTCTGTTTTGCATCTGTTTGTTTCTGGAAGGCTCCACCTCTGCCTTCTGTTAGCTCAGAGGACAGCTGCTGAGCGACACTGTGAAATATTGTTTGCTACCATTCAAACATGAGTACTGGTGGAAATTCCAGTGGGGATGAACAGAAGCACGTGGGGACGAGGCACTGTCAGAACTCTTAGCGATTAATTTTCCTGGTAAGACACTGAAAGTTTGAGGAAATATCGCCTTGTGCTACAGTTCACATACAGCTGTGTGCCACTCTTTACATGTGGCACTTAAAACGCCTCTGATAGACAAACATACCTGATTGCATCCTCCGTCATTGAGGCAAGCGTTAAAGTCGCTACAAGGGCCATGGCATTTCCTGGCATTTTCCCAAAAGTAGAGTGCAGCCGAGCATGTGGGAGGGTCGTTGTCATAGGGACTGTGTGAATTATGTGGTGCATGTCCTGCTGAATTATTTAGTGCATGTGAGAACAGAGAGACATGAGATTGGTTTTTATGGCTACCCACACATGTACACGCTGAGCTTACAGATCCTATGTGCCTGTTGTTACATTCTTTTAAAAGCTGTAAAGTGCTGCTGAATGCCAAGCTTTGAATGAAACACGTGTTTTGGACACCCATGGCCTCTGATGCACTTGCAGGCAATTACTGAGTCAGTTGTCCAAATGCAGATACGCTTAGTCACTCCATAACACTCCACTCACAGACATAACACTGAATGGGAATTAGAAATGACAACAAGAACACTTAGGTACTGAAGGAACATTTAGCATTTTACTCTAAGAGCTGTGTTATACGCGGTTTGGTTTCTATGATTTAAAAAAAAACCCCAAAACAAAAAAAACCAAAGGTACACACCCGTTTCAAATGAACAGGACATGTCGGATCAGCCGCCTCCTGATCCTAGAAGGCTCCCGAAATGCTTAAAAAATGTCAGTAATTAAACGATGAATATTAATACAAATATTAAGCCTTGATGCATATTAAAATGTCATACATTTTGATTTACATACTAAAGTAGGCTGTTATTCATACTGTTCATCTAGTTTGTTTTTCTGTAATTGAACCAGTTTTAAAACCACTTGACATTTCACACACTGGATAAGATGGAGACACTCACACAAGGCAGTTTTGTGTGAAACCCGAGACTAAAGTTAGCTTCCTGCTGCTAAGATCGTACACTAAGACACAGGTCGACATGGAGACATGGAAAGTTATCCAGACGTGCCTGTAAAACAGGCAATACGCTGCCTGATTAAAACCCGAGTCTGCCAACAGCCAAACTGCACCATAAAACTTTTTCAACACATTTTAAGTTGCTTCATTTTAAAAGTTTAACATTAAGAAGTTAGTAGTTGTTGCATTTTATTTCACACATATACACCATCTTTATGCAACTTTTATGTGGTATGTGATAGCACTACTCAATAGGTCATAAATTGCGTAAAAGTAGCATCATTAAGCATGATAAAGCATCAGATCAAAATTAAGGATACATGTCACGAAAAAAAATGGACTTGGACTCTTTAATCTCCTTATACAATTTCTTTTATCAGCTTTACACATGCTAACAGCCACAGTGCTGCTGTTTTGTTACCAGGACAGATGTGGTGTGGTACTCAGGATAAATGAGATCAGTGTACAATGCATACAGAATATAGGTGATGAGTGTATAAATAAATGCAAGGTGAAAGTCTGGCCTTGGAGATGAGAACTCAGACACAGCTCTGATGAGGCACTTTTGGATCAGAGGAACTATTTATAGTTCCTAAAATGGTTGAAGGAAGTGCCACCTTTTGGTTGTTTGCACTGCAGGAGCTGTGAATGATTTTCGATCTTATTATAGAGCTATTTTTGGGATTATTTATGTATTTATTTATTTTTAAGCTTTTACTGTACTTCAGGGTATGTGTACGTGTACAGTGGTTAGTATTTAAATGAATGGTAAGGTACCATAATATGTTTTAGTTATTCAGTCTAAACAAATTATAGTATATATCAGTTATGTATTTTACTTGACAAGAGTCAGAATCAGTTGATCATACAAAAAGCACTTAAAAATTCTATTAGACGCATTACTTCTTGCAATGGCATCCAACATGGGGCCTATTGTGGTACCTTCGTTTAAATACTGAGCAAATAATAAGGTTCTGTTATTAATCACTTTAATTTGGTGATTTATATCTCATGACGTGCTTTTATATGTTTTATGTGTTAGCTTAGTTGCTAATTGTACATAAAAAAATGATGTTTTATAATAAAAACATTAAATGAGGAAGGGAACCAGACACATCTCTGAAATGATGATATGTTACCAATTAAAGGAATATTCTTTTTCAGGGAAAAAAATAAAGTCCATATACCACAGATCCAGTCCCCACCGAGTTATACTGGTCCAAAATTTGTGGGGGGAAAAGGCATTTTTAAAACTAAGGTTTAACTTCTTGTACAGAAAGTTTGATTACAAAATATTGAAAGCTTACTGAAATATATAAATTTGAAAATTATCGATTTAACGCTCAAGTTTTCATAAATTAGCATGTAGTACTCACCCTTCAGCTTAAAACAAGTGAAAAAAAATTAAATAAACACCCAAAAATCATCAATATGGTAATTTATAGTTACAGCCTTATTCACAAGGCACCCTGATTTTGGTGTGACTTGTAAATTTCAAAATGTTATATTTAGAAAACTATTTGTAATACAGCTGTAAGGTTTGGCATGGTTAGATTTCTTAGATAGGGTTATTGATATTAATCTTTCAAAGAAAATCTGTGACATGAACTTTGAGACAGTAGATGAGTTGACATAGAATGACCCTTGTGCTTTCAATGGCTAATGTTGTATCCAATCATATCTAATCTAATTAATTTGACGTGTCTACGCAAAATATAAAAATCTTCGCCAGCATGTCCTCTCAGCTGCATGAATTGGGTATTCACCATTCAGGAAAGTTTTCGACTCTTAGCTCTACTTCTTGCTCTTTTACCAGCATTATTCACACAACTCAAATCGAACTTCGAGCCCACAACCAACACACAGGGGTTATTTCATGCCGAATCAATAAGGGGTCCCCAGGTCATCATCTCAGAGGAAAAAAAATACAAATCATGGATGTAGTACTATTTGAGTAATGCACAATTTCAAAATCGTAGGTCATTCTGAACAATAGTTGGTGAGATATGACCATTTATATTTTACAGTAATTTTTTGTTGTTGTTGTTTAAGGCAGCATATACAGCATTCTATTGTAAACACACACCTTACGTGCCTTGTGCTAGCCCAGTTTTTCATGAATCTTTCATTTCTGAGCTCAAAGGGGACCTATCTGCTTTCCGTGCCTGGTTACAAAACTCCAAAAAAGATAATTTTCAACTTATAACTTTGGAGCCCTGCTCCAGGATAATGACTCAAGACTGAGTGATGGAATTTTTTTATTATCAATCCTGATTCATTTTAACATGTCTATACAGTGAAAAACCATTACATCCATAAAACTTTAGCAACAATGAGCCTTCAAATTTATTTATTCTTTCCCCCCAAAATGAGCAATTTTCACACTACAAAAACTGCATGTTGACAATCGATGACAGCTTTTTACCACTGATTTTTATACACATAAAGAATATCTGTATCAAGTTTCATGTCTAGTATCAGACTGGCTCATTTTTTATATTATTTTGATGGCTCATTGTTGCTAAACCTTTATGGATGTAATGTTTTTCACTGTAGAGCCATGTTAAAATGAATGCAGGAAATTCAAGGCATTTGAGGCCTGTATTCAAAATAGAATGCTGTATATGCCTCCTTAAACTCAGGCAAAAACACATTTTGGGGGGAAAAAAAAATCACAGTAAAATATAAATGGTCATATCTCACCAACTATTGTTTAGAAATACCTAAAATGTTTTGCACATGTGCATTACTCTGATAGTCCAATTTTACTCTGATACTACATCCATGAATTTTTTTAAAGTTTTTCTGAGATGGTGACCCGGGAAAGTTGCCTCATTCTGGTTGATTTGGCATGGAATGACCCACAGCTTGGATCCTGGCATTCTCTATACTTTTGTTATATTGTTGTATATTGCACAGAAGTGACATCACATCATCAGAAGTGACAGCCGTTGGCTGGCTTACGTCACTTCATTGTCCCCTTGGCAGTGCAAATGCAAACAAAAAAACAAGACCATGGGATTTTCAGTTCCCAGAGGCCTGTCCCAGGGGATCATTCCTCTCGAGACATCCCCAGAACTGCTTGGTCTGTATGTGCCTATAGTGGCCTTTAATCAGTCCCTCCAAAAACTCCCCTTCTGTTCCTTGCATCAGTTAGAATGATGGATTGTACATGTTATATAGCATCTTATCATAAAGTGGCTTTTACTCTCATTTGGATAAGGATAACTCGAGGAATATGGAAAGTGACCAGAACTTGCAAAGAGCTTCCCGTTTCCACTTACAACAGTTGTCCTGTGTTGCCATGGTCACCACACTACTTCAGAGGTGTCTTGTGGCTAATGAAGCGTTCTTACAGCATTTAAGGTTCTGCTTTGATGTTTCCGCTAAGCTAATTACTTCTGTTTCTGCCTGTTAGTGAACTGATGTAAGCTGTGAGCTGGGTCATATCTACAAGTTCACTGAGCAGGAGGTTCACTGCTGCCTGTAGTTACTCAATTCATCTGTGTCTATATCCAGAGATCATAGTGTTAGCTAGAGTGGAACGTCAGGGTGTCTCAGTTATAGAAAGAGTTATCCAAAATAGCTCGGGGTTGATGTGCTCCCAGCTGCTGCAGACTCTTTGTGATTGAGACCAGCATTTAGTTTGATTTAATGGGTCATGGAAGGGAACAAAAATAAATGTTATTGAAATTAAATCACATGTATAGTAGTATGCAAGGAGGCAGGTACATAATGAAGCCTTATTTAAGTTATCTGAGAAAATGGTTATAATTAAGAAAAGTCAATTTTATATATTTCACCCCACATATTGCTTAAGAATTATTAATAATAATAACAATAATAATAATTTTATGTATGTACACACACACATATATGTATGTAGATATGTATATATATATATATATATATATATATATATATATATATATATATATATAATATGTATGTATGGGACTTCCACACAGGAATGAGC
>JBCNYH010000001.1:24320985-24332621 GCA_039654325.1 Tandanus tandanus
AGAGAGAGAGAGAGAGAGAGAGAGAGAGAGAGAGAGAGAGAGAGAGAGAGAGAGAGAGAGAGAGAGAGAGAGATTGCGATTGCTTTGGTTGTAGGGTAATCCCACCTTAGAGGACAGAGTGTATCAAAAATTTATGGTCGACCAATGTGTCTTTAATGTAAAGGATTGAATGTCCTTTAAAGCACTCAATAGACAATATGTAACAGCTAGGTTACTATACAACAAGTAAAGCAATGCAGGAAAAATGCACTGTTTTTTCTCCTTCTGCCTTGCCCGAAGTTTAACAAAATGCCGCCTCAATTTTATCATAATCGTTAAAAAATTCTATCAAACATGTATTGCACTGCTTAATATCTTATGAAGTTAAATTTGATAAACATCTTCATGCAACCCATGATTACAGCAGTAATGTGATCCACATGCTCAGTGCACCCGAAAACAGATTCTCGTGAATCCCCCGGCACCTGCTAGATGAGGTCACTGCATGGCATACGTGATGTCAGTAGCGTCGTAAGTTACTGCAAAGATTGACTAGAACCAGCGTTCAGAATGGCATTGAACAATCAGAATAAAACAACAGGTGGTCAGCGACCACTCACTGTGTTTTTTTGTTTTTGTTTTTTTCAGTGGGGTGAGGACCTTTCATAATCATAAAATAGAACGTTCGTCTTTTTTCGATGCAATCTTGGTCGAGTAGAACTTAAATTTGTTATATGGAGTTCTGCGTATTTTGTTTTACACTTTTTAGAGTATAAACATAAGCTATTTCAGCAGATCAGTTAATCAATCTGTAAACTGCTTATCAGACAGAAAGTCAAAAATGAGAGTATTTTATTAACTTTGAGAAAATAGTATTAGAAATAATGTAAGACAAATCATGAAGATTCCCCAAACCCCCTGTAGCAGCGCTCCACACCTTTGCGGAGTTAGCTGCCCTTACCGTACCTTACCACCTTACTCCAGTGTGTACTCTGTCCTCACCCAGAGTTGGCTGAGATGGGCGCCAGCCTCCCCGCAACCCTAATTAGGAGTAAGCGGTTCAGAAAATGAATGAATGAATGAATGAATATATACTTTCTGAAATGATAACAGTCTTACTACATAAAAATTGTACGACTGTACAGCATGGACGAGAGTTGTCAGGATGGTTCTGTGTCCGAAATGACACAGAATTCTCATTTCTGTTGATCCGGCTAGGGTTGACCCTGCCAATGTTAGACATTGGGTGATAAAGATGAAAAAGATGGAACTAGGCAGTGGGTGTCATTCTGTCCATTTTTCTCCTGGTGGAAGGTGGGGTTTAAACTATTTATTGTTCTAGCAAAACATCAGAATTATTCAGCTAAACATCTGTCCAAGGCTAAACCTTTTAATCTGGACCTAGTTTAGCTGCCATGTTAAAGCTCATTCCCATATAATGTAATGAAAGAACAGAAAATAACATTTTTTGCTAGAAGTAGCCTATTGCCTCCTTTTTAGGTAGAACCCAAGGTTTTATACCATAACTCCGTAATGCAAGGATAGACTAGCGTTTGTGGTAAATGCTGGGCTGTGGGCATGATAATAGAAGCGCAAAAGTTTTTGGCTCGCGGCTTAAAGCCCTAGGCTGCAACCCCCAGGTTATCTTGAGGTAGCTCTGCTTCACCCCAGCACGCCAATCATCATATGTGATAATTTTGTGAGTTAACCAAAGTTTGTCATGAGACACTGCTTATTACATATTAGCTTGCTGTGTGTCGTAATCACCATGACTAGTCAGTCACTGTCACTGATAAACTTCAGAAGCCATGCTGGGAGACTTTTTTAATTGAAAACATTTCAAATCCGTTAATAATACACAGCGATGCAGAAGGAGGATTTCTGTCAATATAACTAAAGTTATGTCTCTCATTGTGGCAGCCCTTTAAGTAACCAGCTGTCTAGACACTGGTAGATTGCATCAGTCTGAGCAAGAGAGGATTGTTTACTGAGGGAAAGAAATATGCCTCTATCCTGAACCCAAACAGTCTTTAGTGGCTTTGTACAATCATTTAGTTCCTACTCCTACCATTTTCCATAGTCCATAATACCTCAGGCTGTCACACACCAATCCACTGATGGTGAACCAAGTTTGATAGTAGCTTTTAATATGATTTCTGCTGACGTAGATTGTGTGAATGATTTGTAATGTCCCACAGAGAAAACACCATTAGCTTGATAAAAGTTTATTATTTACTCAATAGCAAGCCAGCAAAGTACTAAAGGACTTCTCCTGTATAATGTGTGCTGTTGTAATGAAGACTAAGCAGAGTGCAGGTTAGTGCCATGCTATAATGCATGTGCCATCAACTCTTAGCAGCGAAGAAAAGGCCAAGCACCTAATGCAATTCCAAGAACTCAGCGTAAAGATAGACAAAAAGAAAGCAAGGCAGAAGGAGAAGGATATAATACCTCTTTCACATCCAGCCTGAATCTTATTTTTGCTGGTTCACTTTAGCTGGGCAGATCTAGCGCTGTTCCAGGTTTTCTCCATTCGGAGATACACTGTGGTTTGCTGAAGTCCCAGAGTTTGAGAGATTGATTTGTACCATTTACCGTTTTTTTTTTTTCAATTTCACTTGTTCCACATTATTTCCTATCTTTCAGCTTCCACAATTAGCACAGATCTATTCGAGGCGGTAGCTTGGATTTTTAAATTAAGGATAAGGGAAAAAAGAGAGAAAAGAAAAGAAAAAAGAAATGGTAAAAAAGAAAGAATGTATATAATATCTACTATAAATATAAATGAAAACAGATATAAACCAACCAAACATATATATATGGAAGGACGGAAAGGGGGATTTGTAGTCCTGAATCATGTAGTTCGATGTGTCATGTAGATCTTTTTAGAGATCCACTTTAACCAATCAGGGAAATGGTGTATTCAGAACCCATTCCAGGACCTTTGGGCATGTCGTCTTCTTCCTCTTCTTTTTACTCCTTGCCCCAGTTAGTAATCTGTGGGATATTAAGCACGAGGATATATGAGGTATGTTATAAGCACCAACATTAGAGTGTAAATGTGAACAGGTAAGAGAGCTGGACAGACTGAAGCATTATTTTAAATAGAGCTAGAGCAAGGGATAAATACAAGTATCTGTGTATGTAGATGCATCGCATTGTGGGTAATAAATAAAGACATTAAAGAAATAGAAACTAGACCAATATCCCAGTGAAAGATGTTTAAAACCTGAAATTCAGATTTTCTTGAATAACTAAATCTTGGACAACATTGATCATTCAGTCCTTCGTTCGCTTATTCACATTATTCACATTCACTTTATTCACATTCACATTATTCACTTATCCTCTCAGGGTCTCGGTGGAATCAAGAGCCAATTCTTAAAGCATGACAGTGGCCATGTACACTCCATTATGACATCTTTTTGAAACTCAGAGTTCTAGTATATACTACACAGGGACAAAAAAAATACTAAAACAAGATTATCATGCTATGGTATGGTAAAAAAAAGGTTGTTCCCCCCATTGACAAATATGAAGGAAATTTTGTTTGGATTTCTTCGTACTTTACTGGACAGCATTTAGTTGGATTTCTGGGATTTCAGCATCAGTGACATGGCAAAACTTGAGTTCCTGTCCTCCATTTTGACTTAAGTATTATTCTGAGTTTGTGAGGTGGATTATCTGAGATTGCACCAATCCCATGTAGTATATACTAAATTTGTCTATGCAGTTTGTTCGGGGTGGATTTTTCGTTTAATGCTGCCATTTCAGGATTGGTCCTAAATATTTATTTCTCCGGGTCAAGTTTTTTCTTTTGCACTGTGAAAGTTATGTTATAGGCCACTTTTCTGGCTGTTTGATGGTACCAAAAAATGTTAGGGCTCAGAATTAAAAAATCTAGCTACTAATCCAAGAAATTAAAATAATTGTAGCAATCAAACTTCCTGTCTGACTTCTAGTTGATCCCTGCTTAACCTTTTTTTTTATGCGTCTCTTGTATCTTACAGGCATGGCTGCAGCGGTATGGCTACCTCCCCCCCACAGACCCTAGAATGTCAGTCCTGCGCTCAGCTCAGAGTATGCAGTCTGCTATCGCTGCCATGCAGCGGCTCTATGGCCTCAACGTTACAGGTGCACTCGACAAGAACACCATAGAGTGAGTAATCAAGTCTACACCATAACCATGCCACCCAGCACAGTGCCAGTCTCCACCCACTCTCCTTAGCCACTGCCTCATGCTGCTCCAGATTAGGAATTTAAATGCCAGGAGCCTGACTTAAGTCACACGATTTCATGATTCAGATTTGACACGGCTCTCAGTGTATCAAAGCTGTTAGCTGGATATTGCTGCAAACCTGAACAGGCGCAATCTCTTCGTTCCTCTGCCTCCTTTAGTGTGCTTGATGCCACGAGGCCTAAATTGTTCAACTGACATATTTTGTTCTTGCAGCACACACGATGTGCTCAATCTACTCAGCAAACTGCACAATGATATGTTTTCACAGCTAACACCTTTTGTGCCTCTAATATCTTAATTGTTTTGTGTCCTTTTGTTTCCTTTTGCTTCTATGTAATGACGTAGCGCTAACACAATAAGGTGAGGCAACAGTTTTTCTCTTGTGTGATGATTGCTTGTTAGAGTGTGTGTGTGCGTGACGCGCATTCTATGGTAATTAGCAGATCTCACATCTGTATATAAAATTACAGGTGTGCAACTATTTTAGTAAATAGCTGCTAATAGGTAAATAATACTTTTTTCTTGTCTCCCTCGCCATCTGTCTTACTAACATATTACTGTACATTATAAGTTATGTTATGTTCCTTATAAGTGTTTGTGCATTTACCACAGACACACGCACACACACGGGCTCATGCACACACATGCACTCACGGGCTCATGCACACACACATGCGCTCACGGGCTCATGCACACACACATGCGCTCACGGGCTCATGCACACACATGCTCACATGCACACACACCTTAGTATGTGATGTGCCTCTAAGCATTGCACTAGGTCATGCTGAAAATGCGATGAAATGTTTTTCAGTGGTGTCTAAGATACCATGTAATCTCTCTCTCTCTCTCTCTCTCTCTCTCTCTCTCTCTCTCTCTCTCTCTGACTCACACACATAAATATTTATGTATGATATACTACGTAACATACTTATAGTGAACTATTACAAACCCTAAGACTTTTGTAAAATTTAAATATAGGATGAGAAAGAGAGAGTGAGAGAGATAGAGAACATAAGCAAAGATTTCTTTATCATTTTCTCTGTAAAAGAGTGGCTGAGATGCGTACTGTTGTACTTATTTTGCTTTAACACTAGCTAAAGAAAAGTATTGTGTTTTTTTTTTTTTTAATGATTATATATGATATTCCACACCCACTGTATAAAGTATAACATTCTCAAGTTTCTGTAAATATATGGGTAAATTTAATTTTGTGTATCTGCAGACAGCAGGTAGGAGAGTAATCCAGGTCTTTTTCTCTCTTTATTTCTGTGCTGCAGCTGGATGAAAAAGCCTCGCTGCGGTGTTCCAGACCAGCTTGGTGGTGTCTCCAGATTCAGTGTACGAAAAAGACGCTATGCTCTCACAGGACAGAAGTGGCAACACAAGCATATCACATACAGGTATTATGACAAGTATGAGCCCGTTTGCCTAAATTCACTCCTGTGATTGTGTTAATGTAAGTATATGTAAGTATATAGACCCCTGAGTTTTTACACTGATGCTGTTGGCACTATTAAGCTATATTTTGAGGCAGGATCAGACAGCAGATGCAACAACTTCACACCTCTGTAAACTAGCCCGTAGTAGTACTGGACTTACTGAGCCGTTACATTCATCTTTACCTCTCTGTGACCCTGACAGCCTGTTATTTTCTCAATCTTTCAAATGTATTTTTGGCCCACATGCTTTTTTTTGTATAAATGTTATATGGTTATAATATTATATTTCCTGACCTGCATTCCAATCCCTATACTTAAGTCTGATTTCTTTCTTAATTATCAGATTTTCTTAAATCTTTGGTTTGAACTTGTATTAAGAATCATTCAGGCACAACCACAAAGATTATAATCTGTTCAGAGCATTATGTGCCAGTCATATCTAGAGAGAATGGTCCAAACCTCTATAACCGAGAAAGTAGCCAGTTAACAAGATGCCAATGGTAAAGTGAGAAGGAGGAGGAGGAGAGAGCAGAGGCATTCCCTGTAGATCAGCCACTCAACAGCACACACTGTGTGTTGTGTTTATATGTGTAGGTGTGCATGTACAATGATGTTTAAGTTTGCAAATTCTTTAGAATTTTCCTATATTTCTTCATAAATATGACCTAAAACTTAAAAAATTAGACAAAAAGGATATATATAAGAAGTATATTAACCCTTTGATTTTAGTATCTGGCCTTTTGTGCAGCAATAGCTGCAACTAAACATTTGCAATTGGTTTGTTGCAATTGGTTGTTGTGTAGTTCACACTTGGATAGAACCCTTTTCTTTACATAACATCAGGTCCTACGCACACCTGACTGTTATGCCACTAATTGAAACCACCTGACTCAATTTTCCCCTTTAAATTAATTGCTAATAAAAAGCAATTATTGAATGAGGCGAAGTACGATATGGAGAATATTTTGGTTGATCTGGCAGAGGCAGATAATACCCTCAGAGACTGAATAACTCTCCATATCATACAAAAGTCAAATTCTATAATTTGTTTTTATTCATTCAAAATATTTTTAAAGTAGACAGTGTGAATTAATTAATAATTATACTTTCCACTAGGTGAAGCATGGAAAAAGAAAGGCTACCTTTTCAGAGAAAGCTGTATATAGCAGAGAGGAAGGAGAGCTGATGCAGTAGTACCATTAGCTGTATGTACAGGTAGTGATATGTAAATGA
Organism: Tandanus tandanus; assembly: GCA_039654325.1. Taxonomy (NCBI): domain Eukaryota; kingdom Metazoa; phylum Chordata; class Actinopteri; order Siluriformes; family Plotosidae; genus Tandanus; species Tandanus tandanus. The sequence continues at coordinate 24,327,880 of JBCNYH010000001.1, forward strand.
AAAGTATGTGTTAGCTTCATTTATTGCATTCATTCATTTTCTGAAGCGCTTAATCCTAATTAGGGTCACGGGGAGGCTGGCGCCCATCTCAGCCGACTCTGGGCAAGAGCAGAGTACACCCTGGACAATTTTTAAAAAATATTTATGCTGTTGTAGTGCTCTCTCTATGCTTATAACAGGATAGGTATTGAGAAAATAAAATGAACTTTACAGCTCAGGGCTGGAGTGCTTTGGCTGTCTGCTGCAGGTCATAGCTGTTCAATCTTATATAATAATTAGGAGGACCATTGGTGTGTCATGCAGTAATTGTTCAACTTATCCGATGGCATTGATGCAGTAAATTAGGTTGTCCAATGGCAATGATGTAATGCCAAGTATTATTTTGTTGCCTTTCCACCAATCAGAAACAAAAACATTTTCTTTATTGAATAATGATAGTGGTTCATATACTTTGGCCATTCACATATATGTAAACTTGGATTTTATTCTTCAATAAATAAATTGACAAGTATGTTTTTTTTTTTTTCTCTCATTTGTTTAATTGGGTTTTCTTTTTTTGTGTGTCTAACTGTGTTCAACCTCTGCACCACTGGAGTTCTTTCTGATTTTCTAACTCCAGCATATGGCCATGATGGCTGAATATGGAACACGAATTTCAGTCATTTCATTGCAACAAGCTTGCAACAACTGTACATGTACATAAAAAAAGTTTAATTGACTCTGGAGTCTCTGGGAAAACCATGTTATTACTAATGACATAAATTTAGTACTGTTGATGTGGCATGAAAGAATGTTTGGGCAGCTTGAAAGTAGGAGACATGTTTGGCAAGGTTTTATTCTTTTAATTGACTTCCGGTCTGGGAGAAAGCTGTATTATTTTTTAAAATAAAATTATACCCATTTGTCTTTTACACCTTTTTTTTTTTTTTTTTTTTTTTTTTTTAAGCCAGGAATATTGATTCTGGTGTGGGATGTGGGGGGCCTGGGTCAAGTTTCAGTTAAAATAATATGTAATGTGAGGTGCCTGAATTTCCCTCACAGCATAGTACATAACAGTCTACCCTCTGTTGAGAAGTCGGGTCAGAATAGTTAAATGTGTATGCATATGTTATATGCTGGGTCTGATGTGTTAAATGTCAAACTTTTGGCACAAAGGCTGAGGGAGAGAAAATCTTATTATGAACTTGGAAAAATCATCCAATAGCAAGAGAGCTCAGATTTACATCTGAATTTGCAATAACAGGTAAATATATTCATGTAAAAGAAATGGAAAGTTGGGTTAATGTTATGATATCTTCTGCACTAAAAACATTTGACTGGGTAGTGCATCCTGCACACACAGCTTAGTGCATGTTTCTCAGACACAGAGAGAGCTTTAATAATATGCTTGCCGTGAATGGACAGAGAGAAATGAAGAATTCCTTTGAGATGAAACACAGAGTCATGAGAGAATGTAGTATGCCGAGATGATTTGGTAGTATGAAATATTGATTCAAGTTACTATCGCATAGTAGCATTCACCAGTGGGTGGGTTTAAAAGAGACACATCAGTCAGTATGGGAGAGAGGGCTGTGTTTTAATCTGTGAGCTCTGTAGTCCTGCAGATAATGACGTGTGTCCCAGAAGACCGGCATGCATCAGGGCTCTGGTTTCTTAAAATATAGCTTTTCCTGGTCCTGCTGTAGACTTAACAAATGTACTCACTTTAACAGCTCAAAAAAGTTTTAAAACAAAAATGTATTATTTGTGCTTTTAATGATATTTGGGGATTTTTTTTTAATTTCCCAGGGTGTTAACATTTCTTGTTAAGAAATTACACTCTCTTCTCATTCTAATAGCAGCTTAAGTTTTCTGCTTTTCTACATGACTATGACGATTTCATACAGTTTATGGAACAAATTTATTTGCTGAAGGGCGAAGTGGGTGTCACTGAATCTTGCTCTCTTACCAGTAACATCCACCAAGCCTGAGGCGAATACATGTTTCAGTATATAATTAACAGGGAATAAAAATGATCATCGCAGATGAGCTTTGTGCATTCTATGAGTAGTCTTTTAAAACAATTTTTTTAAATTTTAGTATATACTACACAGAAACATAAGAAAGGCAAATGAAAACAAGAATTTGACAATTTATTTTTCCATTATTGAAGGGTAACTGTAGTCATGGTACCTGCTCCATCATAGTGCTTCCACTGCATGATAGCATTTTTTGAAACTCATTTGAAATTTGAATAAATTGCTTTTTTCACCTTTTTTACCTTGTGAGGGTCATATTGCATAGCGTTTTTATATGTTTATATTATATTTATATCTAGAATTTCAGAATCAATTGCTGTGAATTAAAGCACTGTCCACTTGGGATAATAAGCAATTATTGAATGAGGCGAAGTATGATGTAGAGAATTGTGTGGTTGAGGGGTTGTTATGGTCTCAGCAGTTAGCCCCCTCTGAGACCGAATAATTCCTTATCATACGAAAGGCGAATTCTAGAATTATTTTATTATTCATTCAAAATATTTTAAAATTATGCTCTCGTGCTGTAATCTGTCAACTTCTCCAATAGCAGTGGTGCAATATCAAGAATTATTTCATGACTTTCCACCAAGAAGAAATGAGAAAATGTCTTGAATGAGTAGTAATTTCTGTTAACCCCCAGATAGTGAACCAATCACAACACCCCATTGTAGTATATACTAATCTAAAGTATTCCTCTATATGTGGAGGTGCAGTACATTGTATAGCATAATATTGTGTTCTGATATGTTTAACTGCTTGCTTGTTGGAATATTAAAGAGATTCATGTTTTATCAAGTATGGTACACATGCTCCATGTTGTTTAGCCTACATTTAGATTAATATCCCTAAAGTATTTAAGAGTGTAATTTCTGATCCTTACTTCGTCTCTGTCTAGCATAAAGAATGTCACACCCAAGGTGGGTGCAGAGGAGACCCATGATGCCATCCGACGGGCATTTGATGTGTGGCAGAACGTAACACCGCTGCGTTTTGAGGCCGTTCCCTACAGCGAACTGGAGCGAAATAAGAAAGATGTGGATATTACAATCATATTTGCCTCTGGCTTTCATGGAGACAGCTCTCCCTTTGATGGGGAAGGGGGCTTTCTGGCACATGCTTACTTCCCTGGGCCAGGCATTGGAGGAGACACACATTTCGACTCAGACGAGCCCTGGACCCTGGGGAACCCTAACCATGATGGTAAGTATTACACCACTTGCGTCTGAGCTGTGAAAGCATTATGGCACAGATAAGCTATATATCTATCATGCATTTTACCCAATCAACATAGATGTATTATATTTTGATAGCCATGATGTTTAAAGCTGACCCATTTTACTCAGACATACTAATGGCCTAATAGAGTTAGCTGCTTCTGCAGCTGCTTCCAGATATAATAGAAATTGCTTATAAATGTAGGACAGCTGAGGTTGTTCAAGTATGCACTCTTGCATGTGCACTAGTGCTTCAGATAAAGAAAGACTGATGTGACCATTAACCTCATTTGCCTTTTTTTTTTACTGCTTCTCATGAATGATAGACAATAAGCCAGAAGTCATTTATTTTCAGTAGAGAATTGGGGCTCATTTTCGAAACCTTAGGATATGTTGAAAATATTACATTTGGAAGGCTAAACATGTTTTATTAGTTCGGCTATAAAATTTGGGGTATGGGATTGGGCACTACATACAAGCCTGCCTGTTCAGTGAGCAAATCAAGACATTTATCTACCTCCTCATTCATCTATCCATCCATCTATCCATCAGTTATCTATACCACTTATCCGTCAGGATTGCGGGTAAACTGGTGCGAATCCCAGCTGACTTTGGGCGATAGGCATGGTACACCGTGACCAGGCTGCTGGTGAAGGCAGGGTACGCACTGAACAGCTGACTAGACCATCTCAAGGCCGATTCACATACAACTGTTCACACTCACACCAAAGGCTACTTTGGAACAGCCCATTAGCCTAATGTGCATGCTTTTGGACTGTGGGAAGAAAAAGGAGTATTCGGATCAAACCCAGGAAAGTATGGGGTGAACATGCAAACCCAGAAACACCCTCACCAAGCCTGGGACCCAAACCCAGGACCTTCTTGCTGTGAGGCTGATGTGTTAACCACTACGCCACTGTGCCGCTCCAGCACTTGCCACTCTTGCTAACACTTTTTTTAATTTCTTGATAGCAAACTAATCAGATTGTGCAGTTTCCATATTGTATAAAGTAATCACTGTTATTCACTTTACTTCTAAGTTATGGCTGGTCAGTGAATATTTGTTCAGTGGGGAAAACAATTGTTTTGTTTTGATCCATTGCTGATTTTGTACGTTTGCTCACTTAAAAGAAATGAAGAGGTTATATATATACATTCATGACAGGTCTCCATCTGTGGGATCTGCTGGACAAATAAGTCCAAACCATGGAGGTCCCACCTTACCTGGATGTGCTGTGAACTGCTTGGTGGCAGATATTACAGTACACCCTCAGAGGCTTTGTGCCATAGCTTATAGGTTAAAGCTGTCTTGGTGACTCAAATAGGACCTACACAATGGTTTTATTATTATTATTATTATTAGTAGTAGTAGTAGTAGTAGTAGTAGTATTATATTCACATATATACAGAGTATATGGACAAAAGTTTATGGACACTTCAATTCAATTCAATTCAGTTTTATTTGTATAGCGCTTTTTACAATTGACATTGTCACAAAGCAGCTTTACAT
>JBCNYH010000001.1:24361826-24374503 GCA_039654325.1 Tandanus tandanus
GAAAGACATATAATGTCAATGGCATGGCCTCAAAAATAGTCCGGAGCTCAATCCAGTTGAAAATCTATGGTGGAAATGAAAGAAAATTGGAAAGAAAAATGGTCCACGACGAGGCTCCAACCTGCAAAGCTGATCTGGCAACTGCAATAAGAGAAAGTTGGAGCTGAGGAAGAATACTGTTTGTTGATAGTTAAATCTGTGCCTCAGAGAATTCAAGCTGTTATAAAAGCCAGAGGTGGTGCAGCAAAGTACTAGTGGTGTTTTTGTTTGGTGATTCTGTAATATTTTCCTCAGAATTGAGTGATTCCATATTTTTTTCCTCTGTTTGATCTGTAAAAACAGTTGTAATTGACTACAATTTTCTTTCTTTTTTATTTTTGTGTTTTATAAAATCAGAATGTTGGAATGTTAAATGAAAATAGTTTTATTTTTTTTATTTTTTTTTACACAATTAAACAATTGAATGAACATCTTCCAAGAGTGGTGATTCCATACTTTTTGCCAGGGGTTGTACAAGACTAAGTAGCCAGTGCGGTGTGCCATATATATATATATATATATATATGGTTAATTCTGTGGTAAAGTTAGACAAGCTCAAATAAGTCAGTAAACGTGACAAACACGCTGCTCAAGTCAAAGCCTGTCTTCTCCAGATCTCTCTGTCCATCAAGTGTAGCTGTGCCTTCAAACTATACAGTAAACATTTTAAACATTGATCTCTGAGGAGAAAAATAAAAATATATACCAGCTTAGGGAAAACTGAAGATGGTAAAAATAAAAAAGACACAGAGGATTATCCTATATAACTAATTAAGAATTGGAGGGGAGGGGCTAAAAACTGTACTCACACGAGCCTCCACGATCATGGAAGCAGTCTACCCCTGTATCATGTCATATGGTATCCCTCCATAATGGTAGCTGGGGCTTTTTAATTTTAGGAGATTATTCCTGTCAATAAATGAAATATCCCTCTTCCCCTACTTTACGGGATAACCAGAGGTGTAACTATTCCCTTCATCATCTGAGCTTTCCAACAGAGCAACAGTTTAGGATTATGATTTTACTCACCTGTCACTTCCTTTACAAACTTTTGAACACCAGTAGCATTTTTGGGCTGTAGCACAGTTTTCCTCAAACAACAAAGCTTTAAGTTAATTGGTATAATTATGAAACATGTTAAAGCTAACATTCATTTAATTTAGAATTACTCATGATATTCAACCTTTATTGTTATGGTTCAAGCTAAAAGCACAGTTATTGCATGTATTGATTAATTAATTATGATGGTACCTCATAGTGTCTTTTTATATACAGTATCTTGGAGGAAAACTTACCAAAATGAACATACCTTAAAAATGTCATGTAAAATTTCCTTCTTTTTTTCCCCCAAAATAATAGGTTAGGAAGATATTTGTAATGTTTCTAAATGTAATGACTTCTTTTCTTCTTTTCAGGGCCCCCAGACAAGGTTCTTCAGCCTACACGACCTTTACCAACAGCCCCCCCTCCACGCTCTCATCCCCCCTCAGACCCACGCAAACACGACCGTCAGACACGACCACCACGTTTACCCACAGGCGACAAACCCAGTCATCCCAATGCCAAGCCCAACATCTGCGACGGTGACTTCAACACACTTGCCATCCTGCGCCGAGAGATGTTTGTGTTTAAGGTAGTTCAATTCACAATACTTGGGTTTCATATGGGGCAAATTCTATCCAAATACATAGGGTACCACAGCCTATAATAAGGAGCCTGTCTTTTGAGATTCAACTTTTAGACCATTCAACTTTCTCATGAGTGTATGGAGCAGCTCAACTCAGCGTCTTCCCTCATGAAAGCCCTTTTCTTTCCCTAGAATATAACCACCACTGGCAATAACTGAACGGCACACAGTATGCACAATCATACTCCTGTTGAAAAACAGCACAGATCAGGGAATGTTACAGTGCCATGTGTGAGAGCAGTGTGTTTCACATGTGTTCCACGTGTTCAGTTTCCTCGTGGTGAGGTGAATGTTAACGATTCATGAAAGGAGTTTCTTTTCCCTGAATCTACAACTTTCTTTACACCTCTAATAACAAGCTAATGAGGATTTTAGGCACTGTCTGTCGTTTATTATACCCGCCTGCAATCAGCAGAACTCTGTTCAAATGAAACAGATATGTATGCTGATGAATGCTCTGTTTTTTATTTGTCCTTTAAATAACCTGCTCAGGAGAGTGTAATGTCTAGCACCATTCAGAAGTTTTCTGATCTGTGAGTCAGGTCACATCACAAGTATAACTTGTATAACCATAATTACCCCTCCCCTTACAGCCACACAAAGATATTCTGTTTTCTCCTCACTGAGTCATTTGTTTGCATTTTTACCAGGGTTATAAATAGTCTGAATTTATGTCATGTTAAGGCAGAAAGTTAAATGTATAGTATCTTATTTTGTGAGTAGTGGGACCACAAGCACTTAATTTTTACCTTTAGATTGTATTTTTATTTGTTTGTTTTTTCCTAAACTTGTAGTTGGAGTGGTGTCTCAAACGGCGTAGTGAGTCTCTTATTAATATGTATATGATGCATCACTAGAACACTGGATGCTTTGCTTTCAGCTGCTGGTGGCAAATTAGGAGGAAAAGATTTAAACAGGATATTTTGGATTTTAAAATTGGCAGTTGTTCTAGAGGAAGTAAAAAAACATGAAATAAGAAAAACCCAGACAGTGAAGCCGGCCGGCATATCAACACACATTTGTATATCAGTGCAGACATGTTATCATTGTTATTATCCCCTAGTCTGATGCATGCCATGAATTTTCAAGATGCCTGAAAGAGAAAGCCAGGGATTATAAGTGCTTGTGGAGAGGTAGATGGTCTTTTTGTTTTCACACCCCTCAGCTAAGAGCACTAGAGTGAAAGTTTAAGTGTTGGGTATGGTCTAAGATAAGAAGGTCCCTTCTCAGTTCTGTCAAGCAGTAGTGTTCTTTAATTGACTTCACTTTTAAAGGTCTTACTTGTGTAGTTATTTTAATAATTACCTTAAAATTTTACACAGCATTTTATCAAGGAAGCTAAAATTTAGACATTTGGTGCATCCTTCCATTTTACTAATGTTCATGACCTGAATTCATTCTTTAAGCTTTGTTTCCTGCTACTGAAATGCTTGTACTGTATAACTGTAAATAGTTATAGACTAGTGTGTGATATTGAAAGGTGCTACGTGGTTGGATTTAGCTGCAAAATCTCGTTTAAACGTGGTCTTTTTACTGGAAGTGATGTTGCTTGTGTTAAGGGCCAGCAGCGGTGGTAATTGACTTAGCTCATTAAATTGGACTTCAGCAGTGCGAACCCAGTGAGCCACAGAGCGAAGGATTATATTAGCCTCATTTGGTGAGCAGCAGGAGAGGTAGAGATCTGCTGTTGGTACCTCATCAAACCTAAGAATCAATCACCCCCATGGTGGATTTCAATAACACACTCGCACACATAGACAAAGTGACAGTTGAAGCACCACAAGGCCAAAATGGGAGAGAAAGAGACAGAGAGAGGGACACGTAACTTCTTCAGGGCTTTAAGGCACCAGTTTCTGCTCCACGCTATAATCTGAAAAAGCATGTCTCTCTTCCTCTTGCCGTAGAAGGAAATTAATTGATTCACTGTGAACCAAAGATGTGGGGTGTTAATTAAAGATGAGGGCCCTTCCTCTTGAGGATGTCTTCTGAAGCTTGGAGTATGTGATGGTTGACTGATGGAGAGGTGTTGAAAGACTTGTAGCTTCCTATTATTCTCTGTGATCCTCTGCACTGATGAGTGAAGTAGTTTTAACTGTGGCCTTTTTAAATGTCCAAGTTTGTCATCACAAGCCGATGTTTTATATCTACGCTCTGTATTAGGCTTTCAAATGTAGCGCTGAAATGCAAACTCTTTCATTTTAATTAAGTGCTTGTTCTTTATTGGCTGTGGATTTCATGCTCTCTGATAACTATGATTAAAGCAGAATTCTCCACTGGCTCATGTAATGGTAAAGTCGTGGCACATGGACAACATTGAGCTAGTTTTTCTCGGTGTCAGATGCTCATGCAATAAAGGCAAAAGCACTTTTGGCAAATGCAGCATCCACATGGTGTTGAACTCCATGGCTTGAATCCATCAGTGTCAAGCTCTTCCTTTACTTTTTTATTTTTTTAAATTCTTTGTCAGCAAGATGCAAATATATGACTCACATGATAAGCCAAGAGAAAGAGGTCCTCCAAAAATCTTTGGAGGTATCCATTTTTCTTATGTGATTACCATACACAAATTTACTTGTTCCTGAGGGCACACCCATGTGCAAAACCCATACTCCTCGCTTTAGGGCTTGCATACCTGATCTCCCTAATGCTGGATTTAGATGGACGTCAAAGACTGTTTCATTCTTAGAAGATGAGGACAGTTTATCGGCACTGCATGCCAGCTGAATAAAATCATTGGTAGCTGATTGGCAATCAGCTTTTAAAAAGACTCTCATAATCTCATTACAGTTGTTTACTGTCATATCCAGAATCCAGCAGAACCTGTTGATATCAGTATTGTATCTTTTTTCTTCACTCAGTTCCCTCCAGATAGTTCCTTCCTCTCGGCCCCTACAAGCTGGCTGTATATAAGTGTGTTTGAAGTGTGTATGTGTGTGTGACATTGTTCTGGCTGTATATTGTTTGATGTAGCCAGGCATGTGCTAAAGGATCTTCTCTTGCACACTCTAGTGCTGACAGTCCATCCATTTATTTATTTATTTATTTTTTTGTTCTTTTTTTTCCCTTTCCTTTTTCTCTTTTTTTATGTTGTGAGATAAGTGAGGTTTATCTCTGCACAGGGCTCTCATAGCCCTTGTTGGTACCATACACTTCCTGGGTCTTTCATTTCTTCTGTTCATGCCTTCAGGCTGTAACTTACTATGGGTCAAGAATAGACTACGGTGGCAAGCACACTTCTGCAGGCCTGACATGGCCTCTCCTGTGCTAACTACATTTTATGCTTGTTAGACTTTCTTTCTTCCCATTTCTTACATCCACACTAGCAAGCAATACAGTAGGCAACAATTAATATTCATTTAAATTTTATTTGAATAGCACATTTTACAATGGACATTACCAAAAGCAGCTTTAGTGAGATGCATAACTTCTCATTATAAATTTTTAACATTACTTTTGTATGCAATGTAATGTATGCAATTTTCTGTTTCAAGTTTGTGAGCTGCAGTTTTATTAACATTTGCAAGCACCAAAATTTGAATTGAAATTTTCTGAATACTATCTATTTTATGTGTGATGGCATAAAATGAAATACCCAAAAAAGATTGTTGTTGCTTCTGATGAGTGTGTATAGTTGGCTAGCTAATAAGCCATCAGGCCTTTCATGTAACATGTCAGTTTGACATTAGGCTGATTTGTGTTCGGACATATTAGCATTGTGGCTATTACTGTTTCTCATCACAATTTGAAAGAAAAAAAAAACACTTGGCAGTGCAGAGGACATTACGCATCAACAAGAGGAGAAACAAGTGACTCCTTGCTTGCTAGTGTGAATGTAGCATTCGATTTAATCTGCAGTCAGTATGCATGCTTCAAATAAATGTTTACGAACAAAGATAAATGGCACTGAAGCAAACCATCAGAAGAGTGTCTGCCCTTTTGTCTGTGTTTCTGTCTCTGTATTCCTTTCTCTCTCTCTCTCGCTCTGTTTCCAGGCCCTAGGCTTGTGTGCTTGCACATAAACTACCACCCTGTTTATTGTGGTGGACAGACAGGCACCGCTTCTCAGTTCCTCTGAATTTGTGACACAGATTATAAAGCCAGTGGCTGGGGAATTGTAGCCAGGGTGCTCTAAACAAAGGCATAATGAAATGATTTGTATTGTGTGTCCAGAATGGGCTGGCTCTTGTGAAAAGGTTAGTGTTGTTACTGCGGGTGCCTGATTACTCAGTGCCAGTTGAATTTGTCCTCATCACAGTTTGGCTCAGTACTTCGAGGGAGGGAAGAAGAGAGGCACTATATTTTCCTTTTACAGACAGGAAAGAAAGAAAATGGGTCTGATTTCACAGTTTGATCTGTTTTCAATTATACCGGCGTGTCATACGAGAGAAAACGCTGAACAACTGAAATCAATCAGTGCTTTTGAGGCGCACTGGGGGCTAGGAGGGGCTTTCTGTTCAACAGCTGCACCAGAGGTCACACATCACTGGAGAGCATTGTGTACATTGTGCATGCGAGTTACGAGTTCAGTGATTGGTGTGATGTTGCTTTTTAATGAAAATGTGCCCCTTCTCTTCCCCTTTTCCCTTCCTCTCTTCTTCCTATAGTTAAATAGCATTTAAATCAGTTTTCACTTACAGATTATAGCTTTACTATTTGGACTAAGACTGGAAGTGACCTCTACTGCTGTGTATACTGTATTCCAGTGCTCTGGCTGCCTGAAATGAGCCTGAGGGTGTGGCATATATCTAAGCCATAATGGCTTCTCCAGCTTAGTGCCTTTCCTGTGAGTCTTGGCTCACATCTTATATCTTAAGGTTACTGAAAGACTTGATGACAAAGCAAACTTTCAAAAAACTTTTATCTCTCAGTGGTGCAGGATCAAGTCAAAACATCTTTTTATATGTGCTCATTCAAACATTTATTTTGCAAATTGAATTAAGGAAACCAGCATAAGGCATGATGAAATGTATTGGCAAACTAATAACCTACTTCCACACACATTTATTTATTTGTTTATTGTTTTTTATTTATTTTTTATGATTTTGTGCAGTCTGCCCTGTTAAGGAGCTCTTTTTTTTTCACATGCAGAAATTCAGGTTAAGGGAACATACCTTATTTTGCTGCCTGTTCAGTGTCAAGCAATTCCCAAGTGACCTTAATATGTGTGTTAATTTACGACCAAGTTGACTGTCTTATTGCTAAGCACCAACCTGATGATAGCCGTCTGCCAGTTATATTTAATATTAACAGCAGGGAAATGACCCTGCAAGTGCCAACCCCATTAATGTTTTATGTCAAGTATACTGTACAGAGTGACTTCATATACTTTGTGTTTGGCAACCAGTTAGCTCAAGTTGCTAGGACGCCAAGTCATCCAACACAGCATACCAACGAGCACTGACAGTGTCATCTCAAAGCTGTCGCATCTCATAGATCATCAAACGTGAACATGGATGAGTTGCAACTTCAAAACACAACCCATCATTTCCTGTGATTTTATCTTGCCCAGGTCTCATATTTCAATGAGTTCATCAGGAGGGATGGGTGTTTAGTGACAGACTCCCTCTTATAATGGAAGTGATAATAAGTGTCACATGGGCTCCTCACTCATTTAAGAGAGCAGCTGTGTACTAATGAGGTCAGACTAGATGAAACTCCACTGGGAGGGGACCACTGGGAAAATGTACACATCCCTGGCTCTGCACAGCAGTCTGCGGTGTTAATGAGATGGTCTGGCGGCCTCAGAAACAGCACTGTTATGCGCAGCTGTACTTCGTAGTTCTGCAGAATCTCTTTAATGGAGAGCTTAAGAGAAAAGCTTACTTTCATGGTGATTGGCTGTGTTTTTGATAGACTGTATTGTCTGCATTTCTCTTGACAGTTTGTTTTCAATGTGTTGCTCTGTTTGTCTCTTTTAGGATCACTGGTTTTGGAGGGTCAGAGACAACACAGTAATGCCAGGCTATCCCATGCTCATCAATGTGTTCTGGAGGGGTTTGCCAGCCAAGATAGATGCTGTCTACGAGAATAGCGAGGGCAAGTTTGTCTTTTTTAAAGGTAAGAAAAGAAGCAGGACATCTAAAGAGCACATGATTGTAGGGTGTTTGCTCTTGGGTTGAAAGCAGTAATCAGGCTATCTGTAGTGGAAAGAATGGTGTTATGATGAGCTATAACCTCATTTCCCTTGGAACAAGAGCTGCTGAAAGTACAATGCCTTACAGGAAGGGAATTAAAGCAACGAGCCTTATCTATAGCGCATCTGAATGATGTAACTAAAGCAATTTGAACCTTAATGCTCTCTTATGGCTTGCAAGTGTTTGCAAACTACCCTACATGTCATTAATTTGCCTTGTTGAGTGTTCAAGTCATTAATCTTTACATCTGCAATGTATTTGTTCTTGATTTGTTTTAAAAACATTTCACAAGTGAATATTTTTAGTGGATTTCCAAAAACAACCCACATCAGTATGTTTTAACAAATAACAAATGAGACTATATAGAAGTAGAAATAATGTAGAACACCGATTGAGAGAGACAAACACTTCACCTAGTGGCAATTTAAAGTAGCCAATTGAATTAATGTGCATTTTTTTTTTTTTTTTTTGGACTGTGGGAGGAAAGTTGGGTGATATGACAGTATACCATGGCTAATGTTAAACGGCCATCACCACTGTTAACCTAATTAGCATGCACGCCAGATTGATGCTTATTATTTATTTTTTAAATAATAATTTATTTCTAATTTTCATCATTTTAAAATGCTATGTTCCTGCTCACAAAAACGCTTTACCTACTTACATGTTACATAGTTGTTGTTTATTCATTTCTTTCATAATTTATTCTTTGTGTTAACAGAAACACTACTGTTCAAAAGTTTGGAGTTACTTAAAATGTTTTGGAAAAAAGTGTAATTTATCAGATTAAAAAAGATCAAAGATATAAAAAAGATTAAATTGATCAGAAAGACAGTCTAGACACTTTTGTAAATGACTATTATTGGTGAAAATGGCTGGTGTTTTAATGAAATATATACATAGGTGTACAGAGGCCCATCATATTTGGGTTTCAATGGCAGATTGTTAGCTAATCCACGTTTGACAGATTAAAAAGCTTATTGATCATTATAAAACCTTTTTGCAATCATGTTCTGCAACTTGCAGTCAAGATGAAAACTGTTGTTCAGAAAACCGCTAAGTTAAGAAGCAATAATGCATCTGAAGAATCTGCATTCGTGGGTTTGATTATACACTTTAAATGGCCAGAAAAATTACTTTCTTCTATAATTCATCAGTCCATATTTGTTCTGAGAAATGAAGACTATTCCATATGAGAAACTGCCAAAAAAACTTAAGCTCTCATACAACATTGCATACTACTCCCTTTACTCTTACGAGGCTTGAAAGAGAAGCCTGAGGCCCTGCTGCACAATTGAGCAGGAGGGCGAAGATATCAGTCTGTAGTTTTAGAAGCAGATGCCTAACAGGTCCTCAACTGCCAGCTTCATTAGATGGTACCCCAAAACTCAAGTCTCAACTTTAACAGTGAAGAGGCACCTCCTGGAGTTGCAAAGAAAAAAGACATATTTGAGACTGGCCAATAAAAGAAAAAGATTAAGATGGTCAACAGAACATAGACATTTGACTGAGGTGGATTGGGGAAAAACGTGTTATAGATAGATGAATCTAATTTTGAGGTGTTTGGGTCACAAAGAATAATATTTATAAGGCACAAAAAAATGAAAAGATCCTGGAGGAGTGCTTGACGCCATCTGTCAAGCATGGTGGAGGAGATGTGATGGTTTGGGGTGCTTAAGTGTTGGCACAGAGGGAGAGTTGTACAGGGTAAGAGGGATCTTAAAAAGAAATCCTATCACTTAATTTTGATTGGAACTACTTTCCTCCTACATCAGGACAATGACCCAAAACACAGCTCCAAACTCTGCAGGAACTATTTAGAGAAGAGGCAGTCAGCTGGTATTCTTTCAATAATGGAGTGGTCATTGCAGTACCCGAATCTCAATCCACTTGAGCTGTAAGCAAAATGGTCCTGATTAATACCATTGAAAATCCAGGGATCAGAGAGTTAGTCAGCAACCTTGATCCCAGGTATGTAATGCATAGCCCCAGACATGTCACCAATGTTGACTTGCCAGATTTATGTGGAGAATGCCAAGTTAGAATTTATTTATTACAAATAAAAGAAAAAAATAAACATGGTGAAAGCCCAGTATGGCCATTTTAAGCCATTCCTTCATATATATATATATATATACACACACACACACACACACACACACACACACACACACACACACACACACACACACACACACTCACACACTCTCGGAGCAGTGGGCTGCCACACACATTGGGGGTGCTCGGAGAGCAGTTGGGGTGCCTTGCTCAAGGGCATTTCAGCCATGAAGGTGGAGGAAGGGAAGGTGCAGCTCACTCCTCCACCGCACCACACATTTTTCCTGCTGGTTCGGGAATCGAACCAGAGACCTTTCGGTCCCAAAGCCGCTTTTCTAACCATTAGGCTGCGACTGCCCCCAATGATTTATACATTGATAGAAGATTTTGTCCATACCACCCACCCCTATTCAGAAAGAAACCCCAGATTAAACCCACAAGCTGAGAGAACATGCAAACTTCACACAGAAAGGCCCCAAATTGCTGTGAGGATTAAACCCAGAACCTTCTTGCAGTGAGGAAATAGTGCTAACAATTGAGCCACCTTGCCATTCCTTAGTGAGTATGGTAGTGCGGAAAATGCAAATAGCTATCATTTTGTTTAGTTTGGGTACTTGCGAAAGAAACTAATTCTTCCTGGTCTCAAGCTTGTAGATTCATTTTTATTTGTTATGTCATCTATTGGAAAGCACATGCTTCAGTTTATTGCTGTCCCCTGTTAAGTCACCGGCTCCCACTTTGGAGGTTGGGGGTGCAGAGCCCAGCAGAATGATCTCATTTGGTTTGCAATTTGTCATTACTGCTGATGAGTTTCTCTTAATGAGCTCCTTTCATCTTGAGAGCAGAAGTCTTAGACATCCTGTCATCTAGTCTTTTTACAGCCGCTCCCTCCCCCCAAATACACACACACGCATAAATGTCTATCGCCTAACATCTATCTTGTGAATTTATAAAGCTTAGACCTTAAGAAGCAAATACCATCTTTTTGTTTAAAACAGCAACCACTTTTGTAGTCCTTAGCCAAATTTTTATGCAAATTTTACTAGCTTTATCTAGATTTTTTTAACAAAAAAAAACCCAAACCTCACCATCTGGATTTAAATAGCAAATTGGCAAGAGCCTTTGATTAAAAGATACTGCAGTGATTATTATGTTTCACCTTAATAGTTATTTCTTGGACAGCTTATGTTTATCTCATTTAAAACAACAAGGGAGACTGCTAAAATTACTAAAATAGGGTAAAGAACTGTCCAGCACATTAGTGAATCCTGGAAGAACAGTGCCAAACCATTCACACAAGAAATGTGTTTGGGGAAAAATCTTGTACTGACTGTAATCATGGGATTGGGTAAATGCTTGGCAAAGATGAATCATAAAAAATTGACAGTAGAACTCACGGCTAGTTTTAATTGTGAACACACACAATGCAAAAAGAACTCACGGGACTCAAGAAAACCACTTATTAATGAAAATAATTGGAATTAAATTTTCAAGTGTTAAACAAAAAAAGACTTTCCACAATGGTTTGACTCCCATTTTCAACACAAGATCTCTGTGGAAAAATTTAAAGTATATAAATAAATATAAAAGTTGTGACATTGCATTAGTTTGTTGAAACAGTGCCACACATTAATCAAAGTTAAATGCAGTCCAAAAAAAAAAAATTTAATTTTTTTTTTTGGCAGTTCAGGGCATAATATGGCTGAAATGTGTCTGAGGCTATCTTTTTTTAAGTATCAAAGTGGAGAATGGTACTAATTCTCATTCACTGATTTCTTTTTTCTAAGCCTGACAACTATTGTATATTTATTATTTATTGGTAATGCATTGCTTGTGCACATCCTTCCATGTAAAAGTGGTGAAAAGAACCTGATTTTGGCACTTTGACCAAATTATACCAAAAAACAATTGAATTCATTGTTAGCATGAAGTTAAACAGAAGCTAAATTAAGATGTATTCTATACTTCTACCCATATTAACATTTTTTCAGACGAAGTCTTCCCATGTGCTTTTCTTGACTTGTTTAGACAACTGCACCACATTCCAACAATATATATCCGGACAGTTTTCAGCTTCTAGAGTATAGCTAAAGTTGGTAATTTAGTACAGGTCTCAACATTTAGTAGGGTCTTTTGGTTTAATCTATGTTTTAATTTGCTTTCATTTAGGTTTCTGCCCTCAGAAATGCATTGATGGGAACTAGAAAGAGATTAATGGTATTTCCATGGTACTTTTTTAAATAATCTAATTCACAGCATGTGATCTGTATTGTAAACAACAGTCTTAGCCTACTCTTACGTGGCCTTTTGCACACGTGATGGCACTGTTCGTTTATATGTTCTATTTCGAGCTCTGTATAATTGTGTCATTTTTGATCATTACGTGGGGCTGAATATGCACATACATGTGCGCACACTCACACATACACTCTCTCTCTCTCTCACACACACACACACACACACACACACACACACACACACACAAAAAACACTTGAGAGGCCCCAACCCTCTGTCTGGCCTGTGTCTGGCTTCCAGGGCTTTTTGGCAAAGCTAAGCTGACCCTGCCAAGAGGAGCCTGAGAAAGCCTTCAGGTGATATGATAGGCATTTCCTGTTTCAGTGGAAATGGTATAGACCATCGACTGTAGAAAACATGAACGGCATAAGATCTCTAAATAGTGAGGCGGCCACAGATCTAGTGCCCCTGATGGCTGGCTGCAGTAATGCGTTTCTATGACAAAATAACTTAATCAATAAAA
>JBCNYH010000001.1:24398269-24416559 GCA_039654325.1 Tandanus tandanus
TTTGAACGAACTTGGTTTTTTTGTTTTGTTTGACGGGAGGGAGTTGGTTCATGTCGGTTCGTTTGGTTCAAAAAAAAAAAAAAAAAAAAAGCCAGGCTCAAACCCCCATCACTGGTTTGAAAGGCATAAGGGTTAACTCACTGAGCTATTTATTCTGACTGATGAAGAAGTATCATACTAATTATATAGTGTTCTTTACTTAATGCTGCTTAAAACAACTTTGTGTGTTTAATTTTACTTTATTAGTGTGTTTTCTTGAAATTAAACATAAGCATTTTAAACATTACAAAAATTGTTGACTGCAGATCACTAAAGAATAATAATAAAGAAGGTTAGAAGCCATGATTTCAAAGCAAGACAAGCATGCATCAATAATGAGCATGGTGTGACACTCATCCACCCGAAAGAAGTACTGAGTAGATGGAAAGAGGAGGGGGAAACTGTTTGCTAAACCAGAAGGTGAATTTGAACTGTCAGCGGCGCAACATGACGAACTCAAACCAGAACCCCTACATGAAGAAGTAGAAAAAAGTAAAAAAATTGAAGTTGAACAAAGCACCAGGACTAGATGGCATTCCTGCTGAGCTGATACAAAAGAGCGGACAAAGCGCCATCAGGAGTCTTCATCTTCTGTGTCAGAAAATTTGGAGAATGGAACAATGGCCAGACGAATGGAAACATCAAGAATTTGTAGTCATTAACAAAAATAGAAGCTCCAAAGAATGTGGAAATTTCAGAACAATTATAAGCCAGCAAAATCCTGTTGATCCATAATACTAAATCGGCTGAAGAACAAAATTGAACGTGAACTCCCCGAACACCAGGCTAAGTTCAGAAGCAACACAAGTACAGTGGACATGCTCTGCATTCTGCAAAACATCATAGAAAAGATGCTAGAAATGAATGAAACCACATTCATAGTGTTCATCGACTACTCCAAAGCATTTGACAGCGTAAGCCATGTACAACTGTTTGAATCCATGATCAAGATAGGCTTCCCAACTTACCTTGTAGCATTACTGCAGCAGCTTTACCACAATCAAAAAGGCATAATCTGATGGAGTGGAGAACACAGTCAACCTTTCGAGATACTGAGTGGAGTGAGACAAGGGTGCATAGTCTCACCATCGCTGTTCTTTGTACAGGAGAATGCTCCGAATCAGCTGGAAGGAAAAGAGAACGAATGAAAGCATCTATGCTGAACTATATGAAGAACCTGGGCTGCTCCCACAAGTGATTAAAAACAAGTTCTTCTTCTTTATGTCATTCTTCGGACATATGTGTCGTGAAGGCAGATGTCAACTGGTACGGTCTGCTGTGCTTGGTCTGAAAGGGAGTAGAAGATCCTGAGGATGCCCCAGAATCAGCTACATCGACAACATCCGGAGCTGGACCGAAACTGACTGTCACCGATGAAAGCCAAGATAGATAGATAGCAGATCACTACATTTGCCTTGTTGTTTGTTCATCATCCACTATGGATTCTGTCTTCTTAAGGTAGGCATATCTAGTCTCTCGTTCAACGAGTTAGAGGATTAATGAACTCAGTAAAGCATAGGTTCGTGAACAACTCAGCGAGTTATCGTTCGCGAACAGCTCAGCGAGTTATCGTTCGCAAACGACTCAGCAACTCGGCTCGACTCAGTCACTCAATGATTCGGTGATTCACTACGCGATATGAACAGAGATCTAGCCGTAGAGACTGAAGGCTGCACATGGCGTCACACAGCACTTCTGCCTAGGCCGGCTTTGAGACTTACTGAGTGATTCCAACTACTTTATGTGATAATAGACAGTTATATAAGCAAAGCGCTGGTGAATCGATTCAGCCCAATTTGGAGTATGGCTTTGTAAATAATAATTGACAGGATCAATTCAGTAGGCATATTTTTTCAGTAACATATGCTATGCTGAAACATAGAACTTCAAATGCATTAAATTTACGTCCAGATTGTATAAAGCCTAGTTTATCAGTATAATTAACTGCAAATATATATATATCCTGAGCTTTTTGCCATGTTTCTGGTAAATACATTACATTGAACTCCTGATTAGGAATGTTTTCATTAACAATAAGCAATTTAGATGTAAGTGCTCTAACATTTAATAATCCTATCTTTAGATCAAAGTTGCTGGCAGTACTTTCAATATTACCTAAATTTATGTTAAATAAGGTACTAAACCAAAGCCTTTCTACATTTCTACATTTTTGTTTTGTCAATAGCATTGAACTTGACCCGAGTCACTTATTAACTGATTCTGTTTTGAGAATATGTGCTATGTTGCAGGAAATGTATTAGCTTCCTGAGTGAGATTAATACCATTCTTCCCTGTCCTTATCCTGCCAGGATTGCCCTGAAAAGTACTTCAATTATCTATAAAGCCCACATTATTTTCAGAGCACCACTTAGCAGTAAGCCTGCTGTAAGCTACATCGCCATGACATATTGGGATGGGGCCACAACATATTAAATGCATCAGGCATTGTCTTCGCTAATTTCCACACATCTATATACTTACTCTTAGTAACCTCGGACTAACAAAGGCAAATATTATTAACAACTGCGTGAATATCTTCGATACCTGCACTCACCTAAGAACTTAAGATAACCTGCGATGTCTGGCACTCTGGCTTCCAGCATACACCTAACTAGTGCTGCTGGTGCCCCTAAAGGGATTAAAATAGAGCTTCCTCTAACCAGTGCTCTTTCAGAACCACAACATTTTGTGGTGAAGGTTCCAGTAAGTCATGTTAATGCAGCAAACAGACAGGGTGTGCTTTCTCAAACTTCAGCCAGCCTTTTCCAATATTTCTGTCTGTCAAGTGTAAGTATGCTTTATTATTATATTTTAGTAAAATAACATATTTAACTATTTAAATACATTGGGTAAAGCAACAGTTAAAAATTGTACTGCAACCAGCCAGCAGGAATGATAGAATTCCATTGGATCCCTCTGTACCTCTGGTCATTGTGGCCATACAACTCAATCTTTGTCTTATTTGACCATAAAACTTTCCTCCAAAAGGTTTTTTCTTGGTCTTTATGGCCAGCTTTGGTCTATATGGCCACAAAATGTATCAATTTTGGAGGAGGGGCTTCTTTCTTGGACGCCTCTCCATGTCAAAGTAAAAACTTTCCTGACTGTAGACAGTGACACTGGTGTTCCAACAGCTTCCAGTTCATGAAAGTCCTGTGCCTGGGTTATTCCTGACCATCCAAAGCAATTTCTTTTATTTGACAGTGACAGTTTGGATTTTCTTCCAGCAAAGTGACATTGGCAAAGTTGCTGCACCTCCCAGTTACTTGAACTTACATATAATTGTTTGAATTGAAGATCCCATAACCTGCAGTTGTTTAGAAAAGGCTTGAAGAGATATTCCTGTCTTGTGTAAATCTATGATCTTTTTCAGGTCTGCACTGAGCCCCTTGGACCTTTCTATTGTACTGTGTGTTGCTCAATACATGGAATGTTGTCAAACAAATCCTTTTACACTTAAATTGGGAATTTCTTTTTTCAAATTCTTGTTTTTTTTCTATTAAAAAAAGAAAGGTTGTACAATCATGCTGCATCAGAAAAGAACAGTTCACAGCAGCATGATATGAGTAGATAAAGATGAGCTGAGGTGCTGACTAGAGCTGTTTATACAGAGCAAGAACATGTGTGAAAGGCATCACCTTAAACAAGCCTCAGCATCAAATGATTATAACTTCTAACACTCCAGTTGATTGATTGCATCTTGTCATTTCTGGTATTTATTTTGCTTTGCTTTCCATCTACCATCAACTCCTTATGTTTGACATGTGACATTTAAGTTGAGTGAAAATCAAGCCATCAGTGTTCATCTTAAGACAGTGTTTAATAGAATGTGATGGATTTAAAGAAGCATCTCAGAGATTTTACACTCCATCCCATTCTTCTTACACTCTGATGAAAATGAAACATCGGCTGCTAAACAAGATATCATTGATGTTTGCTTGGCTATTATGAGTGATTCTTTTAATTCATACCATATTCCTCCACTCAGCTCACTTTCATTATCTAGAAGGCTTTGATGCAGATTAAATGTCAGAGTACAAAGAACATCTATCTGCAAGTGCATTCATTAGGTGACTAAATGAAAGCAGAATGAAACAAATTAAATTTTTTAACTACTGAAACTCTGTGCTCTAGCACTGCCATAAAGTAACTTTGGCTCCTATTCTGAAGTACACTAGTGCAAGAAGCTCCTTAATACTTTTTCAAAACCATATTTTACACACACAAGCTCACATTATACATCGATCAGCCAAAATATTTACACCATCTCCCTGATCTGTGACTTGGCAGCTCCATACGCAATAAGCTGCAATGCATTGTGTTCTGACAGCTTTCTCTCATAGCCAGCATTTAACACTTTGTGCTCCACTAGCTCTTCTGTGGGAGCATTCAAGACGCTGTACCCAGAGCTGTGGCCGGTAGGTCATCAGTGATTGTCGTGGGGGCAACCCCCAAACCAGATGGTGGACATCTGCGGTGAGTGGGGCCGTCAAGCTGAGGAAGGAGGCCTATAGAGTCCTTTTGGGGCTATCGTGGAATCACACTCCTCAGCCTACCCGGGAAAGTCTATTCAGGAGTACTGGAGAGAAGGATCCGACCGATGGTCGAACCTAGGAATTAGGAAGAACAATGTGGTTTTCACCCCGGCTGCAGCACTCTCGACCACCTCTACAGGATCCTGGCGAGGGCATGGGAGTCGACCTACAACGCGCTGGTGGGACTGTGTCTCTCGGCTGGTCTAGGAACGCCTCGGTTTCCCCACGGAAATGCTGGAGGAAATGGCTGGGAAGAGGGACGTCTGGACCTCACTGCTTAGGCTGCTGCCCCCGTGACCCGACCCCGGACCAAGTGGAAGAAGATGAAAATGAAGAACACCCGTATACACACCTGTATACACACCTGTATACACAGCACTTCACACCTCCTTTGATCTCATCTATGTGTGTTTTAATAAGTTTGTAACCTATCGCCTTGTTTTAAGCCTTTTTCTTTACTCATGAGCGTCTTCATACATTTTAGGGTCACATGACCATATTTACGCTTTTGAAAATAAGACATTATGTTTTTGAGAATAAGAACTTTCACATGCAAAAATGCTAAAATGTGTTCTCACTTAATATGCGTTGTGGCGCATCAGACCCCGACATGCTCATATTAATGAGACTCTACTGTATGTTGTGCACCTGCCTATGTAAGCGCATATTAAGATTTTGATTTTGCCCCAGAAATAAGAGAGAAACACTGTGCCATTAACTTCAGACCAAATTTTTGTTGGTAAGTCGTGCCACTGCGTCAGGAAATCAAAGCACCAACAATGCACCAACAATGCACCAGACCACACTTCATTTTGATTCCAACTCACCACAAAGCACTCATATAGATGGAAAATTGTTTGGCCTCAAGGTAGTGAACACACTTGTGTCGATGCTTTGCCCTGTTTTGTGCTGGGTCTGTAGTTAGTCCTTACTTTCATTTACACTGAAATGACATTATTATCATGCAGAAAATGTAGTGAATAAACCAGATAATGTTTTTTTCTATATTCAATTTTTGAAAATGCTGATCATTACGATGTTATAAGTAATTATGTTAGAGAACATTTAAATTCTTTGCTTCATTGGTGACATTGGCGTGGTAAAGAAAGCATATTATAAAAACAAAGAAAAATTATGTCAAACTCATTGGCCCAACATGACCATTTATTGTTGAATTTTATTTATTTATTTATTTAATTAATTAATTTTTGTCATTCTGAGCTTAAAAATGTCTCTTTGGCCAAAATATAAAAGCAATATTCATTGATCAAAATTACTTGAGTTAGAGTGTGAACAGGCGCACTTTTACTGCAGCATTACAAACTGGCACTTGCCTGCATAAATTAAACTTTGAGTTGGGTGAGGTCACAAATAGACTGTTTATTATAAGGCTGTGGCACCTTTGTCAAGCATGTGCTAATCTTCTTCACTGAAAACAGTCTGGAAGTAACAGGGTGGAAGTAAACAGTGTTTACAGTAAACAACATTAAGCTTTTAGAGCTTCTTCTTACCTGATGTCTTCATTGGGTTGTGCTCATCTACATGTATAATAATACATACCTCTGGGTGAATAGCTTATGCTGTTTGTCACTGAGAAAACCAACAAGAACTTGTGTATTGCTTAATTAGTTAGATTACCAAAAAATAAAAAAAAAATTAAAAAACACACACACACATATATATACATAGTGATATGATTTGGATACACAGGTTTTAATATTTTATACAATGTTTTAATATTTTACACAGGTTTACACAGGTTTTAATATTAATATAATCTAATATCTCAAAATGGAGACGTTAAAAGCCAACATAGCCCAAAAACTCTAAAGATTTTACTGCTGATGGTCAGAATACCTTAAATTCATATAACTTTACCAATAAATTCACTGATATTTGTAATTAATTGAAAAAAAAGTAAAAAAAACTCTGCATGGCTGAAATTTCGCAAAAATAAAGGGTTTAAAATGAAATGTACATCTTGGATGCAATTATTTCTATTTTCCCCATCTCTTTTGTATGCTATTTGAGTATAATGTTCAACAGTAAAATAGTTTCATCAAGATGGCACCAGTCTGGCTTCAGGTTTTGCCACATGCAAACAATAGGATAATGGATTCAATCATTTTCTGAGATCAGTGATTGAAACAGGTGGAGGGTGTGGCTACTGCTTGGTTGGAGCGAAAACCTGCACCCACACCGGCCCTTTTCAGATAAGATTGGACATCCCTGGTTTAAGATAATGGATGGATGGGTGTTTGTCTAGTAAAAGGATTCAAGGACCTTCCAACAAAGTCCATCAGAACCACCACTGGCTTTGCTTCTTTTGGGAAAGGGAGGTTTCTTCATGTAATGGGTTAGTGCTGGAGAAGTGTGGGCTAGGATCTGACTCTTAATAGAGAAGCAACTTTTATTTGTTCCAGCGTAGACATTTTTCTCAGATTTTGACAAATTGGTTAGCTCTTTTTTCCCTTTATGTCCAGTTTCTGGTTGTGAACCTGTAACCATGTCAAATGATACTTGATACTTGAAAAGTACAAGACTAATGGGAACAGGCCTCATTTTGCAAAAAAGTGCTCCATGGACCTCACTGTCATTTCTTACTATTATCCTCTCCATACATGTAGAAAATGGGGTCATTTATATGCTCGCCTTCCCTGAGCTTTCGACACTGAATCAGTTATAGTGCCAGTGCAGTGCCGTCTCTTGTCACAGTGATTGATTTTTTTTTTCTTTTTTAATCACTTATTTTATCCTGACATTGATAAATGATATTTAAAATCATGTTCTGGACACTAATTATTCATGATGTAATAAGTCTGAGGGTCATGACACTAAAGAGGTGCGATTTGGACCCTTCAAACTTCCCATGCTAAGTTCAGTGTCTGTGTTTTGTGAGCCCTAGTAAGATCTAGTCCCTATGGCAACCAGGTGCAAATGGTCTCATAATACAAATATAGTATATTTGCTCCAAATAGACCACACATACTGCATAATGGTGAGACAGCTTCAAAACCAACTATGAGACAATGAAACAATGCTATGAAATGCTAAGGTGGGTTTGTGAGGTTGCCCATTATTACTATTTTTGGTATTGCAGGCTTACTTTAACATTGTATAACACATCTTATTAGCACTCGCCCAGAGTTGGCTGAGATGGGTGCCAGCCTCCCCGCGACCCTAATTAGGATTAAGCGGTTCAGAAAATGAATGAATGAATGAATCTTATTAGCATTCATTTTCCTCTTCTTGCTTTTCTCTCCTCAAGTGGCGTTCATCTGAGAAGTCCTATTTTGAAAGTTGCAAAGAAAGTAGTTTTTTAAAATAATAAAATAGTAAACACAACCTATGTCATAAGTTGGATCCCAAGCAAACAAAGGCTTTTCTTTTAAGCAATAGTATTTATTATTCTATATACACCATTTTTATTGTACATGGTGTGCTTGCTGAGAAAATTCATATATAAAAATCATCTATTCATCATCACTACCTGTTTTTATTTTATGGTGAATCTTGAGCTTGTTCTGGAAACACAGGAAGAGGGTAAGAAGCAGCCCCCATGATAGACCCCACAAATATACCGCGTGATGAGAAAAGACTATTTTAAAATCTGATATGTGAGAATGAAAAAGACAGTTTATCACAGGGCTCACACAAATGCAGATTAAATGGCACTTCCTGACAGGGCTCACTATCAAAGCACACATTCACACTTTCAGGTAATTTATCCAATCCTTCTAGGCATGTGCATGGAAGCATCTCATATGGACATGAGGGGAATACAGGCAGTAAGCATAGTACCCTGAAAATCTGGAGCTGTGAGGTGCCTGCACCTCCACCACCACCCCCTGTATCAAAAATGATTGCAGTTATAACATTTCATACTATAACAGTGTGTTAATATTCTTTTTTAAACATGACAGAAATTACACAAGATCTATTTTATTCAATTTTTTACAAAAATGTGCTTATTTTTCGACACGATTAAACAAAGTTAAAGATTCAAATTTAAACAGGGTTTGTGTGAAATCCATCTTTCTTTGAGGACACAACACAAAGTCTGATTTTCATCTTGGAACTAGAAATTAAACTGTGTCCAACCAGTTTTGAACATCACAACAAAGAGGTTTTTTGGGGTCATGGAGTTGGAAGAGTTGTAATGTTTCTGTTTTTTCTCAAATGAATCAATCAGCATTAGCCACCTGTTAGTGATCAAGCTCTATCGCTTTCTTTTCTGTGGGCCAACCAGAGCCAAAGGCCCCCTCCCTTTCCTCGGTGTCTCTTTCTTTCTGGTCTTGTTCAAGAAATGAGCTCATTTTTGGCCTTCAATGTTACATTGGGTACTATTCTCCATTCTGACAGCCATGCACATCTGGTAAGAAATAAAACTTTTTCCCTCTCATAGGAAACGGATTAGTTTTTAATCAGTTTAAAGTGGATCTTATAAAACAAAGTTTATTTTTTCCCCTAGAAATTTATGACACATTTTAATGTACACTGCCCTGCCAAAAAAGTTGCCACCTGGATATTAACAAGCAAACAGGCTCGATCCTTTGATTAGGTAATTACTGCAGTAATTACCTAATCAAAGGATCGAGCCTGTTTGCTTGTTAATATCCAGGTGGCAACTTTTTTGGCAGGGCAGTGTACATTAAAATGTGTCATAAATTTCTAGGGGAAAAAATAAACTTTGTTTTATAAGATCCACTTTAAACTGATTAAAAACTAATCCGTTTCCTATGAGAGGGAAAAAGTTTTATTTCTTACCAGATGTGCATGGCTGTCAGAATGGAGAATAGTACCCAATGTAACATTGAAGGCCAAAAATGAGCTCATTTCTTGAACAAGACCAGAAAGAAAGAGACACCGAGGAAAGGGAGGGGGCCTTTGGCTCTGGTTGGCCCACAGAAAAGAAAGCGATAGAGCTTGATCACTAACAGGTGGCTAATGCTGATTGATTCATTTGAGAAAAAACAGAAACATTACAACTCTTCCAACTCCATGACCCCAAAAAACCTCTTTGTTGTGATGTTCAAAACTGGTTGGACACAGTTTAATTTCTAGTTCCAAGATGAAAATCAGACTTTGTGTTGTGTCCTCAAAGAAAGATGGATTTCACACAAACCCTGTTTAAATTTGAATCTTTAACTTTGTTTAATCGTGTCGAAAAATAAGCACATTTTTGTAAAAAATTGAATAAAATAGATCTTGTGTAATTTCTGTCATGTTTAAAAAAGAATATTAACACACTGTTATAGTATGAAATGTTATAACTGCAATCATTTTTGATACAGGGGGTGGTGGTGGAGGTGCAGGCACCTCACAGCTCCAGATTTTCAGGGTACTATGCTTACTGCCTGTATTCCCCTCATGTCCATATGAGATGCTTCCATGCACATGCCTAGAAGGATTGGATAAATTACCTGAAAGTGTGAATGTGTGCTTTGATAGTGAGCCCTGTCAGGAAGTGCCATTTAATCTGCATTTGTGTGAGCCCTGTGATAAACTGTCTTTTTCATTCTCACATATCAGATTTTAAAATAGTCTTTTCTCATCACGCGGTATATTTGTGGGGTCTATCATGGGGGCTGCTTCTTACCCTCTTCCTGTGTTTCCAGAACAAGCTCAAGATTCACCATAAAATAAAAACAGGTAGTGATGATGAATAGATGATTTTTATATATGAATTTTCTCAGCAAGCACACCATGTACAATAAAAATGGTGTATATAGAATAATAAATACTATTGCTTAAAAGAAAAGCCTTTGTTTGCTTGGGATCCAACTTATGACATAGGTTGTGTTTACTATTTTATTATTTTAAAAAACTACTTTCTTTGCAACTTTCAAAATAGGACTTCTCAGATGAACGCCACTTGAGGAGAGAAAAGCAAGAAGAGGAAAATGAATGCTAATAAGATTCATTCATTCATTCATTTTCTGAACCGCTTAATCCTAATTAGGGTCGCGGGGAGGCTGGCACCCATCTCAGCCAACTCTGGGCGAGTGCTAATAAGATGTGTTATACAATGTTAAAGTAAGCCTGCAATACCAAAAATAGTAATAATGGGCAACCTCACAAACCCACCTTAGCATTTCATAGCATTGTTTCATTGTCTCATAGTTGGTTTTGAAGCTGTCTCACCATTATGCAGTATGTGTGGTCTATTTGGAGCAAATATACTATATTTGTATTATGAGACCATTTGCACCTGGTTGCCATAGGGACTAGATCTTACTAGGGCTCACAAAACACAGACACTGAACTTAGCATGGGAAGTTTGAAGGGTCCAAATCGCACCTCTTTAGTGTCATGACCCTCAGACTTATTACATCATGAATAATTAGTGTCCAGAACATGATTTTAAATATCATTTATCAATGTCAGGATAAAATAAGTGATTAAAAAAGAAAAAAAAAATCAATCACTGTGACAAGAGACGGCACTGCACTGGCACTATAACTGATTCAGTGTCGAAAGCTCAGGGAAGGCGAGCATATAAATGACCCCATTTTCTACATGTATGGAGAGGATAATAGTAAGAAATGACAGTGAGGTCCATGGAGCACTTTTTTGCAAAATGAGGCCTGTTCCCATTAGTCTTGTACTTTTCAAGTATCAAGTATCATTTGACATGGTTACAGGTTCACAACCAGAAACTGGACATAAAGGGAAAAAAGAGCTAACCAATTTGTCAAAATCTGAGAAAAATGTCTACGCTGGAACAAATAAAAGTTGCTTCTCTATTAAGAGTCAGATCCTAGCCCACACTTCTCCAGCACTAACCCATTACATGAAGAAACCTCCCTTTCCCAAAAGAAGCAAAGCCAGTGGTGGTTCTGATGGACTTTGTTGGAAGGTCCTTGAATCCTTTTACTAGACAAACACCCATCCATCCATTATCTTAAACCAGGGATGTCCAATCTTATCTGAAAAGGGCCGGTGTGGGTGCAGGTTTTCGCTCCAACCAAGCAGTAGCCACACCCTCCACCTGTTTCAATCACTGATCTCAGAAAATGATTGAATCCATTATCCTATTGTTTGCATGTGGCAAAACCTGAAGCCAGACTGGTGCCATCTTGATGAAACTATTTTACTGTTGAACATTATACTCAAATAGCATACAAAAGAGATGGGGAAAATAGAAATAATTGCATCCAAGATGTACATTTCATTTTAAACCCTTTATTTTTGCGAAATTTCAGCCATGCAGAGTTTTTTTTACTTTTTTTTCAATTAATTACAAATATCAGTGAATTTATTGGTAAAGTTATATGAATTTAAGGTATTCTGACCATCAGCAGTAAAATCTTTAGAGTTTTTGGGCTATGTTGGCTTTTAACGTCTCCATTTTGAGATATTAGATTATATTAATATTAAAACCTGTGTAAACCTGTGTAAAATATTAAAACATTGTATAAAATATTAAAACCTGTGTATCCAAATCATATCACTATGTATATATATGTGTGTGTGTGTTTTTTAATTTTTTTTTTATTTTTTGGTAATCTAACTAATTAAGCAATACACAAGTTCTTGTTGGTTTTCTCAGTGACAAACAGCATAAGCTATTCACCCAGAGGTATGTATTATTATACATGTAGATGAGCACAACCCAATGAAGACATCAGGTAAGAAGAAGCTCTAAAAGCTTAATGTTGTTTACTGTAAACACTGTTTACTTCCACCCTGTTACTTCCAGACTGTTTTCAGTGAAGAAGATTAGCACATGCTTGACAAAGGTGCCACAGCCTTATAATAAACAGTCTATTTGTGACCTCACCCAACTCAAAGTTTAATTTATGCAGGCAAGTGCCAGTTTGTAATGCTGCAGTAAAAGTGCGCCTGTTCACACTCTAACTCAAGTAATTTTGATCAATGAATATTGCTTTTATATTTTGGCCAAAGAGACATTTTTAAGCTCAGAATGACAAAAATTAATTAATTAAATAAATAAATAAATAAAATTCAACAATAAATGGTCATGTTGGGCCAATGAGTTTGACATAATTTTTCTTTGTTTTTATAATATGCTTTCTTTACCACGCCAATGTCACCAATGAAGCAAAGAATTTAAATGTTCTCTAACATAATTACTTATAACATCGTAATGATCAGCATTTTCAAAAATTGAATATAGAAAAAAACATTATCTGGTTTATTCACTACATTTTCTGCATGATAATAATGTCATTTCAGTGTAAATGAAAGTAAGGACTAACTACAGACCCAGCACAAAACAGGGCAAAGCATCGACACAAGTGTGTTCACTACCTTGAGGCCAAACAATTTTCCATCTATATGAGTGCTTTGTGGTGAGTTGGAATCAAAATGAAGTGTGGTCTGGTGCATTGTTGGTGCATTGTTGGTGCTTTGATTTCCTGACGCAGTGGCACGACTTACCAACAAAAATTTGGTCTGAAGTTAATGGCACAGTGTTTCTCTCTTATTTCTGGGGCAAAATCAAAATCTTAATATGCGCTTACATAGGCAGGTGCACAACATACAGTAGAGTCTCATTAATATGAGCATGTCGGGGTCTGATGCGCCACAACGCATATTAAGTGAGAACACATTTTAGCATTTTTGCATGTGAAAGTTCTTATTCTCAAAAACATAATGTCTTATTTTCAAAAGCGTAAATATGGTCATGTGACCCTAAAATGTATGAAGACGCTCATGAGTAAAGAAAAAGGCTTAAAACAAGGCGATAGGTTACAAACTTATTAAAACACACATAGATGAGATCAAAGGAGGTGTGAAGTGCTGTGTATACAGGTGTGTATACAGGTGTGTATACGGGTGTTCTTCATTTTCATCTTCTTCCACTTGGTCCGGGGTCGGGTCACGGGGGCAGCAGCCTAAGCAGTGAGGTCCAGACGTCCCTCTTCCCAGCCATTTCCTCCAGCATTTCCGTGGGGAAACCGAGGCGTTCCTAGACCAGCCGAGAGACACAGTCCCACCAGCGCGTTGTAGGTCGACTCCCATGCCCTCGCCAGGATCCTGTAGAGGTGGTCGAGAGTGCTGCAGCCGGGGTGAAAACCACATTGTTCTTCCTAATTCCTAGGTTCGACCATCGGTCGGATCCTTCTCTCCAGTACTCCTGAATAGACTTTCCCGGGTAGGCTGAGGAGTGTGATTCCACGATAGCCCCAAAAGGACTCTATAGGCCTCCTTCCTCAGCTTGACGGCCCCACTCACCGCAGATGTCCACCATCTGGTTTGGGGGTTGCCCCCACGACAATCACTGATGACCTACCGGCCACAGCTCTGGGTACAGCGTCTTGAATGCTCCCACAGAAGAGCTAGTGGAGCACAAAGTGTTAAATGCTGGCTATGAGAGAAAGCTGTCAGAACACAATGCATTGCAGCTTATTGCGTATGGAGCTGCCAAGTCACAGATCAGGGAGATGGTGTAAATATTTTGGCTGATCGATGTATAATGTGAGCTTGTGTGTGTAAAATATGGTTTTGAAAAAGTATTAAGGAGCTTCTTGCACTAGTGTACTTCAGAATAGGAGCCAAAGTTACTTTATGGCAGTGCTAGAGCACAGAGTTTCAGTAGTTAAAAAATTTAATTTGTTTCATTCTGCTTTCATTTAGTCACCTAATGAATGCACTTGCAGATAGATGTTCTTTGTACTCTGACATTTAATCTGCATCAAAGCCTTCTAGATAATGAAAGTGAGCTGAGTGGAGGAATATGGTATGAATTAAAAGAATCACTCATAATAGCCAAGCAAACATCAATGATATCTTGTTTAGCAGCCGATGTTTCATTTTCATCAGAGTGTAAGAAGAATGGGATGGAGTGTAAAATCTCTGAGATGCTTCTTTAAATCCATCACATTCTATTAAACACTGTCTTAAGATGAACACTGATGGCTTGATTTTCACTCAACTTAAATGTCACATGTCAAACATAAGGAGTTGATGGTAGATGGAAAGCAAAGCAAAATAAATACCAGAAATGACAAGATGCAATCAATCAACTGGAGTGTTAGAAGTTATAATCATTTGATGCTGAGGCTTGTTTAAGGTGATGCCTTTCACACATGTTCTTGCTCTGTATAAACAGCTCTAGTCAGCACCTCAGCTCATCTTTATCTACTCATATCATGCTGCTGTGAACTGTTCTTTTCTGATGCAGCATGATTGTACAACCTTTCTTTTTTTAATAGAAAAAAAACAAGAATTTGAAAAAAGAAATTCCCAATTTAAGTGTAAAAGGATTTGTTTGACAACATTCCATGTATTGAGCAACACACAGTACAATAGAAAGGTCCAAGGGGCTCAGTGCAGACCTGAAAAAGATCATAGATTTACACAAGACAGGAATATCTCTTCAAGCCTTTTCTAAACAACTGCAGGTTATGGGATCTTCAATTCAAACAATTATATGTAAGTTCAAGTAACTGGGAGGTGCAGCAACTTTGCCAATGTCACTTTGCTGGAAGAAAATCCAAACTGTCACTGTCAAATAAAAGAAATTGCTTTGGATGGTCAGGAATAACCCAGGCACAGGACTTTCATGAACTGGAAGCTGTTGGAACACCAGTGTCACTGTCTACAGTCAGGAAAGTTTTTACTTTGACATGGAGAGGCGTCCAAGAAAGAAGCCCCTCCTCCAAAATTGATACATTTTGTGGCCATATAGACCAAAGCTGGCCATAAAGACCAAGAAAAAACCTTTTGGAGGAAAGTTTTATGGTCAAATAAGACAAAGATTGAGTTGTATGGCCACAATGACCAGAGGTACAGAGGGATCCAATGGAATTCTATCATTCCTGCTGGCTGGTTGCAGTACAATTTTTAACTGTTGCTTTACCCAATGTATTTAAATAGTTAAATATGTTATTTTACTAAAATATAATAATAAAGCATACTTACACTTGACAGACAGAAATATTGGAAAAGGCTGGCTGAAGTTTGAGAAAGCACACCCTGTCTGTTTGCTGCATTAACATGACTTACTGGAACCTTCACCACAAAATGTTGTGGTTCTGAAAGAGCACTGGTTAGAGGAAGCTCTATTTTAATCCCTTTAGGGGCACCAGCAGCACTAGTTAGGTGTATGCTGGAAGCCAGAGTGCCAGACATCGCAGGTTATCTTAAGTTCTTAGGTGAGTGCAGGTATCGAAGATATTCACGCAGTTGTTAATAATATTTGCCTTTGTTAGTCCGAGGTTACTAAGAGTAAGTATATAGATGTGTGGAAATTAGCGAAGACAATGCCTGATGCATTTAATATGTTGTGGCCCCATCCCAATATGTCATGGCGATGTAGCTTACAGCAGGCTTACTGCTAAGTGGTGCTCTGAAAATAATGTGGGCTTTATAGATAATTGAAGTACTTTTCAGGGCAATCCTGGCAGGATAAGGACAGGGAAGAATGGTATTAATCTCACTCAGGAAGCTAATACATTTCCTGCAACATAGCACATATTCTCAAAACAGAATCAGTTAATAAGTGACTCGGGTCAAGTTCAATGCTATTGACAAAACAAAAATGTAGAAATGTAGAAAGGCTTTGGTTTAGTACCTTATTTAACATAAATTTAGGTAATATTGAAAGTACTGCCAGCAACTTTGATCTAAAGATAGGATTATTAAATGTTAGAGCACTTACATCTAAATTGCTTATTGTTAATGAAAACATTCCTAATCAGGAGTTCAATGTAATGTATTTACCAGAAACATGGCAAAAAGCTCAGGATATATATATATTTGCAGTTAATTATACTGATAAACTAGGCTTTATACAATCTGGACGTAAATTTAATGCATTTGAAGTTCTATGTTTCAGCATAGCATATGTTACTGAAAAAATATGCCTACTGAATTGATCCTGTCAATTATTATTTACAAAGCCATACTCCAAATTGGGCTGAATCGATTCACCAGCGCTTTGCTTATATAACTGTCTATTATCACATAAAGTAGTTGGAATCACTCAGTAAGTCTCAAAGCCGGCCTAGGCAGAAGTGCTGTGTGACGCCATGTGCAGCCTTCAGTCTCTACGGCTAGATCTCTGTTCATATCGCGTAGTGAATCACCGAATCATTGAGTGACTGAGTCGAGCCGAGTTGCTGAGTCGTTTGCGAACGATAACTCGCTGAGCTGTTCGCGAACGATAACTCGCTGAGTTGTTCACGAACCTATGCTTTACTGAGTTCATTAATCCTCTAACTCGTTGAACGAGAGACTAGATATGCCTACCTTAAGAAGACAGAATCCATAGTGGATGATGAACAAACAACAAGGCAAATGTAGTGATCTGCTATCTATCTATCTTGGCTTTCATCGGTGACAGTCAGTTTCGGTCCAGCTCCGGATGTTGTCGATGTAGCTGATTCTGGGGCATCCTCAGGATCTTCTACTCCCTTTCAGACCAAGCACAGCAGACCGTACCAGTTGACATCTGCCTTCACGACACATATGTCCGAAGAATGACATAAAGAAGAAGAACTTGTTTTTAATCACTTGTGGGAGCAGCCCAGGTTCTTCATATAGTTCAGCATAGATGCTTTCATTCGTTCTCTTTTCCTTCCAGCTGATTCGGAGCATTCTCCTGTACAAAGAACAGCGATGGTGAGACTATGCACCCTTGTCTCACTCCACTCAGTATCTCGAAAGGTTGACTGTGTTCTCCACTCCATCAGATTATGCCTTTTTGATTGTGGTAAAGCTGCTGCAGTAATGCTACAAGGTAAGTTGGGAAGCCTATCTTGATCATGGATTCAAACAGTTGTACATGGCTTACGCTGTCAAATGCTTTGGAGTAGTCGATGAACACTATGAATGTGGTTTCATTCATTTCTAGCATCTTTTCTATGATGTTTTGCAGAATGCAGAGCATGTCCACTGTACTTGTGTTGCTTCTGAACTTAGCCTGGTGTTCGGGGAGTTCACGTTCAATTTTGTTCTTCAGCCGATTTAGTATTATGGATCAACAGGATTTTGCTGGCTTATAATTGTTCTGAAATTTCCACATTCTTTGGAGCTTCTATTTTTGTTAATGACTACAAATTCTTGATGTTTCCATTCGTCTGGCCATTGTTCCATTCTCCAAATTTTCTGACACAGAAGATGAAGACTCCTGATGGCGCTTTGTCCGCTCTTTTGTATCAGCTCAGCAGGAATGCCATCTAGTCCTGGTGCTTTGTTCAACTTCAATTTTTTTACTTTTTTCTACTTCTTCATGTAGGGGTTCTGGTTTGAGTTCGTCATGTTGCGCCGCTGACAGTTCAAATTCACCTTCTGGTTTAGCAAACAGTTTCCCCCTCCTCTTTCCATCTACTCAGTACTTCTTTCGGGTGGATGAGTGTCACACCATGCTCATTATTGATGCATGCTTGTCTTGCTTTGAAATCATGGCTTCTAACCTTCTTTATTATTATTCTTTAGTGATCTGCAGTCAACAATTTTTGTAATGTTTAAAATGCTTATGTTTAATTTCAAGAAAACACACTAATAAAGTAAAATTAAACACACAAAGTTGTTTTAAGCAGCATTAAGTAAAGAACACTATATAATTAGTATGATACTTCTTCATCAGTCAGAATAAATAGCTCAGTGAGTTAACCCTTATGCCTTTCAAACCAGTGATGGGGGTTTGAGCCTGGCTTTTTTTTTTTTTTTTTTTTTGAACCAAACGAACCGACATGAACCAACTCCCTCCCGTCAAACAAAACAAAAAAACCAAGTTCGTTCAAA
>JBCNYH010000001.1:24421651-24436431 GCA_039654325.1 Tandanus tandanus
AATTAGTGTGATGCTTTTTCGTCAGTCAGAGGAAATGGCTAAGGGAGTTAACCTTTGTGCCTTTCAAACCAGGGATGGGGGTTTGAGCCTGGCCTTTTTTTTTTTTTTTTTGTGAATCAAATGAATCGATATGAATCAATTCGCTACCGTCGAACGAGCCAAAAGAATCAAGTTAGTTAAAAGAATCGGACTTCCCATTACTATTGGGAATATAGTCAAGCTTCCACAGTCAGAACATATTTTGGATCATTATCTTATATCACTTAGAATGCATTTTAGTAATAATATATACACCTCACCACAGTATTGTGTGAAATGTACTTTTACATTAACTACTATGCAGAGTTTCATCATTAATCTCCCATAATTATCAACCATGACCAGACCACTGTCTGACACCACGAAACTCAATCAACTGGATGCTAAGAGTCAAATTTGCACTAAATATTTTAAAAGAAAAATAATTAATAAGAAAACATTAGCACCCTGGTATAATGAAAATACTTGCACACTTAAACAGCCTGCCTGGGAATTATCATAAAAATGGCATCAAACTAAATTATTGGTATTCCAGTCTCCTTAACAATAGAAAGCTCTTAAAACTGATAGAGCAACATATTTCTCAAATCTAATAAAAGATAACAAAAATAATCCAACATACTTATTATAATATTATACTTATTATAACATCATACAAAATTACCTAAAGAGACAGTGACAATTTAACATATTAAAGTCACACATTTTAGTAACTAACCAGGTAAATAACAATATACCACTATAAGATCAACAACTCAAATGTTTAGCCCCCTTCAAAAGACGTAGCTAATTTCATTAATTTTCTCATCAAAATAATCAGTGTGTGTGCTAGATCCAGTACCTACATCAAAATCAGAATCAGAATACTTTATTGATTTCGGAGGAAATTGTGTAATTGTTTAACATGTTCTTTAAACAGATACTACCAGAAGTAATCAAACTTTTATTAATAATTTTTTCCCTTAGTACAGGTTATGTACCTAAGTCCTTTAAACGTGCGGTTATCAAACCTCTGATTAAAAAAGAATGACCTCGATCCCTGTCAGTTATCCAACTATAGATCAATATCAACCTGCTCCTTTATCTCCAAGACTTAAAAAAAGCTGAAGCACAGCGGTTATATTCATACCTTATGTAGGAATAACATTAATTAAATGTCTAATTTAGGCTTCATCACAGCACAGAGACAGTACTCATGAATGTATAAAATAACTACTACTGGCATCTGATCAATGCTTGTCTTCTTGCTTGTGTTACCTGACCTTAGTGCAGGCTTTGACACTACTGATCATACTATTCACATTGATTATAGATTAGAAAATGTTGTTGGAGTTAGGCAAATGGCCCTCTCCTGATTTAGTTAGTATATAAATGATCATATTCAGTTTGACGATGTTCCTTCCACTTTTTCTCTATACATGCTCCTTTTGGTTAATATTATTTGTAAACAATACCTTCCACTGTTGTGCTTATGACACACAGTTGTATATTTCAGCAAAGGCAGACTCCAGCTTAAAAAAAAAGTTGAGGAATGTGTATAGGATATTAAACACTGGATGCTTACTATATTACTAAATTATTCAATTCTGATAAAAAAGAAGTTCTTGTGCTTGGACCACAGGCAGCTAGAAATAAGCTTTCTGATTATGTTATTACTCTGGATGGTCTTTCAGTTTCATGATGTGATTTAAAAATTCATGATGTGATTAAAAAACTTTTGTGTGATTACTGACCACAGTATTTCACTGAAGCCATGTAGATAATATCACTCAGATAACCTTCTTTCATCTTAGGAATATTGCTAAGATAATAAATTTGTTGTTACTGTATGATGCAGAAAAACTTGTTCATGCTTCTTTTACCTCAACATTAAACTATTGTAATGTGTTACTGTCTGGATGTTTTAATAGGTGCACAAAGAAGTTCCAGTTAGTACAGAATGAAACAGCATCTTATTCTTTATTAGAACCAGACAATATGAGCACATCACCCTTATCTTATCCACAATGCATTGGCTCACCAATTAATTTTCCAATCAAGAATAAAATACTACTACTGACATATAAATCTCTGAATAGTCTTGTACCAAATGATCTTAGTGAACCTCTTGTCATTTAGGATGCACCACACCTTTTTAGATTAAAAGGTGTAGGCTGCGTATTAATACCTTGAATAATGAAGACTACAGCAGGGGTTAAACCTTTCTCTTGCAAAGCCCCACAGTTATGGAACAGCCTTCTAGTTTATCTCTGGGACACAGACAGAGTCTAGGCTGAAAACATACTTATTTATTTAAGCATTTTGTTGATAGTTTTTTACTAGGTAAGGTACAGAACTGGGGGTTCTCAGGTAAACTGGGGTTCTGGTAAACTGGGATGTTTGGATGCTGTCATGCTGTTTGTGGATGGTGGTATGGCTGATTGCCTTATGTCACATTGTGCCCTCATGTCTGTCTTCCTTTCTTCTTTCTTTTTAGGTATGCTGTCATAGTGTTGTCAGAGTCTCTGCTAGCAGTCAGCAAAGATAAATACTGTTTTGAACCATTACATTGCTATGAGCATACCTAATAACCTCTCTCTCTCTCTCTCTTTCTCTCTCTCTCTCTGTCTATTTCTGTGTGTTTGTGTGTGTTTGCGTGTGTGTTTATATCAAGGTTCACATGCTACTTCTGAGATACCAGTGATTATGGTCCTTCTGCTCTCCGAACGATGTGGTCTATCCTGATGTGCTATTGCTAGTTGAAGTTCTCATCTAAGAAACCCTTTGCTCCTGCTAATATTGCTCCATATGGACCTATGTAAATATACACTGAAAACTGTGAAGATGACACTGCTGGTGATATAAATGTTTTTGTTAAAATTATTTAGAACTAAAATTATCTATACTAGATGTCATGTTAAACTATAAGGAATTTCCTGCTACACAGTTTGTATTTTCATCTGGTGTCACCCAAAGGGATGAATTTCCCTTTTGCATCTGGTTACTTTTAAGGTTTCTTCCTCATGTCGTCTGGGGGAGGATTGTTCACACAAGGATATTTTAAACAAAGTTTAAAATCACAAGTTTAAATTCTTAAACAAATGTGTTTACAATGTAAGCCTGCTTTACAGCAATGTCAATTGTAAAAAGCGCTATATAAATGCACCTGTGTTAAATTGAATTCAGCATTACATACAGTGGCTTACAAAACTATTCACATACCTTCACAAGGCATATAATTAGTTAAATAAGGTCCACCATATACATATGTATATAAACACAGTGCCTTGGAAAAGTATTCACCCCCCCTTGGCTTTTTACCTATTTTTTTACATTACATCTTGTAATTTAAATGCTTTTTAATCTGAATTTTATGTGATGGATCTGCACAAAATAGACTAAGTTGGTGAAGTGAAATGAGAAAAATATATAATAAAGAATTTTAAAAAATAAAAATCTGAAAATTGGCATGTGCATATGTATTCACCCCCCTTTTGCTATGAAGCCCCTCAAAAGTTCTGGTGCTACCAGTTACCTTCATTAGTCACATAATTAGTGAAATAAAGTCCACCTGTGTGCAATCTGAGGGTCACATGATCTGTCAGTATAAACACACCTTTTCTGAAAGGCCCCAGAGACTGCAACACCACTAAGAAAGAGGCATCACACCATGAAGACCAAGGAGCTCTCCAAACAAATCAGGGACAAAGTTGTTAAAAAAATACAAGTCAGGGTTGGGATATTAAAAATATCCAAATCTTTGATGATTCCCAGAGCACCATCAAATCCATCATCTTCAAATGGAAAGGATATGGTACCACAACAAACCTGCCAAGAGAGGGCCACCCACCAAAACTCACAGACTGGGCAAGGAGGGCATTAATCAGAGAGGCAGCACAGAGACCAAAGGTAACCCTGAAGGAGCTGCAGAGTTCCACAGCAGAGATTGGTGTATCTGTGCATGGGACCACAATAAGCTGTACACTCCATAGAACTGGGCTTTATGGAATAGTGGCCAGAAAAAAGCCTTTACTTAGTAGTACATTTTGAATTTGCCAAAAGGCATGTGGGCGACTCCCCAAATGTATGGAGGAAGGTGCTCTGGTCAGATGATACTAAAATGTAACTTTTCGGCCACCAAGAAAATGCTATGTCTGGTGCAAACTCAACACATCCCATCACCCCAAGAACACCATCCCCACAGTGAAACATGGTGGTGGCAGCATCATGCTGTGGGGATGTTTTTTAGCAGCAGGGACTGGAAAATTGATTTGAGTCGAGAGAAAGATGGATGGTGCTAAATACAGGGATATTCTTAAGCAAAACCTGTTTCCGTCTGCCTGTGATTTGAGACTGGGATGGAGGTTCACCTTCCAGCAGGACAATGACCCAAAGCATTCTGCTAAAACAACACTTGGTTGTTTAAGGGGAAACATTTAAATGTGTTGGAATGGCCTAGTCAAAGCCCAGACCTCAATCGAGAATCTGTGGTCAGACTTGAAGATTGCTGTTCCCAAGTGGAAACCATCCAACATGAAGGAGCTGGAGCAGTTTTGCCTTGAGGAATGGGCAAAAATCCCAGTGGCAGGATGTGGCAAGCTCATAGAGACTTATCCAAAGTGACTTGCAGCTGTAATTGCCGCAAAAGGTGGCTCTACAAACTACTGACTTTAGGGGGGTGAATAGTTATGCATGCTGAAGTTTTCTCTTATTTTGTCCTATTTGTTGTTTGCTTCTCAATAATAAAAAAACACATCTTCAAAGTTCTAGGCATGTTCTGTAAATGAAATGATGCAAAACAATCCATTTTAATTCCAGGTTGTGAGGCAACAAAACATGAAAAATGTCAAGGGTGTGAATACGAATACAGTCTGTAGGTGCTATTATCATACTTTGTGGCTATTTTCTTTCACTGGACCTGGTTCATTGCACAAAGTGGATAGAAGAATAATGAACCTTAAAATTCTCCAGCATAATCTATCATTAGCTAGACAGTTAAAACTTATACACAATCAATTGCTCCAAAATGACAATGATTTTA
Organism: Tandanus tandanus; assembly: GCA_039654325.1. Classification (NCBI taxonomy): domain Eukaryota; kingdom Metazoa; phylum Chordata; class Actinopteri; order Siluriformes; family Plotosidae; genus Tandanus; species Tandanus tandanus. The sequence continues at coordinate 24,426,711 of JBCNYH010000001.1, forward strand.
AACAACTAACATTAAGAATAAAACAAGTTTTGAACGCAACCGTCTTGAGTAATATGTGAACCGTCAGGTATTTGCCAGGAAACACAAATTTAATTGAACTCAACCAATTCTGTCAAGAAGAGTGGTAAAATATCCAACCAGAATTCTGCCAGAAGCTTGGTAATGGCTGCCAAAAAATCATCTGGTCAAGGTGAAACTTCCTAAGGGACATTGAACCAGTTGGATTAAATATGGACAATAAAAACGAACGTTTTCACAATTTTCACAACACTAACAGTAGCAAATCCAGAGGAAATGCACCATTCAAAGTCATTATTATAGCTATCAGATCTGACTTGATCAAAACTAGAATAATGAAAATCACAACAGAGGGTTGAGCATTTTCTTATCAAGTGCCAAGATTTGGAACAACTATTAGATTAGATTCAGATATAGGCTGAAAGGTCTAGGCTGAAAACCTATTTGATAAATCAAAGTTTATTATTAACAATTCTCTTAAATCTTTTCGGTAAAACCTCAAATCTGGAAAGATCATTACAGTTTTGGTAAGCTGGGGGATGACTAATAGAGACAAATTAAGACATATAAAACTAATAATGCAACCATAGAGAAAGGGCTGGCCTGTTTTGTAGCCATAAACAGTGAACAAACGCCTCAGCTGATGGAAGATTTAGCGAGCACTATTATTATTAATATTAGACCATATATTATTAAACCCATTTACTGGTGCCAGCATGGTGGTGTAGTGGTTATCAGTTCCGCCTCACAGCAAAAAGGTCCTGGGTTCTCCTATCTAATACTATCTCTCTCTCTCTGTGTGTGTGTGTGTGTGTGTGTGTGTGTGTGTGTGTGTGTGTGTGTGTGTGTGTGTGTGAAACTACAAGTTGCTTGTGCTGCATGGTAAGATGCTATGACCTGGACACTGTTTGCCTTCTGGGACCAATCCATCCTGACCCAGTACTTCATTTTATTGCATCCTTCACCTGACAATCACTCACTCCTGCTGAGGTTGGTCCCACAAGGATAGTTTAAAGATTGCTGTGGAACCACTGTGGATGGTATCTTGCGGATTCAATACCTTAAAGTTACTGTGGATGTTCTCACTTGGATAGCCTGGAGATTACATTTTCTGAAAACAGTTTATACCTCAGTCATTCTACAGTATATACCTTCCCTTGGGTATTATAGACTTAAAAGCAAAAGGTCTAATGAAATAAAGACCCTGATTCTGATACCAGAATTTTACCAGAAAATCCTTTCAACATAATCAGTAGTACTGATAAGCTTCATAATATACATATATTATCACTATCCAGTGTCACCCAGAGGAGGATGGTAACTCTTGTGAATTTGGTTCATCTCAAGATTGCATGTTTTTTTTACTTGCCACGGTCACCTCTGATTAGCTCATCAGACACCCAAAATTAAATATCATATTTTCTGTATAGTTGCTATGTGGTTTGGAAATTTAGACAACTACGTAGGCATGCACATTATACTTTTCTATGTGATTTCTATCAGGTCTGCAGTAATTTCAATAATTTCATGTGAAATAAAAGTCCAAACTGTCCTGTTCACATGAATGTATGCATGTTTTAATCATATGGTGGATTTTACTTACAGTTTCGAAGTTGCAACCTGCTAAAATTCATTTCATAATGTGCATTAGCCTGTATGAAAAGGCTGACAAATCAAAATCAAGAGAGTAGGGCGTCAATCTTTCAGTTCATACAAGGCATGTTAATTGCAATGATAACAGTATACCGATATAAAACAGATATAAACTAGTGAATGTCTGAAGAGAAAACTAGGCACAAATACAAATCATATGTGCTTCTGTTCACATAAATCAAACAAGAGTCCAATCATACATATGAAATAAAAGCACACCGTGCCATGTATCCGTATATAAATAAGTTTTGTATTACAGGGGAAAATATGGTGTGATCATGTAACCTTTAGCTGCACTTTGCATTGCAATGTCACCCCGTGTGTGGAGTTATTGCTGGTTTTTATTCTCTACATGAAAAAAGGTTCATGAAACAGTGCATTTAGACAGAAACAGACATAAAGTATGCGTGCAAGTTTTTATTAAGTTTGGGTTTAATTTCCTTTTAAGAAAAATTCCTTGCAAATGCTTTATTTCAGTCAGGTTAATTTAAAAACTTTTTTTCAAATCAACAATTACTATACATCAAACCAGACAAGGTTCATGCAAAATTACTAGGCTCAATCTCAATTATTTTGGCCTCACTTATCTGGAAAAAGTGATAATCCTCAGGTGGTCATTGGAACAAGAAGATCAGGATGTCAGAAAATCTTTTGGCTTGAGACAATGTAAAAATGGATGCTGCTCTAAGCATGAAACAGCTAAAAAAGTGGTTCATGACAAGAAATCATGGAGAGAAATCACACAGTCACCAAGAGGCTGATTCAACTGAACGGATGGAGACATAATTTTATAGATTTAATAGCAAAGATTAACTTTAGTAGATTTAGGTTTAAATTTGGTAATTTAAAAATTTTATAGATTAGATTTGATTTATTTAAAGTGAGGTGTATATAATTCAAATACATGAAATACTTTTGTCAGCTGTTCTAATGAAAAAGCATATGAAGAAAGGTCAGTTTATTTATTCATTCATTTTTTTGCCAACTGCTTAATCCTACTAGGGTCACAGGGAGGCTGCAGCTCTCAGCTGACTTTGGGAGAAGACAAGGTACACCCTAAACAGCTTGCCAGTCCCCTGTAGGGCTCACTCACACATTTGCTGAACTGTATATTCCTACTACTGTGTGGTCATTGGGAGGCCGCACCTATCTCAGCCAACACTGGGCGAAGACCTGGTACAGACCATCGCAGGACCAACACACACAACTATACACACTCACACCTAGCAGCAATTTGGAACACACAATTAGCCTAATGTGCATGTCTTTGGACTGTCGGAGGAAACTGGATTATGAAGAGGAAACCCATGCAAGCATGGGGAGAACATGCAACCTCCGTTCAGAAACACACTCGCTGAGCGCAAGACTCGAACCCAAGATCTTCTTTCTGTGAGGCGGACATGCTTGCCATTATGCCACTATGCCACACATTTGTATACTACAAATCTTTTGGCTAAAGAACTTAATGTTAGAGACATTCCACATGTTTTTATAATGGTCAGAACCTAATGGTTGAATATCATTCATTCATTCATTCATTTTCTGAAACGCTTAATCCTAATTAGGTCACGGTGAGGCTGGCATCCATCTCAGCCGACTCTGGACGAGTGCAGAGTACACCCTGGACAGCTCTTCAGGCCATTGCAGGGCAGAAACCTGCTGACCACAACCCAATGGCCTACTCTTTACGAATGACAGCAATGGTTCTTTTACATGCCTCTCTCCACAGACAGTGAGAGACATGGCTGGCCTTTGATAACCCAGTTAGCTGCACTGGAGGATGGTTGAATATAATAAAAAAAATTTTTTGCAAGGGTTTGACTAGTAGATTGGTTTTATGTACAATCTAAAACTTCACTGCCTTTTCTTTCGCAAATATATAAATGTGCATGAAGCATTATAAAGGAAGGATTTTATTAAACATATATTGTTTCCTTATTGCTTGTTCAATTGCTTCTGCAATGGAGCTGCTCTGTGTGTCTGCTGGAAACTCATTTCTTCCTTTTTTTACTGCCAGCCATAGATAGATTCATTCCCTAATCAATTGCCATTGTATGGAATTCAGATTGTAAAGACTTATGAAGATGCAGAATTGTGATCTTGGCTATTTGTTTTTTACACCTAATAACATTATCATGGGACAAATGTTATAAAGTCTAAATCCAATGATCTATGAAAAACTCATATCAATCACATCTCTTTCAAGTGCTCTCAGTAAAAGCAGTGAGGCACTCAGTCTGTGTCTGGAAATAGTGTCCACATTGTAACAGAATGGGAAGTGGCTATATTTGTTTGGGATCAACTTGAAGTGCATATGGTTCCACTTTGCACCAGTGCCAAAGGCCTAGAGGCCACTCTCTAGTTTTCTCTCACTCCCTCTCTCAGTTTCTGTTCCGTATTTAGAATCACATTTACTAAGGTCCAGGGATGCATAACCTTACAAATACTATATGAAGAAGCAATGTTTTGTTTGGAAACCTGACTTTTTGAACTTTTACTCCAGGTAAAATTTATCTCTGAGTGTTACTTAACAGATTTCTATCCAAGAAAAATATGAAAATTTCAACATTACAGTTTTTCTTGAATTGGACTTAGTTGTTTTCTTGTCTTCTTGTCTTCTTGCAAGCATAAGGATCTGATTGACTCTGACACGTGCCATGTTGTGATGGTTAAATGTAGTACAGTAACGCAAACTGCTTTGATGCTGGCTATGATAGAAGGGTGTCAGAACACAGTGCGTTGCAGCTTGCTGTATATGGTCCGGCCTAGCTGCAGACCCAGTAGATGTATTAATTTATGTCTGTTCTGTGTACTTTCCTCATCAGTTATTATTGTAAATGAAAAAAACTTCTTGGAGCAAACTACCAACACACAAGAGCACAGATAAACCTAATTTGTGACACGAGAAACTTAGTGTAGCATTTCAGTTAAGAAAATGCAGCGACTAAGCTCTTAAACAATATAAATGTATAAAGCCTGGCAAGATTTCAGTTCCCATGAATATTGCACAAACATAACTACTGCCAAATTTAATGACTCATTTCCATAAGCCAGGCTCAAAATTTACAAATGCCATGTTAACATTAGAAATTAGAACTAGATCACTTATGTGTGCATGTACCTTGGATGCAGATAGACGTACTTTGTCATTTGCTAGAGTTCTCTCAATTTCATCATGCCTTCAAGTGGCTGATTTGCTTAAAAGTGCACCACCAGTGCAACAAGGTAAAGCAAATACTGGACCATCAAATAATCATATGTTTGGCAGCAGCATGAAAAAGGAAAAGAAAGTCTGAAATATAGCATTGAGACAAAAGTGACATACTACTGTTCCACCAGTCTATATTAGCATGAGTTTGAGGAGGAATATCTATCATGTTGCACCTTCTTCGTGTTGTTCAAATACAAGCCATAACTGTGACATCACCGCATGATCTACAGTTTATGATTAGATAGAGACATAGTGAAGATACTAGCAAAGTATGTCAAAGGTCTAAGCAATGAAAACATGTGAAATTGGGAGCAGACTTATGACCTTTTCACAACCCACTTCTCCAGAAGTCAACTCCTGTCACACATGCTTTAGTCTTGCTTTGAAGCAAGTAAGCGTGAGATGAGATTATTTAAGATCCGGTCACTTTGAGAAATGTGAGCAATATGAAACACAGTATTCACAACACAGACAGACTGTCACATCTGTCAGCTTTTATTACTGTCAGAAGTTGACATTGAAATGTAAATGCACAGCATATGGTATATAGGTCATGTTATATTTAAGGTATTGGAAGCAATATCTTTAAATAGCCGTGCAATTTCCCATTATGTTCCTTTCCTTTGAGGTTGATGAAAACAAGTATACACTAAAATAAAATAAGATCAAATGTAAATTTAGAGCCGGTGAGAGCTTAACAATAAATTAATATTATAGACGTAGTAAAATATGTTACATTCCATATAGATAATAAATAACTAAGTGATTAAAAGCACATATAAATGGGGTGAGATTCCCAGCCATCTAAAATGATTATCCCTCAGCTAACAGGAAGAAAGCAAACGGGCAGTTTCAGCCAGTCATAGAACACTAATTTGCTGTCTGCACTGCGAATTAATGTGAGGTATTTGACACTGTGTGTGTTCATGTGTCACTGGGTACAGGGGTTATATACCAGGAAAGTATGATGGATGGTGTGCAGACTACAGAGGTTGGCATTCATTAAGAGGGAAGGCAGAAATCATGCCAGAGTAATTGTACTGTTTATTACCATTTCCGTTCATATATCAGGCACCGGCATAACAATGTCCAGTGTCAGTGAGTGCATTTGTGTGTGACGTCTGACCACTGTGTGTGTACACAGAGCCATCATCTAACATCAATTTTGAGGTCATCATGGCTCTAATAAACAAATCCAAATGCTAAAATAACAACCACTGCATCTGTTGCTTGGATGCATAATTCATTATCGCCCATGTGGCCATTAGTCAAATGGCGACACATAAACAGCAGACCAAACAGGGCTTAGCTTCCCACAAAAACATTCGAAGAGTGATGCTGACCTCTTAATATCCTCAGGAACTAAATGTTTATGAAAGTCAGTGACATACTTTGTGCTAAGATATTTCAGAACCAGGAAGAGTTTAATCAAAACAGCATCAGCGAACAGGTTTCATGTCATCTTAATGAGGCTGGAATGTAAATTAATGAGGCTGCAAAGTAGAGCAGGCCCCCATGTCCACTGGAGAGAGCATGCCTAGTTCATTCTTTATTTAAAGGCTCATTATCTATCTCCTCTCCTCATATCCTGAGATGATCATGCCATTGCTCCTCCTGACACCTCTCGGTCCTCAGCACATGCTCATATTGCTTCCTCCAAATACAGGAAATGACCGTAGCTTATTTACATATACACAAAAATATTGTACATCTTCTAAATCAGTACCAAGTCATGATGAATATTTTATGTGAGTCTATCATACTACCACTATCATACTGTACGTTCCTTGAAGAAAATCACACAAAAACTACCAAATACCAGCAATCTCACCAGTAAAAGCCATTATGAGACACTGTACTTTATAATTTAGGGTTAAGTAATATAGCAAGGGTTTATAGAATATGAAAAATTCCTAAGAGGGTCATTCATGATTTATATAACTTAAACATTTAAGTTCACTTAACTCAATCTTTGTTCAAATTTCCACATGGCTTAATTCAGTAAGAGCATATGACATTAAAGTGGACGTAATGCACTGCTAAAGGCTGTCCTGCTTTATTACTGAATTATGTTTTATAGTACCTATCCCTGATGATGATGATGATGATGATAATGATGGCCTGGCGAGCAGTCCAGGGTGTACCCTGCCCCCGCCCAGAGTCGGCTGAGATGGGCGCCAGCCTCCCCGTGACACTAATTAGGATTATGCAGCTTAGAAAATGAAAGTACCTATCCCAGACATGGTAGCACAAGATATTTCCTACAATGATTTAAACTTCCCTGACTCTTATTGCTCTACTCAGTGGCCTTTTTCCCTTGAATATTTTAGTTCAGAATACATTTAGTATTCTGGCAGAACACACGGTGACAGGGAAGTCATGAGGAGGTGAAAAGCTGTGTTTTGTCTCAGTAAATGCTATGCTTATTATAACACATTAATAAAAAGATTCAGCTATTTGAATGACAAACGGGGGGTTTTTGTTGTTATTTTTTTTTCAAACAAAGAAAGATGCGTTGGTGATTCAAAATGTATTCTGAACTAAATCACAGGAAGAGAGAAACAAAAGGATGAAAATTGCTCTTTGCTAAGATGCTGTCAGCAGAGATGACTGAGACTTTATGGGCCTGTAAGTAGCCGCCTACACTTCTGACCCAGATTTTAAAAAAGAGCAGTGTCTGGATTAAGGAAGAGCACCTGGGATCTGACCAGTTCTGTCATGGTAAGTGGGTTAATTACAGCATTATATTTCCGCCCACCAGTCAGCCTGGAAAACGTCACAGAAGCACTGTGGTGCAAGCTGACTGGGTGAGAATAATTGCCGAGTTTGAAAGGCTTTTGTAAAAGCATTAAGATGGAGGAAAGTTTTTTTTCCACAGTGACATAGAATGGGGTTTCCATGACATTATTTTCTGAATGAAGTAAATGCAGAACTCGAATACAAATGCTAAAGTTGGAAGCAGTGGCGGTTCAATGTGTTATATTTACCAAAATCATCAACCAAAACTCTAAGAACACAAATGCCTTAGAATATTTATTAGTTAAGACCCTTTAGTTTTCCTTGTAATTTTGGCATTGGATGTGCATGTGTAATTTTGTTTTTTGTTGTTTTTCAAGAATCTGTGGCATGTTCTAATTGGCTGTTCTGGATACTCTAAATTACCCATAGGTGTGAATTTTAGTGTGGATGCAATACCACTGCAATAAACTGGGATCCGTTCAGAACACACCCTGCCTCTCGCTCAAAGTCAGCTGTGATTGCCTTTATTTTACCTGCAACCCTGACATATAAGCATTTTAGATAACTGATGGATGTATGAGCATAAATAAGAAAAACTAAAACAAATATTATTTGCACATACAAATCATTACAAAATCTCATTTTACAACAACCAATTTATATTACAAACAAGAGCACTCAGAGGGCGCAAATCTTCACCAAGCCCAGCAATCCGCATTTGAATTAAAATTTCATAAACTATCACAATGATTAAAATCCTTTATGATTGATGCTTTAAACTAGCTCAGTAACTACTGAAGAAAGCTAAAATCCATTGATAGCCCACTGAATCAGCAGTCTACCACTTACATTTTAGTGGCATGTTTCTAACACTATTAGTTACTTTGCAATATCGTCTTAGATACCAGCAATTAAAATTTCATCTGGATGAAACTGTACTTCCTTATTGCTATAGAGATCTTACATAAGCATAGCAAATTTCATCCTGATCTGATGAGATTTTGCAGAGATATAAGCTTCTTGCTAAAATAAATTTCTCATTATTTAAATTGCCACTAAATGTGTAATCTGGATCAGATCCGGATGAAACTGAATCTTTTGATCCTGAATAGCAAATATTGTTCAAATGGGATATGCTTTGATAGATGTGGATATTTTATTTTTATTATATTTTATTTTATTTTGCCCATTATAAAAAAATACGGATTTATTTATGTATTTATTTTATTATTATTATTATTTTTATTTATTTTATTTTTTTTTACAAATTTTGATCATTTTTGTCACATCATTTCATCACATCACACAGTGTGTGGATTCTTACCAAAATTTGATGGCAACATTCTTGGGTGATCACATATCCATCATGAAAATTTCAGAATGATCTGTGAAAAACTGTGGACATGAAGTTGAAATCTAACAGACAGACATACAGATAGACAGACAAACAAATAAACCCATGCTGATGAAACACATAATTTTTTTTGCCAGATGTAATAAGGAATTTGATACGCAAATGGGTACAGATGGATCTGGTACAGACAGTACCTTTATATCTAAACTGTACAAGATGGCATTTTAACAAGAAAAACCTAACAGATTAAATGAAAGTAGACTCATTTAATGATTTATAAAAAAATCAAGCCCCTTAAATATAATGTGTTATGTGGTTATAACGTCACCCACTTAGTATATTTCAGTTTTCTTTTTTAGCCATTGTAACGTCCTAAGTATTGAAAAAGTGGTTTACAGCAGTCACAGGTAAACAGAGGTTATTTCATCAATTGGGTTTTCATAGGTACCTTTCACAAGAATAATCATTAACAAAAAAGACAGAATCAAAATAATTACCAAACATTCATAAGATACAATGCGTAAGCCTTTGAACACAGTGCATGTCTCATCATAATCTTAGTCCCTCACATCCAGTAATCCTGAATAGGCTTTCCTTTTCTTAAATGAGTCTCAAGTAGCTTGTTTATTATTAAGATTTATGTAAAGCTGCTGTGTGTTGCATAAAGTGGTGTACAGATAAACGGTAAAAAAAAAAATATATATATATATATATATATATATATATATATATATATATATATGCCC
>JBCNYH010000001.1:24493590-24506108 GCA_039654325.1 Tandanus tandanus
TATATATATATATATATATATATATATATATACAGATATATTTATTTATTTATTTATTTATTTATTTATGGCATGTCTTTAAACTGAGTCTGGTTTCTTTAACAGAGTAATTCGCACCATTGGGTATCTCCTGTTCATCCTTCATATCAACTCTTGCATTTACTATGTAGCATCTGTCTACCAAGGCATTGGTACAACCAAGTGGGTCTATAGCGGCCATGGAAATGCGTATGTCACTTTATCAAATTTATCAATGTATCATTTTTTTTTACTGTAAGTTAAGAAATAAACAAGCATTTAAAAAACCTTGTATGTACAGTTCATGCAGGCCTTTATCAAATGCGAGTGTGTATTATCTTATACTTTTTCCAAATTAATTTTTATCAAGAATTGTATATTTTAGGGTGCATTGTTTTAACCTGTGTTTTTCAATTGTATTTTTTTCTTGTCATTTTTCAAAAACAATAAAGAATGTTACAAAATAAGACAACAGTCAAATACAAAAAATATCTATAATAAATAAATAAATAAACTGACTCAAATGAAGCAAGGTCTAGGTTCAAATGAAGACTAAACTGTTGTTGAAAGGGCAATTCTAATGCTACATATCTTATGATGCATAAACCATTTAATAGCATTAGCTCTTTGGATTTTTATATTCTCATAGCTACCTGAGGTGTTTCTTCTACTCAGAGAAAACCCTGTTGATGATTGCAGAGCTACCTTTTCCCGACACCTTATTTGGTCAAATCTTTCAGATGACCAGCTATATTTTTGGTGCATTGTTTTTGTCCATCGTTCTTGGCCAGGTAGACATTTTGTATGTATGATGTGTGCTTTTTGTTTTTGTTTTTTATCAGCTTTAGTTGTGATTACCTTTGCAGTTTTGATACGCACAAAATGAAAAGTTAATATATTTTTGTCAAATGTTAAATCTAAAAATTTTACAGCCAGTGAAACAAGATTAAAAGCCATTTTCTTTTCTATAGGTACTTGCGCTGTTACTATTTTGCTGTGCGGACCCTGATCAACATTGGTGGACTACCTGAGCCTTATACTGTTTTTGAGATCACATTTCAGTTGACAAACTTTTTTGTTGGTGTCTTTGTCTTCTCAAGTTTAATTGGACAGGTAAAAGATAGATAGTGTGGAATTCCCACAGGATCATCTATTCATCAGTCTCCATATGTTCCCCAGAGCTGACTCATAAATGTTTTCCCTCAAGATTTATTCTGTGGACTTCACAGAATAAAGCATTCATTTGTAGCTGTTCTACAATCCCATAGCTCTTATTAGTACAGCTGTTGATTTGGCCTTCCAAGAATTATAAATAAGTAAATAAAGCTGAATATTTTTTATTTAATATGAAGAACCACAGACAATGGTTCTATAAATATGGCATATTACAGATGAGAGATGTCATTGGGGCTGCCACTGCAGGGCAGACATACTTCCGTGCATCTATGGATACGTGTGTAGCCTACATGGTGACAAATCGTATTCCAAAGCTGGTACAACGCAGAGTTCGTACGTGGTACAACTACACCTGGGATTCACAGGGTATGCTGGGTAAGAAATTTTTGTTTAACCCTACCTATGCAAAGCCAGGGCCTATGCAAGGTCCTGATTTTGAAGCTTGCAGTTGAAGGTGCAATGCATCCAACAATGCATCCATCCATCCATCTATTTAAATATAGAATGTTGTATTTGCAGCCCTATTGATTTGCAGAATATATTTTTGTGACTCTTACCCCAGATGAGTCAGAGTTGCTGGAACAAATGCCATTGGTAATGAGAAAGGCTATTGCTGTGGACATGAATTTGACCATTTTCCAGAAGATTGACCTGTTTAAGGTAAGACTGTTTTATTCTTGTGCTCAGGTTTAGAGGGTTAGAACAGAAACAAACAAATAAACAAAGTAAGAGTGATTGATGCTGATATGCTTCCACAGGGGTGTGATAACCAGATGCTTGTGGACATGTTGCTGAGGCTGAAGTCTATAATCTACCTGCCAGGAGATTTTGTGTGTAAGAAGGTGAGATCATTAATGTCATTGATGACTTATGTTTAAGAAAGAGCAACAGTATGTTAAGACCTTTTACCAATTTCTGTTGAACAGGGTGACATTGGTAAAGAGATGTACATCATCAAAGCTGGAGAGGTGCAGGTTGTTGGTGGGCCAGACAACAAGACAGTTTTTGTGACATTAAAGGCAGGCTGTGTGTTTGGAGAGATCAGGTGAGTTTATAATAAAAACCTTGGCTCTACCGTTAAGTTGCAGTTCTGTTGAGAGTTCCAGGTTCCAGTCTCAGCTCAGCAACTTTATATTTTGAACATGCAAGAGTACAATTCAGCTAAAGGACCAATGCATGACTGTGATGCTATGATGAACTGTCTAGTCTTCTGCAATCTTCAGCAAATGGAGGCAATAGGAGAACAGCTAATGTGGCAGCTCATGGGTTTGCTAACCTCTTTGTTCTGGATAAGAAAGATCTCAATGATATCCTGATTCATTACCCAGAATCACAAAAGGTTCTGGCAAGGAAAGGAAGGTGAGTTTCCACTTTTAAAGTTTGAGAATTATGGTTTGGATTAGAGAGGAAACCTGTACTGTTAGAAATTAACAAATCTCTTTTTATGACATATAGGAAACTTATCAAGGCCAAGGGTCCAGCAGTTAAACCAGAAGTGGAAAAAAAGAAAGGCCTGGAGCTGTTTGCAGCCAAACCTCCCACTCCTCAAATGCTTCGGGCATTTGGAAGGTTCAACAAGAAAGCATTTATAGAAAAACTCAAGGTAGGAAACTCAGTTTTTAAGAAGTTAAAAGGCATGTTAAAGGCACAAAAAAGAATGGCTCCAAACTAAACAGTGTCTACTACAACTAAATGTGACTGTTTTGTTTTGTTTTGTTTTTAATAAATTGGGATAAACACAAAAATCTGATTAGCAAGGTGCACATTAATAAATAATTATGCACCGAAGGCGAGGAGAGTCTCACAGAATATTTATTTGTGCAACATCCCTCAAGCCTGAGGTGAATAATTGTATTAGTTTATAGTACCACCCAAGCAATAAAGCACACTTACATGAGATTTTTATTGTTTATTTATTTATATATGTTTTTTAATCATGTCAGACTGAGATGAGCTCCCAGTGCAGAGAGGGGCAGAAAAGAGCTAGGAAACAGCACCTCTTTAAAGAGTTACAGAGACATGTTAGTACTGTGCAGAAAGAAACAAAGAAAAGCAAATTAAAATGAAAATATATATTTTAACCATGGCACGGAGGCAGGTCATGTGATCCAGGCTTTGAAGCAGCTAATAGCTTTGAGACTGTGTAGTTAACAACATCTGATCCGGACTGTTCAGTGTACTTATTTAAAAATAGCCGTAACCCCTCATCCAGGATGCCTGAAGCGCAGGGCAAACTTTATATGGTTAAGGTCACTGTGCCAAGGTCAAAGGTCACATATGCAATTTAGCTACCCCTCGCACAGTTTTATGTGATAGGGAGTGCCTATGCAAAATTTCAGAAAGCTATCATGCATATGAACCGAGCAATGGTCCAGACAATCTTAATATGTTCAAGGTCTGTGTGCAATGGTCCAAGGTCACATATGCAAATTCGCTACCCCACGCACAGGTTTAGGTCATAGGGAGTGCCTATGCAAAATTTCAGAAAGCTGGGCTAGGCATGAGCCGGGACAAAGTTATTGTCACACCGACCGCCCACCCGACCACCCAGCCACCAAGCCAATGAAAATACCCCTCCAGCCATAACTGGCTGAGGGGTAAAAACTAAAGTAAACAGTACTCCGTATAGCTGTTTACAGGAAAACACAATAAAATGATCTAAAACTGTATTTTTTATAGTTTATATTTACATATTTTATTTATAAAACTGAGGCAGGTGAGATGAACTATATGCTTTTTGTCCACACTGAAGCTCCACGTCATCCCATCTCATTAAAGTAGCGTTGCAAGAAAGCTGCCGGGGATAAGCTGAAGCCAATCTCAGCCAACTGCGCATGAAGTCACATCCTGAATGGCTAGGCTAATAGCTTTGTTTTGCTAATGGCATCTGTTCAGAAACAAAAGTAAAGAAATAAATGTAAACAGTGCTCTGTAAAGGTGTATTAGTATCTACCAAAAACACAAGAATATAAATGAAAATTAGCTTTTATAGTTTATGTTAACAAATTTTAAGCCAGCCATAAAAAATAAAAAATGAAAAATAATAAAAATAAAATAAAAAACAGTTTTTTAGTATGGGATATACATACAAACTATACATACATAGAACCAGCTTTTATTTTTTTACCAGGTTTATTTTTCCATTTTAAAGCATGATAATGATGATGCTGCCAGCTCAAGTGCCCATGACAAATTGTGAGGGTCTGTAATTTTGATCCAAGCATTATCCACTTGGAATAATGATGAAAGAGATTGTGCCATTCCCTAGTAGTGCATATAGCAATATATTTTATAATACACTGATAACTGTGCAGAGAAAAACATTTTTAAAGATTCCTGATTTACTTGACATTTTTCATACACTGACATAATTTTGTCTTTGCTTTTCTTTTCTTTTCTAGATCTCTACAAATGTGCAATAAGTGTGACAAAAGAACAGTTTCACTATTCCCTTGTTTCCATTAATTAGATGTTTTCATTTTGTGTCTAGACTTATTTGAGAAGTATATTTTGCATTTTGTACCTAATCATTATAAGGTGATAGTTTATTATTAACCTCATGAAGTGCTTAAATTACATGTACTTTTGACTACTTTGAAAAAACAAACATACAAACTATATGCAGTTAATCTGTTCTGTATTAATTTGCCAATACGGTCCTGTGAAAGGATAAGCATCAGTGAAATCCTTTGTCTAATCCCTTTAGCTCAGCCAGGACACTGTGTTTAAGTAATTGGTCTTTCTCTGTAGTCAGAAAAAGATCTTGACTAGTCATGATCAGAGTTTACAAAATACAAACAAACAAATAAATAAAAATTCTATGAAGGCTATGACTAATAATGAAAGTAAGAGCACTTCTATTTCCGTGGTGACTGATCTCAGTAAGGCTTTCCTCGCTATGGGTCACTGTACCCTATTAAACAGGCAGAGGGACTGGTTTGGCATTTCAGGAAGTGCTCTTGACTGGTTTGCCTACTATCTGTCAGACAGAAGTTTCTTTTTGGCTGTTGGCTCTCATATGACTGTGTCTGTCCCCCTTTCTTGTGGGATGGCTCATGGTTCAGTTTTGCGATCAATTCTGTTCAGTCTATACATGCTCCCTCTTGGAGATATTATTAACATATTTTAGGGTATTTCTTATCATATGTATTCAGATGACCTTCAGCTGTATTTTTCTTTTTATCCTGACAGGACTGGTGTCATTAATTTATTGCATGAGTGTTTGCCTGTCATTTTTTTTTTTCAGTTAAATGCTGCCAAAATGGAGGTTCTAATTGTTGCTCCTGACATCACTGCTTCTAAGGTGGCCAGCTGTATCAGGTCTATTAATTGTAATGTGTGGTATAACCTGAGAAATCTAGGTGCCATTTTTGATCAGGCTTGCACCTTGACCATGAATTTGTAACTCCCTCATGTTTTTTAGCTCACACCACTATGTTTGTTGGGTGGAATGGGTGGTGTCTGTCCATCCGTCCGTCAACAGTTTGGTTTCCGGACGATAACTTGAGAATGCTTGCTCGGATTTTGATGGGATTTGGTATGGGGGTTTGACTTACTGGTACGTCACCTGGGATTGGTGCACGCCAAAATCTGCACTTAATTAATGAGCCAGCTGGACTTCATTTGTTTAACACAACAGTTTGGTTTCTGGACGATAACTTGAGAATGCTTGCTCGGATTTTGATGAAATTTGGTATGCAGGTTTGTCTTACAGGTACCTCGCGGTGCATCATTAATGAGCCAGCTGGACTTAATTTGTTTAACACAACAGTTTTGATTTTAGTTTTGATAACACAACAGTTTTAAAGGGTGGCTTAAAACACCTGTTTTGGCGGGCATTTTCTGAGCAATAGCTGACTGTATTATACTGTATTTTACTTGCTATGTATTTGCTTCTGAAACATCCCCGTCTTCACCTTGTCTTCAGCAGTTTGGCTCCATTTTGATACTGGGTTTTTAGTTTTTACAGCTTTTCTGTAGGTATGGTTGTTTGCTGATAGCCTAAAAAAAGGCTGTGAAACTTCAATTTCTGTTTGCTCATGTTATATCTTGTGCCCTTGTAAATAAACATAATTCTTGTTTCTGCATCTGTGTCGACCTTTCTCCAGAAGACATGGCCATGTTTTATTTGTATGTATTTTAACATGTGAAGCACTTTGTGAGAAATAGTTTCACTGTCACTCACTCATTTGCTGGACCACTTAATCCTACTAGGGTCACAGCGAGGCTTTCGCCTATCTCAGCCAATACTGCGTTAAGGCGGGGAACACCCTGAACAGATCGCCAGACCATTGCAAAGCACACACAAACACACACACACACAAAAACAGCCATTCACACTTAGACTTATACCTAGGGGCAATAATGTGCATGTCATGTGGATGATAGAATTGCTAATCATCCAAAAATCAACTCACAAGCTAAATGCTAGCCGTGATGCTAAAAATGTGCCTTAGCTGAAAATTTGTTGATGTTAGCAGAGCACGTTTGATGTCCTCCGCTCGCTGCCTTGAGGTGGGGAAGAATAGTCTTTGAAGAAAAAAACATTTCGTAACAGTTCACATAAAAAGTGTTGCAAAAGGAAAAATTTAAATAGGAAAATTCAATTTCTGGTATAAGGAAAAAGTAGTTAGCTTAAAATGCCGACAAGCAGCTGCCACCACGATTCAAAAACAGGAACCCATCACAGGACACCAGTCTATGGTGTATCCTGTTTTGCTGTATAGTTCCTTAGTTATGTATAATGAATGATTGCTGGTAAGTCCATGGTCTAGGTTTACTATTTTGTACTAGTTAAAACATGGTGCCTTGAATATCATATGCACCTAATTTGTGATTCTGCGACAACTTGGCTAGCGATGCTGAATGTGTGTGTGCGTGTGTGTGTGTGTGTGTGTGTGTGTGTGTGTTTTAGTTAATGTTTTGACTGACCTGGTCCCTGACTGTATCCCTTACTGGCAACATGTTGCTAATTTTGCAGCATTTAATTGCACTTGAGGCAAGGCCTTTCTTTTGTTTTCTCCCTCACTGCTACATCTTTTTTTCCTACCATCCTTTTAATTTCGCAGCCTGGACAAGGGTCAAACTGTGATGGCTAGAGGACTGGGTCAGAGCATCTTCAGAATGGCAGGTCTTGTGGGGTATTCCTGGTACCGACTGTTAAGTACCAACCAATAGTGTTCCAAGCAACAGCAACCAGTGGACCAGTGACAGCGTCATGGGCACCAAAGGATCATTGCTACACATGGGGAGCAAAGGCTAGCTCATTAGGTCTAATCCTGCAAAAGGTACTGTTGCACAAAATTACTTAATGTTGAAAAAGCTCATTTTGACTATGATATAAAGATGTCATTGCCACTTGTAATGGTTCATAATAACCATGTTGACCCCTGTCTACCAGGAAAAGTGCCTACAGTGGGCAAATGAGCATTAGAACTGGACCATGGAATAATGGTCGGTGACCAGGTTCATTCATTCATTCATTTTCTGAACCGCTTAATCCTAATTAGGGTCGCGAGCAGGCTGGCGCCCTTCTCAGCCAACTCTGGGTGAGGGCAGAGTACACCCTGGACAGCTCGCCAGACCATCACAGGGCAGAAACACCCTGACAGGAACCCAATGGCCTACACTTTACGAACGAAAGCAATGGTTCTTTCACATGCCTCTCACCACAGACAGTGAGAGACATGGCTGGCCTTTGATAACCCAGTTAGCTGCACTGGGGATGACCTGGGGTTAAGGATTTTTCCAGGATGTACTGTGGGGGGAAAGGAAAGTCAGCAGAGACAGCGTTTCTCTGGGAAATGTTTGGCTGGGGTCCTGGAATTCATGTGAACTTTGACACATGTCACCTACATTTACATTGTTATTGTCCAAAGACATCCCTTCATAACAGTGGTATTCTCTAATAGTAGTGGACTATTTCAGCTGGATAATGAGTCCTGCCACTCTATGACAAAAATTCAAGGTATTCACTTGGCCCCTATCCAAGTTGGCTTCCTTGGGATGTGCTGAAAAAGTAAGTCCAATTCATGGAGGCTCCATTTCATAAATTACAGGAGCCAGATAACACAGCACATCTTAAGAAGTCTTGTGGAATCTACCACTTGACAAGTCAGAGCAGTTTGGGTGGTACAATGGTGGCTTGCCCACTATAAGGCTGATAGTCTTATTATTATGGCTGATCGTTGTATTACAATATGGCTCAATTGTAGAACTACAATGGCATTATTTTCTTTATACAAATACAGTGCGGAGAATGACAAGGTGTTATCATTATCATCAATCTCTCTCTCGCACACACACACACACACACACACACACACACACACACAAACACACACACACAAACACACAATGTAATGTAGAAATGTTAAGAAAATATATCATATATGTCAAAAATATATTTATTCAAGATTAAAATCCCCCAAAAAATTTACTTTATCAACTGAATTAATTGAACATCACTTGATGATCAATTCACTTGTTTCAGTTCAACTGCATTTAGTCTATCCTTCTATACTGTAAGTTCTTGAGTTCTTGAGATCTTGAGAAGCCCTTGAGTTGTTCACTGAGTGCCTGGTTTTGATTTTCAAGCAAGGCATAATAATTCTCGAGCCATTTAACGTATTCTTTCTTCTTCCGACGAGATTCCCGTGCAGCTTTTCTGAAAGCAATAACAGAAACACTCCAATAAGTATGATCATATCCCCATTGAGTTCAAGAGCCAGTTCAATTCAGGCAGTCAAATACCAACTACTCTGGAGTTCAGTCAAGCTATGTTTGTATTTGTGAGCAAATGGAGAGAAAACAGTCATAATCTGAATGAACGACTGAATGAATGAATGTTACTTCAAAAATTAGAACCCACCAGTGTATGGTTGTGATCATTTAAATGTCAAGCTCCTGAGTTCTAACATGCGTATAATTATTTGGCAACGTATTTCCACAATTGCAGTACTTTGTTCTGATACAATACACATAAGCTAAAACTTTCATTCATTCATTCATTCATTTTCTGAACCACTTAATCCTAATTAGGGTCGCGGGGAGGCTGGCGCCCATCTCGGCCAACTCTGGGCGAGGGCAGAGTACACCCTGGACAGCTCGCCAGGCCATCACAGGGCAGAAACACGCTGACGGCTATACAGCCTATTCTTGACGAAAATCAGCAATGGTTCTTTTACATGCCTCTCACCATAGACAGTGAGAGACATCCCAGTTAACTGCACTGGGGGTAAGCTAGAACATGCATATATATATATATATATATATATATATACTTACATATTATGGAAAAAAAATAACAGGTCTTTATGACTCTCCTGGTATGACAGAATGAGCTGAAGAATGACCTGATAGGCTTTTAATAAAGCAATCTCAGGGTGTTTGATATACATATGCTTGTTGTTGTTTATAGTGCTGTAGCAGTGGCAGCTGGTGTTGTCAAATAGGGGAAGCACTACATCAAAAATGTGCCCATTACTACATCATGTTATTTATAATTTTTTATGTATGCCCTGTACAAATTCACCGGATCCCAAAACCCAGTTTTTACCAAACACCCTGAGATGGTGTCATTAAAAGTCTGTCAGTGCATTCTCTTCATCACAGCACTTCTAGTCAGTCAGCTCACTTTGTCTTACCAGGAGACTCGAAAAGACTTGTTATTTTTCCTGATTTCTGAATGAAATCATTCTAGGCTGTTGATATGTCCGCTGTTTAATTCTGAGTCTCTCACTGTCTGCCATTCTGTACAGTTAACTAGCAAACTTTATTAAATAAACAAACATTACTGAACTAAAACAATGAGCAAACTAAAGAATTGTATATTTGACGATTTTTTTTTACAGTAGGATAGGTACAAATGAAAACAGTAAGCTATATCGTTGGCAAAAACAGACCATGAGAAACAATGACTTGCTAAAATTCTGTGTGGTACTAAACTTGAAAAGTCATGGTGCAGCTCACAATTAAAAAGAGGTTTCAGCCACTTTGAAATTTTCCTCCAATCATTATTCCTGACCCGCCCACTTCCCACTGTCTACCAGAGAAGCTCAGCTTCCAGGGGCGGTCCATTTTTCAAACATTTGCATATCCCAGATGCCATAAGACTTGAGAGAAGATGCATTTGTTGTTGTTTTTGTTTATTGTTTTTTAACAGCGATTGTGGACTGTACTAGCGCATTATCACCACTCTTTGGTTTGGAGTTCTCTGGAACCCCTGGGCTTCGGAACCCCACTGTGTAACTGGTTGCTGGAATTCCTCACTGAAAGAACACAGTTAGTGTAGATCGGTCAGAACACCTCCAGTGTCATCACCCTTAGCACAGGCTCCCCTCAGAGGTGTGTAATGAGCTCTCTGCTGTTCACCCTGATGACACATGACTGCATCCCCAGGGCTGCCACCAATCACATTGTGAAGTTTGCGGATGACACAACAGTGGTATATCTCATCAAGTACAACAATGACCTGGCATATAGAGAGGAGGTAGAGCAGCTGGTGGGCCGTCAACAACCTCATCCTGAATGTGGATAAAACTAAGATCATTGTCGACTTCAGGAAGAATCAGCTTAGCCACACTCCACTTCTCATCAACAATGCTGTAGAGGTGGTCAGCAGCACTAAGTTCCTTGAGGTGCACATCACAAATGATCTGTGAACACTGCGTCACTGGTCAAAAGGGCACAGCAGCATTTGCACTTCCTGCGCAGGATGAGAAGAGCCCACCTGCCCCCGCCCATCCTCACCACATTCGACAGAAGCACCATAATGAGCATCTTGACCAGCTGCATCTTTGTGTGGTGTGGAGGCTGTAGTGCTTCTGACTTGAAGACTGTGAGGAGACTGGTGAGGACAGCAGAGAAGATTCGGTGCAGGACCACCAGGTTCTGTAATAGCTTTTTTCCATATGCCATCAGACTGTTGAACTCTCAATGAAAATTGCTGCTCATACCAGACACATATTTCTATATTGGAAGCAGGCGCTTCAAAGGATTTTACTGTTTTAATGGATGCCACTGCCACAGGAACAATGTCACAGAGTGTGTAGCATCACAGAGTTAATCAATCAATTATTTTATAAGCCACTTAATCCTAATTAGGGTCAAGGGGAGGCTGGTGACCATTTTACACCCTGAACAGCTTGCCAGGCCATTGCAGGGCCAACACACATACAACCATTCACACCTACTCTCACACCTAGGGGCAATTTGGAATGCATCACAGAGTGTATAGGTCAATTAGTGGGTGATCATCGCTGAGTGTGTAGGTCATGTGACATACTGGTGGATCACCATGACAGAGACAAAGAGACAGATATTCAAAGAGACAGAGTAACACCAAGTCAGGCCCCTGACAGAGTAATCACTAAGTAGTCTATCCCATTACATGGGACATCCCTCAAAAATGGAAAGCATTGAGTTTGAGAAGTAGGGCGTCATTTGAGACTGAAATGTAGCATGTAGTGTTCTAAGAATAGAGTGTTTTACCTGTTTTTCATTAGGCGGAGCACCCTTTTGCATGATGCTTCCTCATCAGTTTGCTGAGAGCTGCGCAGAGCACCTGGTGAGCTCGACATCACTTCAACCTGCTGCATACTGGTGGAGGGTGAAACGGTCTGATAGGCTGACCCGTCCTGATTAGCAGCTAGAGTAACCGACACAGCCACACACAAACTGCAGTCAAATCTGTTCAAATAATTTTCATACTAATTTATACCTGAATATACAACCTAAAGTGCCAACGATACAGTGAAGTTTATTTGAGTCCCCTGCCTTTCTTAATGACCAGCAAAGCATTCTTTGATCCTGATGGACCAAGACAACTGAACAAAGGGAAGACGTAAGTAAATTAAAATAAAAACATTAAACTAAGACAAACCAAATTACACCTGAAATAAAACCTGAAAAAAGTGAAAAACACAGCTTCAGGCTCCTATCTACATTAATGGAAAGAAGCCAATCTGCCAGAAATTGTTTGACAAGATGAAAAAATTGAAATATCTCTTAAATATAGGTATTTCACTATAACTAATTGATTATAGCATTCTATTTATAAGTGTAATAAACTAATTTACCAGGGTTTGTTTGGGTTTTTTTTTTTTTTTTGGTAATGCCTTTACCAACAATCATCAGAATCAGAATCAGAATACTTTTATTGATCCCGGAGGAAACTGTGTGCACACAGTTGCAATATGTAAAAGTAAATCTAACATTAGAAGTTAATATCTATATAATATCTATATACACAGGTAGGAATGGTTTCCTGTGTCGTTCAGTGGTACATTTAGGTGGTATCAGTCTCTCACTGAACGTGCTCCTGT
>JBCNYH010000001.1:24525080-24537164 GCA_039654325.1 Tandanus tandanus
CCCCTCCCCCAGGCCTGGCTCCAGGGGGGGACCCCGGTAACCCGCGTCCGGGCAAGGGAAACTGTGTCCTTGAAATTGTGCTCATAGAGGTCTTGTGAACCGCGCTTAGTCTGGACCTTCACCTAGGAGCACCTTCCCTTCTTCCACCTTCACAGCTGAAGTGCCCTTGAGCCAGGCACCTACCTCCCAACTCCAGGTACCGTAATGTGTGGCAGCCCACTGCTCCGAGTGTGTATGTGCATGTGTATATATATAATGTTTAATTTATCATTAATAAATAAAATATTGTGATTGCTGGTAAGTGGCCATGGTATTATATTGTTTGCATTGTGATGAAAAACTTTTGTTATGATTATTATTATTTGTTTTCATTGGCTTCATTTTGCAGTTCGTGCCACCAAGCTATCAATATCCCTTTTTAAAATCAGCTGACAACAAAAGTGCACAAATGAGCAATGTCAGTTCCCAGCTTTTTTTTTTAACAACCCCTTTATGTTAATTGATTATTTACAAATATTTGACAACAAATAATAATGTTATTATTATGCTTAATGCTTCCAATATAAGTTTTACATATTGCAGGATAATAGGATTTATAACATTGACACCATAATCAACTGATTAAAGTCTAGCTTTACCTTTGTTGCCAGGGGCATAACACTGAGTTGCACCTCCATACATTGCACTGCTCTGGATAAAGGAATGGCTGGGCTGTGGGGCATCTAAAGTGGACCTGGTAAAATTCTGGTAACTCGGATTGCCTTTGCAGATCTGGGTGTCACACTCAGACCCGAGGGCAACTAGAGACAAAGAAATACATTTCACAATCTCTTTAATCACATACTGTTTTTAGGTGAAAACTAACAAGTGAGAAATATTTTTATACAAACAATAACTTTAACTTTTCTAACAGCATCTCAAATAGTATTTAATAATAGTTTTTTTTTTTTAAACTGCCTTACAAATCTGTCCTGTGTTGGTGCTGAAGTATTTGGGTGTTTGAACACTAGGGGGAGCAGCTTGTCCACTTGACAACTGCTCTGAATTCCACTTGGTCATAGGAGTAATCAAACGAAGCTCATTACTCCTTGAACAAACAAAACATTTCTGTTTCAAATGTTTTTCTAATAGTAATGTTTACTTATAAGGACAATAAAATATGAAAATGTGTTTTTACCTGGATGAGGTTCCTGGAACAATGCTATCCTCTAGATAGTTCACCAATGCCTGCTAAAGACACATGTCATGCCTTGTGGTTTTTAAAATGCACTGGAGTCATAATATATACATACTGTCACCTGTTATTGTATCTACAAAATTTACAACATATGAATATACACACTTTTTTATAATTCCTAAATAAATAATTGGTTTCATTTGGAAAGTCCACACGGTTAGTAAATGCAAGGCTAGTGAAGAGCCAGAATTGTAAAAAAAAATATTTTTTTAAAAGAAAAAAAGTGAAATAATAAATAGATCAACAAATAAATTAATGCATACAAAAATAAAGGAAAAAGTTTGTCACTATGTGAATGAATGTAAAATCTTTCCAAAATGTTACAATAAAAAGTTTATTTTGATTTCCAATACAAGCCTTGTTTTACATGATAACTCATTTCAGAGGTATAGAATGACCAAATAACTCTGAAACTCCTAAAAACTAAATAAATTTGTTTTAATGACATGAACAAGCTGAGGGAAACAATACACAATTTGTTGTTTGTGGGGTTGTTGTTGTTTTTATGGTGATTGCGGACTGTAAGCACATTATCACCACTCTTTGGTCTGGGGTTCTCTGCTCTGGCTTTCAGACTAATTCATAAATGTGCTTTTCATTTATTAGATAGATGGACTGTATACAAGGACTTTTGCATGGGAAAGTGGTCACAAGTTTCAGTCAGCTGATGGCAGCAGCATGGTGACGTAGTGGTTAGCACATCTGCCTCACAGCAAGAAGGTCCGGGGTTTGAGTCCCAGGCATTTCTGTGTAGAGTTTGCATGTTCTCTCTGTGCTTGTATGAGTTTCCTCTGGGTACTTGTTTCCTCCCTCTGTCCAAAGACGTGCACATTAGGCTAATTTGATGTTCCAAATTGCCCCTAGGTGTAAGTGTGAATGGTTGTGTGTGTGTGTGTGTGTGTGTGTGTGTGTGTGTGTGTTGGCCCTGAGATGAATTGGCAAGCTGTTTAGGGTGTACTCCACCTTTGTCCAGCGTTGGCTAAGATAGGCTTCAGCCTCCCTGCGACCATAGTAGGAGTAAGCAGTTTGGCAAATGAGGGAATGCTATAGGGGCCACTACTTGTTTTTGACAACATGGTTGTACTTCTATTTTTGTTCAATAAATTATTTTTAAAAACAATGTTCCTTGCCATTTGAAGTGTCTCACCTTTAACTATGCTGGCAGGGTGGAAAAAACACATTAAGCAACCTTTTCTGTGATAGCATCATTGACTGATTGACCTACTAATGCATTGTTACATTGCTTGCATTGTTACATTTTTAAAACAACAAGCAGATGCAGGTGCTGTCTGTGTAAATGTGTCTCTTCAACTCCCTAAGAGTTTTAGTATACATGACACAGAAACATAAAGAAAAGCCAATTAAAATGAGATTTTTATAGTATATATTTACAATTTGGCTCATGACAGAAACAGGTCAGTTAAGCTCTGCACTTCAAGGACGGCTGTTTCTAACTGCATTTGTTTATAGCCTGCCTATTCGGAGATTAGTACCCTGCACAGAAACTAATGTAAGCGTCACCTAAATTAGTAATATATTTGTGATATATAGCTTTAATGAATGGAACCGAATGCAAGTGAAGACCGCTGTGCTAAGTACAAGTTTCCTTGATTACAGCTAGCTTGCCTTTGCTGTTTGTGCGGTGTTGTTGCAGTCCTTTGGTCGAAACATCAACAAACCCTTTTCCCCATCGTTGGTGAAATCATTGGCATCCTTGTTGAGTTTGTCTTTGTATGACATAATTTTTCTTTGCTCCATCTTCTCCAGGTGTTTACTACCAGTATACATTATTGCAAATATACCTAAAAAATTGCACCTTTGTGACATCAGATAATAAACACACTTGACCCTAGGTCACAGGCATTATGTCATAGAGATCCACTATTATGGAAGAAGGATCATAAACTATGCAAAAATATTATTGTCAAATAATTTCATCAGGGTCTAAGGATGCAATTATTTGTCAGTAATATATTTACAGCACAGTGAATCATTTCTCGAGGTTTCAAATGCTCAGAAGAGACACCTCCTACTGGTGTCCCATCAACAGTTATATTCTGTTTAGTTTTTTGTCATACAAAATCTCCATTTTAAATGGTCTGTTGAATTACTCTCTCAATCATTGGAGAACCACTTAATCATGGGAAGGCTGGAGCCTATCTTAGCTAATGCTGGGCAAAGGTGGGGTACACCCTGAACAGTTTGCCAGACCAACACAGGACTAACACACATATATATTCATACTCACACTTAGGGGCAATTTGTAACAGCCAGTTAGCCTAATGTGTATGTCTTTGGACAGAGGGAGGAAATGCAAGAATTGGGAGAACATGCAAACTCCACACAGAAACGCCCTCTCCAAGCCTGGAATTCGAACCCAAGACCTTCTTGCTATGGAGGCAGACATGCTAACCCCTACTTAACACATTGCCCTCTATTGAATTAGTATATAATAACAATAACTAGAAAATTCCTGCAGAAATTTTTAATGTTTACCTGCAGTGGGTGCATGTCCACCAGGTGTATGCATGGCTGTAAGGCAGTAATGCATTTTTGTGTGAAGGATGTAGAGAATGAGTGGATGGTGAAGAGGAGTGATAAAAAGGCATGATGATGAAGAGAAGTGATGAAGAGGTAAAAGAAATTATTGTGAAGAGGAGTGATGGAAGAGGAGTGATGGTGAGGAAGAGGTGTGATGGTGAAGAGGAGTGATGAAGAGGAGAAATGATGAAGAGGAATAAAGCAGAGGAGTGATGAAAAGAAAGAGAGATGATGAAGAAGACGAGTGATAAAGAGGAAGTGATGAGCAAGGATTCATTTGTTACTGCTTTTCCTACTTGATACATGCTTTGAAGCCTCTGATTTAAATGTCCCAACACTACCTTGGACATTTGGTTAATACCATCCATTAAATATAATTTTGGACGACTGCATTTAAAACCTCCCCTCTCCAACTAAAACACTCTCTGTTAACAATAAAAGCTATATTGTTACTTCAGAAACGTTCCATTGGGGGGCAGTGGTGGCCCGGTGGTAGGGTGCTGTATTACTGATCCAAAGGTCGGGAGTTCTAGCCCCACTGTCACCAGGTTTTCACTGCTGTCCCCCCAGTGCAGCTAACTGGGATATCAAAGGCCGGCCATATCTCTCATTGTCTATGGTGAGAGGCATGTTTCTGCCCTGCGATGGCCTAGCGAGCTGTCCAGGCCAGAGTCAGCTGAGATGGGCACCAGCCTCCACGCCACTATAATTAGGATTAAGCAGTTCAGAAAATGAACGATGATAAACATTACAATGTCACCCTAACAGCATAATAAAACACTGGAAGAAGACACATTTTTAAACAAATCCCAATTACCAGCTTAAAATCATT
Source organism: Tandanus tandanus (assembly GCA_039654325.1). Classification (NCBI taxonomy): domain Eukaryota; kingdom Metazoa; phylum Chordata; class Actinopteri; order Siluriformes; family Plotosidae; genus Tandanus; species Tandanus tandanus. The sequence continues at coordinate 24,529,691 of JBCNYH010000001.1, forward strand.
TAATTTCACACCAGGTGGCCCCTAAAGAGTGCTATCCTATTTTGTATCTCAGGATGACTTAGGATCCCCCAGGTACAACCGGTAGAAAAAAAATCCTTATTGAACAATGATTTGATGTACCATAATGAACCAACAGCAATTTCCTATTCACAAACTTTGCTGTTAAACTTTTATAAAACTCAAATGTCACAGTGTTAACCAAGGTATAGCAAAAAACAGCATTAAAACAGCTATCCCCAGAGCATTCCAGTGCTTGTGCAACTGAAAGCAAACAATTAACTACGGTTGGCAAGGCACTGTCACAAGATCTCAGGGATAAAACTGAGGAGCGGCATGGGTCAGTAGACAGATACAACAAATCAATTATTATTATTGATAATCTCTAGGAGCACAGTAAAAATCCATCATCAAATAAAGTGTTAAATTGTTAAAAAAGTGTAAAGTGTTCGATACTTCTAGCAACCTTCCCAGATTGAATGGAGAAGCAAAGAGGAAACTGGTCAGAAATGCTACACAAATGCTTCACTTGATTGTTATAAGTTGCATTGAGTAAATACAGCTGGAATGTGTTTGTATGTGTCTTCATTTCAAAGAAACTGAATATTTTGAAGGGCTATGACTCTTTTCTACACCCACTGTATATGTATACGGTATGTACTGTATATATTATAGGAAATCCTTCTTATAGTTACTATACATCCAAGAAAGCACACAAGACAATATACATTTGAAAGTTTATGTCGGGATAACAATACATCATACATAGTGATCGCAACAATTATTTTGTATTATTAGTCATTTTCATGCTAATTGCTTCTTTGGCTGGAGAATATAGGCTGCAGTGAATATAAGGCTAATATGTTAACATTGTTGTCACTGATCCAGTTCAATACATTTCATTGCTGAGTCTTAATAAAATGTGAGACAGAAGACGGATTTACAGTAGGCATTAATCAAATTACTTTCAGCAAACAGTAAACAAAATTAAAGGAAAGGAATAAAATGTGTTGATATAAGCATTAAGCCGGCCAGAATAGGATAACCAGTTATCATATTATGGATTGTGTTGACAATAACCTTTGTTAATTAAATATGGACTCATTAATTGACAGACTGAAAACTGTTTCAGTAAGACACACTGAAAAGGCAGGCATAAAAACAATATACCATAATAACATAACACAAAATTCACATGTTTGTGAATGTCACCTCCCACAGTGTTGCCAAATTTTTGAATTTGTTATTTATTTATTTTTTGCTTTTTTTAATTTAGATTTTTTTGATATACTGTATTAATTATTTTTTTTTTTTCAGAGGCAATAATTATTATAAAATTATTGCCTCTGCATTTAACCCATCCAAAGTGAGCACACACACACTCGGAGCAGTGGGCTGCCACACATTGGGGGCACCCGGAGAGCAGTTGGGGGTTAGGTGCCTTGCTCAAGGGCACTTCAGCCATGAAGGTGGAGGAAGGGAAGGTGCAGCTCACTCCCCCACCGCTACACACTTTCCTGCTGGCTCGGGAATCGAAACAGTGACCTTTCGGTCAGTCCCGTAGCCACTTCTCTAACCATTAGGTTAAGGCTGCCTCCAATGTGTGTGTGTGCATATTGTAATTTTATTAAAACTACTTGAACATCTCTTTGTACCCAACTGCATGTTACAAAATCACTGAACACTGGTAAATTTCAACCCAAGTGATTGGGGAATGTTATATTATAATCAAGCAGGAATACTCTATCCATATCCATTGGATATGAGCAATTGAGCTTTCTAATTGGTTAATCTCCTACGATAATACCTCATATACCATTAGTAGTTACATCACAACAAAAATTTATAAAACCTGAGCAATCTCGACTCATGCTAAACTAACTTTAAACACTAGGCCGAATCTTCCATTCATTATAGACTTCCAGAAAAAGCAACAAAATTTGGAATGAAAGTATTTGATGGCAGACAATTTTTTTTAATTTTCAAGAATTTGAACCAAATAATAAATGCTTTATATCATACAATCCAGTGACACTGGATAAAGTAAATAGTTATTCCACTCACTTTTGGCCAATGTGACTGATAGTCGCGTTGGCACACAGCAACTCACCAGGCTGTTAGTGCACCTCCACCTTGAGTTTGGGGATCTCCTTAATCTCAACCTGCCCTGAGGGACTGACACTATCCACTATGCCAATCAATACCCATTCAGGTGCTAAAAAACTATCCATGAATGGTGTGATTAATATTATGGCACTTGTATCTTGAGTACTCATAAGTAACAATAACAATTAATGTACTTTCATTAACTGAACTGTGTAAACAATGACAAATAATTTTCCTCTAAATATTAAAGTAAGTTCAATAACAACATGTAAAAATATATCCACTTTCAATAAAAAATATTAGTATATCCTACACAGAAATCTGACTGGTCCGCTAACAGGAGATTGGATAATGGATGAATGCTTAAATTGCTGAATGGATAACGCTTGATCGGGGTAGTGGTGGCCCAGTGGTAGGGTGCTGTATTACTGATCCCAAGGTCGAGGGTTCAAGCCCCATTGTCGCCGGGTTTTCACTGCTGTTGCAACTAACTGGGTTATCAAAGGCCAGACATGTCTCTAACTGTCTGTGGTGAGAGGCATGTAAAAGAATCATTGCTGACTTTCATAAAGAGTAGGCTGCATTGCCGTCAGCATGTTTCTGCCCTGCGATGGCCTGGCGAGCTGTCCAGGGTGTGCTCTTCCCTCGCCCAGAGCCAGCTGAGATGGGCGCCAGCCTCCTGATTAAGTGGTTAAGAAAATTAATGAATGGATAAAACTTGAACCAATTGATGGACACTTGTGGTTTTTCATGGTCACTTAGAGCAGGTGTCATCACTGTCAAGCTTTAAAAATAGAAAAATTAATTATGGGATGTTAAACTAGAGTTTAATGACTTTAAAAACACACTGCTATTTAATGCACTTACACTCTGCTCGCGGACCACATGGAGCTCACCTGTCTGTTTGTACTTAAAATATGTGAAAAATAAAATACAAAAATCTTGAGTTCTTTTGCTTTGTATGTTCCTGTGTAGTATATACTAAAACAATTACTCACTTCAGGCTTGGTGGATGTTGCCAAAGTGGCAGTGGTGGCTTAGTGGTTAAAGGCGATGATCCGAATGTCAGCAGTTCAATCCCCACTATCACCACTGTTGGGCCCTTGAGCAAGGCCCTTAACGCTCAGTTGTATAAAAATTATAATTTTAAGTCACTCTGGATAAGAGCGTCTGCCAAATGCTGTAAATGTAAAAAAACGTTGCTGAAATGAATAGTTGCAGTGACTTCCAACTCAACTTCAACAAATAATTATTACTTATAGCACTGCTGGAAATCTGATGTATAAGACACCAAACAAGACTCAATGTAAAACGGGTAGAAATTCAATTAAAAAAAGGAAGAAAAAAACAAAACAAAAAACCCCACAATTCTCATAAACTTGATAAAATATTGGTAACTATGCACTTAGGCTATGGTCACATTAACTTTAGGACCACAAAATAAAGTGGGATCAAATCAGATTGAAAAGATCTGTCTTCTGGGTTTACACTTGGACAAAAATGGACATAGTGTAACCTCTGTGAAGAGTTACAAGATCCTACCATCTAAGTTTTTTTAACCCCAAATAAGAGGTGTGTGAACTGCTCTTTAAAATGGCACACATATACTTAACATGCTTTTTACTTGTTTACTAAGAGAGACTTATTTAGCAAGGGAACAGCACTGTACAAGAATAAAGGATGCCCAGTGCTGGGGAGGACTTTTACTCATTGTGGCTGAAGCAGCATTAGGCATTTTGTTTTGTTTGCCCATCAGAATCAGCAATAGGGGTACTTGAATTAAGAGGGCTCAGCTTCAGGATGTTGAAGTAATTGACAACCTGAGCAGGAACCTCTGCCAGGACGCTCTGTGCTAATGCCTCTTTAGGACTCTGCAAACACATGAAGACAGAAAGAAAAGCTGGGGTTAACGGGGTTAAAAGCATGATTCCATGGTCAGTGATCATAAGGAGAGAAAGTCACAGTAGACACCAAGAGACACGATGTATTAGCTCAACATTCATGTTAAATTTTGCATTTCTCTCAGGCTGCAGTCCATGCAACCATTAAGGCATAGAAAGCAAGGTGAATCAGCAAAGACTGATTTTAAATAAGAAGCCTATAGCCCTACATGTCTATGAAGGGGCTGGATCATGGGGAGGAGGCAGTTTTTTAAATTTGAAGTAGGACACAACTTGTTGAGGCAACTCTGCCAATACACACTGGGCAAGTGCTTCCCTGGGTGCCTGAAATGAGATGGAAAAAGAGGAAGAGGCTTGCAGAGCTTCAATGAAAAAAACAATGAAGAGCATGCAAGATTTTTGTGTTATATAACATAATAAATAAAATTCCTATGCAGTATCAGGATCACTTGATTTGTGCTATAAGGTCATTCCATGCCAAATCAACCATAGACTTCCAGGTGAAATCATCTCCGATTTACCTGAATTTTCCCCCCCACAAATACCTCCATATGTCTGATGAACACATGCAAAGTAGTTCTGCTTGATTCCTAATAGTTTCACAGAAATACATTTTTGAAACAGAGTACCCTCAACCCCAATTTTATACCTGCGAGCAAAATTTGAGCTTCTTTGCATTTTCAAAAGGCAATATATTGGGAATAAATGTATGTAGGGACCTGCAGGTATCACAAATACGGCAATTTGTTCATTTGCAATTAATTTTTTTTTTTTTTAAAGTAGACAAACCTACTAAGAAGAAAATACAAGGAATAAGGCTCATATTGTAGATTTCACATACAGAGGTAACTGACTTTCAGTACGGAAAAAATCATGGTCCTCAGTTGAAGATTCTCAGTGTTACAGCAACCTAAACATGGAACAAAAAATAAAACAGCGAAAATATGCCTTCCTTCACAGAGGAATTTGACAATGTTGACACGTGCTCAGCCACTTCAAAGTTTTTCTGAAGAGACATTGTTTATATGCCAACTTTGTGTCAAAATAATTTTCTCTAGCTCAATGCCTTCATTGTGAAAAAAATTAACAATTAGGTCAACCGTTTTTATTCATTTCTACATTTTATACTTTAAATACAGACTTGAATATTATGTATTATAACAACAGAGCTTATATACAAACATATAATAATACAAACAAAACTCTTTGTAACTTTTTACTTTGGTGAATTAGTTGTTTCACAATAATTTATAATAATATATTGCCATATGATTTCATTTTATAAACATTTTTGTTTACAAAAATGAGACCTACTATAAATTAGCAAGCATTAATTTTGTACAATATAATTATTGTACTTGTACATTGCGTGTAGAAATAAAATTGTTATCATAACACAGTTTACTTTACCCTGTGCCAACTGCAGGTTATAAATAGATCTGATTAAGTCAGCATTGTTTTCAAAGTAGCTTATTATGTAAACTGTGGCATGTCCACTGCTGCATGTGACTGTTCATGCTACCAGAGCCCGGTTACAGACTCAGCACCCGAGTGCTTTCATTGTGATCTCGGGTAACTTCAACCATGTCACCATGGACACTACAAACTTTGTGCAGTACGTGGACTGTCCCACCAGAGAGGAGAGAACTTTATACCTGATGTATGCACATACTAAGGATGCTTACAGTTCCTTCCCCCTCCCCCCACTGAGGAGATCAGTCCTCAACTTAATTTATCTTTCTTCATGCTATGTGCCTGTTGTGAAGAGGCAGCCTGTGACTACAAGGACTGTTGGGAGATGGTTGGAGGAGGCCTTGGAGGAACTACAGGACTGTTTTGAAGTGACAGACTGGCAAGCACTCTGTGAGCCCCACGGTGAGGACATTGATGGGCTCACTGAGTGTATTTCACACTACATAGCTTTCTGCACCGACACCATTTTTCCAGCTCAGACATTCTATTGTTACCAAAATAACAAGCCACGGGTGACTAAAGACATCAAAGACATCAAAGCCTTTTTTAACGACAAGAAGAGGGCCTTCAGGGCTGGCAACTGAGAGGAAGTGAGAACGATCCAAAGTTTACTAAGAGTCAAGATCAGAGAGAATATGGACATTTACAACTCCAACATAACAACATGAGAGAGTTTGGAGTGGAATGAAGACCATCACTGGTTTCAGGCCATCCAACAGCAGAGGAGCTGAGGGCGGTGAGGACAGGGCCAATGAGCTGAACATGTTTTTTAACAGAGTCGACACTGCGGCTACTGCTCAGCCCCTTCTAACTCATCAGGAGCAAGCCTGAAACCCCCTGCCACACCACCTTCTCTCCCTCACTCTCCTTACTGCACCTCTGCCTCCTGTGAAGGACCTGACAATCCTCCCTCACCTGTCAACTTCACATATAATCAGGTCGAGAGACAGCTGAAAAGACTCCACTCAGGCAAGGCAGCAGGACCGGATGAGGTGAGCCCCCATGTCCTTAAAGCCTGTGCCCCCAGCTCTGTGGAGTCTTACATTGCATCTTCACGATGAGCCTGAGTCTACAGAGGGTCCCAGAGGGTTGGAAAATGTCACGCCTCGTTCCTGTACCAAAGACCCCACATCCCAGTGGCCCCCAGGATTACAGACCCATGGCACTGACTTCACGTCATGAAGACTCTGGAGGGACTCATACTGGATCAACTCCGACCCATGGTTAAACCATATATGGACCCCCTTCAGTTCGCTTACCAGCCTCGCCTCGGAGTTGCGGACGCCATCATCTACCTGCTTAACTATGTCTACACCCACCTGGACCACCCAGCGAGCACTGTGAGGGTCATGTTTTTTGACGTTTCAAGTGCATTCAATACCATCAGGCTGAACCTCCTGGGTGAGAAGCTGACAGTGATGCAGGTGGATGCCTCTCTTGTGTCCTGGATTGTGGACTACCTGACCAGAAGACCACAGTATGTATGTCTGCAGCACTGCCTGTCAGACACAGTGGTCAGCAACACCAGAGCACCACAAGGGACCATCCTCTCCCCTTTTCTCTTCACCCTCTACACAACTGACTTCCATCTACTGCACAGAGAGCTGCTATCTTCAGAAGTTTTGAAGACTCTGCTGTAGTTGGATCTATCAGTGGAGGTGATGACACAGAATATTGTGCTGTTGTGGATTCCTTCGTCACATGGTGTGAGCAGAATCATCTGCAGCTTAATGTGACAACGACCAAGGAACTGATTGTGGATTTTAGGAGATCCAAAACACCAGCGGGCCCTGTTTCCATCCAGGGCGTCAACGTGGAAATGGTGGAGGATTACAAACACTTTGGAGTTACCTTGGACTGGGTTAAGAACACTATGTCACTTTACAGAAAGGGCCAGAGCTGTCTCTATTTTTTGAGGCGGCTAAGGTCGTTTAACATCTGCCGAACACTGCTCAGGATGTTTTAGGAGTCTGTTGTGGCCAGCGCTATCCTCTATG
>JBCNYH010000001.1:24552123-24573072 GCA_039654325.1 Tandanus tandanus
CTATGTAAAGCTGCTTTGTGACAATGTCAATTGTAAAAAGCTCTATACAAATAAAACTGAATTGAATTGAATTGAATGGCAAAGCCTAGTCGCGTACTGTTGCTGGCTATATGAATCCTTTTATGGCTACAATTTACCAATCATCTAATGGCTACTTCCAGCAGGATAATGCAAATTCTCACACACCAAAAGTCACCTTGAATTGGTGAACATGAACATGACAATGAGTTTAATGTTCAGTGTGACCTTCCCAGTCAACGGATCCCAGTCCCCAGCACGGAATCCAATAGAACACCTTAGGTATGTGGCAGAAAAGGAGATTTGCGAACATGAAAATGCAAGTGAAAAATCTGCAGGAATTGTGCAATGCAATCATGGCAACATGGACCAGAATCTCAATATTTCCAACATTTTGTGGAATCCATGCAACAAAGAACTGAGGCTGTTCTGAGAGTTACAGGAGCTCTAGCTTCAGCCTACATCCTGTTAGTTTACCATTTGACTTTTTTTTTCCCCCTTAGTAAATCATTGTGTTTTGGGATGTAAATGGACCAAATAAAGACTATCTACACTAAAAGTAAAAAGAGTAAAGGCCCTACTCAGTATGAGCATAGGGTTAATCATGTAATGTTTGTTGAGTTTTTTCTCATTGAAGAAGTGAATTGTACCTCTGTTCTGTGAGCAAGCTGCCACCCTGAGTCCACTTGCCTGTAGAATTCCAGGTAGGGGTCTGATTTTCCAAAGAAATCCTGCAGTCATCACATTTTTCATAAATAATTTTTTACCTTTGAAACGTTTGTTGATTAAATTCAAGTTAGGAATTTGCTTTAATCATAAATACACAATGTGATCCTTACGGTGTTAAAGTACACTGCAATATTCTGTTGGACCAGTTTTAGCATTGATTTCAGCATGTAATTGCGATGGCACTGCTTCAACAAACCTAAGCAACATAACATTCATTTTCATCCAGAGTTGGGTTCATTTTCCCCTGACATCTTAATAGAACCACTATGTGAAGTCTTTTCCAGCACATCCCAAAGACTCTCAATATGGTTAAGGTCAGAACTCCATGGTGCCAGTTCAAGTGTGAAAAATGTTCTCCCTGAACCTGAATCGTGGATGGGATAACCTGGTCATTTAGTACATTCAAGTCATCAGCTGACTTCATTTTATTGCCATATAATGATGCTGAGCCTCAACCTGGGGATTATACACTGTAATCAAGGCTAAAGGTGGTCCAACAAAATATTCAAATGTGCAACTTTTTTTTTTTTGGCCAGGCAGTGTGTTTGGACAGTGAGTCAGTGTGATCCAATGTGATTAATCCAAATTAAAACTTAATAAACAAAAAGTGTTCTATGTGAAGAAAACATATTTTCTTTACTTGTGGTAAAAGATATACTGGGGAGAGTACAACTAAAAAAACATACACATAACTGGAATGGATTCAGGGGAGCGTTAATTAAATCTGCTATTTTTTAACAATTTAATCAAGGAAACAAGCATGTTAAAATTATGCCTTTAGTCGAATGTTAGAGACCACATCTCCTATATGAAAAGGTTTTATCTTACCTTTTTATCCAATTTTCTGGCCTCTACTTCGAAATTCACCACCCTATTATCCGTAATTTCCTCTGCAGTGATCTAGAACAAAAACAAGCTTTTTCAAAAGAAGCAGAAAAAATCTGAAAGTACTAAAACAACCTGCTCTAATTTTCTTTAATTACTGCAACCTAAACCTAAAGTTCTTTTCTCCCCTACTTTGGACATCTGCCAATTCCCACCCACTACATCTCAAACTGTGAGAATGCTCAGCTAAATTGCAGGCAAAAATTTGAATAAATTTGCCCTTGTATATAATGTCAGGGCTACAAAGAAAGCTCTGGAAGGGTGAAACCTACAGCGGTATTCAGCAGTTACACCAGGACATGAAACACTATATTTAAGAATTAACATTAAATTATATGACAGATTCAAATTCCAAATTTTAAGGCACTTTGAATAAACAGGGTTTGATGAAAAATTACATAAACATTTACAAAATAAACACATCTCTTGTATTATTCGGCGTACAAAGATAATAATGTCTGCTAGAAAGCTAGCAGTCATCAGAGACCAAAATGATGGTGAAGGTGAAATGTAAGGCCGGACAGTTATGATCTTAAAGGTGAGAAAGGGCAACCCAGTTAATCAGATGTGACAAAGATACCTAGTGATTTTTAGGTTCCAATTAAAATGAATCAGACTCTACTATTCAGGTAATGAATGTGCAAACATATCAAATCAACTTAAAGTGTAAACATTCACCTGTAACTAATTACACTGAAGGGTCCATGAGCAGTCTACCAAGTGTAGCAACAGCATGCAACTGCGGCCAATTTATGAATAAACATATCACTACTTTCTTTCTGTCGTATTGATGCAATATAATAGATGAAAATTTACTGTAATGGTTCCTTTTCCTGCTGGTCTTTTGTTCTTCAACATCAGTGGTCTGGTCAGCTTACTGCTGGATACAATCTGTGTTTTCATAGGGCACAAACAATAGCAGAAAAAAATACTAAGAATTCTTTAAAGAATATCTTTTATTATACAAACACAAAGATTTCTACAACTGCTAGTTTCAAAAATAAGCATACCTACCTTTTCTGGAAATATACGTGATCTTTCAGAACTAGCTAGCAATGTGTTACCACTAATCTTTTGGGCTCTGTTGAGCTCGGGCATGGAGACTGCAAGCCTTCAAGCACACTATACTGTTGGACAATTATTAGCTTATAAGACTGTTCCATCATGTATTGGCTGACACTAACCTATCAATCAAATACAATTTATTCACTGACATGTTGAAGCACATAGAGTATGTTGACACAGTCAGGTCCTGACAGATAAGCATGTTCTTACAGATGTAGGTGCGATAATCAAGTTAATTATTCAAAATGTGCAAGTGAAACATGTTTTTAGGAAACGCTATGCAGAACCAAGTGTTACTTTTTACCAGTTTCCCCAATCTTGAAATGTTGTTGCCTATTCTAATTTGAAATCAGATTTTGCTTCTCAACCCTCCCTACTGTAGACACATAACAGTATTCAGTGAATGCATGTTTACCGTAGTGCACATATTTGTGTCTTTACAGAAACATGAGTGGAAATATGATGAATAGATATGGTAGGACAGAACTTATAATAGACAAATCAGGGTAATTATGATTTATATTGATCACCAGTAAACAGCAGCTTTTCTTACCTGACCCAAAGAACACTCCAATTCTCCAAGGAAGTCATCGTCACTCAGATCAAAGGATTTGTTGTCGATATCATAAATGCCAAATTTAAGTTTCTGCACGATTTCAAAGTGATAATCGACAAGAAACTTCTTGGCAAATTTGGGATTCAGGCAATTTTTAACTCTTTCTGTACGGGCCACCTGAGGAGACGAAAGCATTACCTTTGTTACAAACTGGTTATAAACAGTGCCATTTGCTCGATGTTTGGCCTTAAACCCATCGTTATCTAACATGCCAGGTCTTAGATTCTCACCTCAAACCAGTGATTTCCAGTTGTATCCATATGCAGGACACACAGGGGGTCAGACTTGGAGATCACATCCTTGTCCAAAAGGTTTGCACAGGAGACTGTAAGTTCCACTTTGGAAACATACTGTGTCGCCATTGTAGAAAGCTTTAAAACATCATACAGAAATGAACAGTTTTATTGAAAATATTTGCCATTAACGTTTTAGCTGTCTGTGTTTTGTCCCCCATGGCTTTTAATTTGAAATATGGTGTAGTTCCATAATAATTAACATGCAGTACAAAACCACTCATACTTATTTACAACACAGATGAATTAGTAGGGCAAATACTTAACTAAGCAATGTGCTAAGCAGTGTACCTTGTCCTTTGGGAGGAATGAGGCTGCAAGAGACATTTTGCACATATTTCAATCTTTTGATAAATCAGCCTTTCAATTCAGAAAGTCAAGAATGTGGATTTTTATGTACTCATAGTAAGCTACCAAGGGGCATTATTAGCATCGGTGATTTAGCCTTGATATTGCCAAAATCTCGATTTCACCAAAAATGTCAATTGTGACCTCATTCCTCCCATGTGACGAACATCTTTGACATAAATTAAGACATGGTATCAGTTTATTACATCATTTTCATTACTTCATTTCCGCAGTCACTCCATAAACTCCCTTGGTACTTTATTGGTGTAGTAAATATGTACCCTTGGATCACAAAGGTTTACACAACACTGAAACAGTTCCTCCCGCTCTCTTAGACTTCAAATTCTATGGTTTACACGCCAGTCACTTATGCTCGCATAGTGGTCCTCTCCTTAACAACCCACAATTTTCAGTTATATTCCAATATCTTTGAATACAGATCATTCAAAACTCATTCATTAAAACTGAAAGTAATGCTGACATGTCCACGTTCACTCCAAAATACTTTCTTATTATAAAGGAGCGTAATAACAGCAGAGAGTGCTCGTGGGCACAGATTACTGGCTGTGTCCAAATTCACCATTTTTTGCCCCCTTTCCAAAACCATGCATGTTAGCTATTTGGTTTAGATTTGCTTTAAATGGTTTCTAGATATAAATGGATGTGCATGAGCATGGCGCCATCCAACAGTAATGAATCATATTCCCAGCAGAGATGTAATCCCAATTTGTGCTGTGTTGCCGTGATTCTGGGTCAACTGGGTAGTGAAGATCAATCAATCAATCAATCAGTAGCTATTTTGCATGTTGACTCAGTCAGTTTTCTGTTTCACGGCTAAATTCTCACCCTCACTCGAAAGCCGAACCGCTTAATTCTTCTTGGGTTGCGGGGAGGCTGTCGCCCATTTCAGCCAACACTGGGCAAAGGCGGGGTACACCCTTCACCCAGACCATTTCACGGCCAACACACACACACACACACACACACAAACAAAACCATTCACATTCACACACACCTAGGGGCAACTGAAACAGCCAATCAGCCTAATGTGCATGTTTTTGGCTTGTGGGAGGAAAGCGGTGTACACACAGAAAACCCACACAAGCACTGAAAGAGCATGCAAACTGTACACAGACACAGACACACCCACACCGAGCCTGGGACTCGAACCCAGGACCTTCTTGCTGCAGAAGTGCTAACCATTAATAAATCAGATATACTAAATACCATGCAGTGATTTGCTCCACGGTGTAGATTTAATTTTTATTGTTGTTTTTTTTTCTTCAAATGTGAAAGTGCTGACAGGAATAATAACTGCTTTATTATTACTCTCTAAACAATGTGTATGTTCATCATAATCACTCCTAATTAGCACTCAAAGGCGTGTTTAGCTTCATCCGTTTGTCTTGATAGGTGGGTGTTTTTATACAGCCTGGTGGTTTGTACTGATCTCAGTACAGCTAACAACATCTCTGAACCTCCTGTATTACACATCACCGGCCTCGGAGACTTCCAAACAATCTAATCAGCTGAATTAAATCACAACAAATGACTGCAGAATCGGATATCTTCGGCTTTTTATCTAAACCGCCTTCTCGAACTTTACCTCAGCCTGGTAACCGTTCATGTTGGTTCAAGTGACTCACCGCAGATTAGTGCTCAGACCTTCAACAGTCAGGATTTCAAATATTACAGTTAAAACTCCTCCTCAGCTTCAAGTCTCGATTAAAATAAACAACATAACCGCTCTATAAATACACCCCATCAACAACTAGACGGTAAACTTACCAGAGTTATACACTTTCCTTTCCGAAGAGATTTCTGAAGCCGTTTAAACGTCACTACCTCCTAGCAGGAGACGCCCTTATGACAACACGATTTGCGCATGCGCAGATCGCTGGAGTTTAGTTGTTCACAGAGGTGTAGCCCCGAAATATGTCTCTATGGACCCGATGGCCTTTATTTATAAAACGTATGTTTCTCCGGGTAACATTAATGAAGGGAAAAAATGCATAATATTGCGTGGCTACGACTTACTAATGCCTGGCAAGTGTGTTACTGAGCTCGTGGACACGCAGTTTTATTTTTCTCACCACTGTCACCAGGGGGCGCCATAGTAAACTGTGAGACAGTCTATATGGGTCATGGGCAAAGTTCATTTTATCAATGAGGACCTGAGTGCAGGACATGATTACATTTCAGGGCAGGTACTTCATGTATGCAGGTTTTCCAGTCAGTGTGTTGATACGAGGTCAAAATTATTAGCCAAATAAACTGGTATCTAGGCATGTACACTTAAAAAAACAACAACAATGGACCAATTGATCACACAAATCATTTGAAATTTAACCTAAATTATTCACACCGAGTCAAACACATTGTTTCAGTAATTATATTTTTCAACAACATTCATCCAATATTTTATTTCAGTGTGCAGTCATTAAATCTATTATTAAAAATAGGGAGCATGTGGCAAAATATTGGTGTTTTGTAAAGGCCTACATTAGGGATGCCCAATCCTGTTCCTGGTGATCTACCTTCCTGTAGATTTTAACCCCAACCCTAATGGGACCCATCCAGTCATTGCCTTAAGTCTTCATTTCCAAGTCTTAAATCTTGATTAGATGATTGGATGGTCAGGTGGGCATAATTAGGGTTGGAGTGAACGTCTTTGGGAAGGTAGATAACCAGGAACAGGACTGGGCACCACTGGCCTACCCTTTTCGAACGACAGCAATGGTTCTTTCACATGACTCTCACCACAGACAGTGAGAGACATGGCTGGCCTTTGATATCCCCGTTAGCTGCACTGGGGGGCAGCAGTGACAATTGGTGATAGTGGAGCTTGAACCCCCGACCTTGGGATCAGTAACCTGACTTAAATTTTGAATTCTCAATTTTTACTGGTTAGAAAAATGTTATTAATTCTCTATAATTTCTGCTATGACAGTTGCGCAGCTACCACTTGAGTGCATTATCATTTCTATGGTAACGGCTCATTTAAAGGGACTGGTACCACAGATGTTCAACATTAACTGGTTAAAAATATACCTTTACATTAATTATAGTGACGTTTTCTTTCAGGAGATGTTTATTTACCATTCATGGATGGAGTCTCCAGGTTTCTGATGTCTTCAGGACACAGCAGTACTACGCTTTGTGCTTTCTCAGTAATAGAAGATATTGTTTATTATTTTCATTTAAAAAATCACAGCAAAAGAGTGTTTAGATGTTTTGGATGTGTTTAAAAAAACTATTCAACTAATGATGCTTACAAAAGGACGTGTCCTGTACTAAAGGCTGAGACAGAGTTTGATGTGAGTTCTGAAAAGTTAAAAGAGAAGGACTTCTTCTAATTTAGTATCACTTAGTTGTTCATCATGTATAAATAGAAGTGTCAGGTGAAGCAATAACTGGCATGAACAGTTAAGCGCTCGCTCAAGAAAAGTTTGCCTTCTCCACCTCGCTGCTGCGTCACCATGAAGCAAGCGAGAGAGTGAATGCAGAAAACTGCGAATCAACAGGAAGCAAAAGAGGCCTAGCTCGTCTGATCAGATTATGCCACAAGTTGATGATGGTAATTAGCCAGGGCAAATTTGCATTTGCATTGCCCGATTATGTAATGGGCTGGAAGCCAAGTGGAGCAGGGGGAATTGGCTAACTAAGCGTGGCACCAGCTAAAGTCACAGCTTTACTGGAACACTGCCCGGCCACTTCATGCCAACGTGCCTGTGCCCAATCATGCAGAGAAGCCAGAAACATCAATTAGACAGTGATGGGTAATTGTGTGGGATGAGGGCCTAGTGGCACAAGGGACCCTGTTAAATGTCCTTAGGCAGCCTCGTGTCTCTGCTCATTTTAATTCTTATCAACCGACATGCCTGTACTCACTAATGCACTCAGACAGACAGTTAAACACACAGATTAGGATGATGATGATGATCAAATGAGGCTTTTAGGAAGAAGAAGGAGGGGGTAAAAAAAAACAATGTGCTGAAGACTTTGGCGCAGTTCTTTTTCATAGTTACTTACGTCAGCTGAATCATTTGTGATCAGTGTCATGCTATGATAAGAAAAAATCAACAGCACGGCCTGCTTTAATCCTGTACCTGTTATTAACCCAATGCTAATCATTTAACAGCAGCAGCTCATGAATTGTTTGTTTTATACCACATCAATTTACCTACACAAAAGATTTTCTATTTATTAAAGAATATCACCTTGCACCATTTATACTTTTGTTGGTGAAGAGCCACTTATGCTACATAACTGCTATATATTAAAGATTATTTTATTATTATTATTTTATTATTATTATTATTATTATTATTATTATGTTATAGGGGAGCACAATATTTAGGAAACTATCAAGCTAATTTTTGTATGGCTAGTATGTTCATCCATCTGTCCTTCTCTCTGGTGAGCTCTCGCTCGCTCTCTCTCTCTCTCTCTCTCTCTCTCTCTCTCTCTCTCTCTCTCTCCGTCTCAATCATGCTGTGGTCAACATGACACACTGCCACCTCTCTCTGTCCGCCGTTGCTCAGACCACCTTCGCCAGACTCAGCCCCGTCGACTCAGTGATATCCTTAAGCCAAGACGTGGGTGGTCTTCCCCGTGATGATGGTTTTCTTGAGTCCTCCTCAGTGGTGGCACACATGCCCAAAAACTGCAGCTTCCTCTTCATGATGTTGCGTCGTAGCATTAGTTTTCTGTCAATCCTCTCGAGCACCCAAGCATTGGTTCTTCTCTCAGTCCAGGATACCTGGAGAATCCTTCAGTAGCACCACATCTCAAACGTGTCCACTCTCCACTGGTCCACCTTCAGCATTGTCCATGACTTACTACCATAGGTAGCGATGGGGAAGGCGATGGCACAAAGTAGCCTTAGCTTAAGTGCACTGCTAACTCTGCGACTTCTCCAGATGGTGACCATTTTCTGCACTGCCTCCCAGCCATGGCTAGTCTCCTGCTGATCTCCGGTGTGCTGGCTCCCTTGTTGGTGACCGTTGAACCCAGGTAAACAAATCCTCGACCAACTGGATTTTCTCGCCGCCAACAACAAAATCGCCTTGATTAGTCATGCTGTTGTCCACCACCATAATCTTCATTTCGTCTGGTGAGCATCACCATGTATAACAGCCAGTCAGCATCCTGATTCCTCACAGCCAATCAGCATCCCGATGAATAACAGCCAATCAGTATTTATAGTAGATGTGAATACATGATAATAGGATTAGTATATACTGCATTGGAACTCTAAAAACAAACTAAATCTCGATTTTCTCGTTTATTTTTGTATATTTTAACCATTACAGCGGCAGGTCAGGTGAGATCTTCACGCACTGAGCAGAGCTAAAAAGTGCTTTGTAGCTAATGGTGCATTTTTAAACCTGTTCAGAGTGTATGTACATACTACAGGGTTTTTTTGTGTGCGCTTTGGGGTTGTTTTTTTGGTTGGTTTTTGTTTACACATTTTAACTTTGACAAGAGCAAAGTCAGATGATCTCTCTGTGTATTCCAAGCAGACCAAGTTGTGTAAAGGCTGCATCTTTAAATGATGTGTTTTTAAACTGTTTCAAAGTTTTAGTATACGAGTCAAAATCAGCAAGGTGTTATTAAACATAACAAAGAGATTAAAAAATAAACTTTTTTATTTTCCAAATTGAATAGCAGAATAACAGATGTTGAACCCTCAAGAAAAGAAAACCACATGGCAAGATAACTGCAACGCAGCAAAGTGGTAAAAATTTATGTTTGTCATTTCTACCATGTTCCAAAACATAGTGAACGATATGTGTATGTTATGTTTTGACTGACATCATTCTCAATTTTTTCAGTGCTCGATTTTAAAGATGAATATATGCAATAGAATTAGGAAAAATTATTTAAGGGACAAAGTGTCTGTTCTTGTAAATGGAAATAATTTTTTGTGCGGTATTCTGTGCAATTTTAACAAAATAATTTGTTAATAACCAATTTTTTTACATATCAAAAAGAAATAAAACAGACTCAAATTATGTTCATTATGTCTTTATTAAATAAGGAAAATAAACATTAGCAGAAAAACCCCCTATCTGAATAATAGTCGAATTTTTTGTCTAATACATTGGAAGGTACAGAATAACACCTTAGCTAATTTTGACTCATATACCACATAAAAACACAAGAAGAACAAAATATTTCTTTTTTCATTTTTAAAATGTGATAATGATGCCTCTGCACGCTTCACGTGACCATGACAAACTGTGAGTGTCCGTTATTTTGATTTAATCATTATCCACTCAGAATAATATTTTTTACTCTCCAAATAGCTGACCAATTATATGCGCCGTTCTCATGTAGCGCATACTAATTCCCCTATAACAGCCCCTACTGAAGTGTTATATTCCTTGTTTGCTAATAATGATAGAAGATCATCAATTTGAGTTCTTTGCTGTACCAAGACACTTACATATTTCTACAGCACTTTGACTTTATTAAAGTTTAATTATTACTAGATGAGAATTTCAAAAGTCAGACAGCAGTTGTTTATTAGGATGCCTCATGACCTGCCCTGCCTCTTATGATGCTCATTAGATAACAAAGGGAAGTTTATTTGTGTAAAAGGAAATGAACGCTTCCAAAGACGACGTTGCATGAGAAGCTATGCAGGACTTCATCACATGCACTCAGGAGCTAACAGGAGGGAGAAAACACAAAAGGTACATGGATGATAGAAAATGCAAAACCTTTGCCCTCAACCCAGGTTCAAGCAGAGGAAGCTACAGCTTTCCCTTCATTCCTCCATCTTTCTGACCTGCTCAGCAGACACGGAGTGCGCCAGGACCTCATGATGTGTGGATATCCATGCACTTCAGGCCTTTCCCAGGCCACTCCTGAAGGTATTAGTTGGTTCGGACCAGGTTTGCCATGTAATTCTTGCATGTTAATGCTCCCACGGTAATCTTGTTCCATCTAATGGTGGCCCAGCGAGAGGCATTTTCGACTGTATTACCTCTTATTGAGTTACAGAGCCCCACCTTTCCAAATAAGATAAATTTAATTGATCCAGTCTATAAAAATCCTGCTCCGCTGAGAACGGCCCCCAGGTTCCAGGCATCTCTTGCTTTATTTATTCTCTCTGTTTTCATCGCTCGGGTCGAGCGCACCCTGCATGTGGCGCAGGAAAATTAGGTTTATTCAACTCCTTACAAAGAGGAGGGACAGCAGAGAGAAAATTCAAAAGGCTTCGAAATTAGATCAGTGGTCGCAACAATCAATCAAAGGCCGGGCTCCTAGGCGGCGAGGCTCAGGAGGAGATGTGAAATGAACCTTTAAAACAGCAGGCTCTTGGCCCACACCTCGTTCTTCCACGCAGGGTAGGAGATGACTAACAATGCGTAACACTCTTACCACTGTGCTGCCAAAACATTCTGAAAGTTGAAACACATGCACACAACCACAGCACACCACATCACACACACACACACACACACACACACACACACACACACACACACACACACACACACACACACACTAAACCCCATACCTTATAGGAAATAAAAACAAGCAAACCCTGCAAGCACAAACATGAGCATGAAAAAAAAATGTCACTGCGCTTGCAATGTGTTTAGTGTTTAGAAAAATACAAAGCAGGAACACGGCATGAAGAATGTAATTTTACCAAGTTGTCGTGGCGCAGCGTGCACACATGGCCTTAATTTCAGCCTCAGTGCCGGTTAATCATGTTATTGCATGTTGGAGTTATTGCGCTTACTACAGCAATGCACGCTTATCAGAAATAAATACATTAGATTCACCGTAAGAGCTGAGTAATACAAAGACTTCATTAAAAAAATAAATAAATAAAAAATGTGTAAAAAAAATTCATGACCATTCAAAAATAATACATTTAAAGAGATGCTAGCAATATGTTATGTAAGAATAAATAAATAAATAATCAACGCACCGATGTTGGCTGGTTCCCTACAGGAGCACAGTGTTCTATTCCTCCTACACTACAGCAAATTATCCCTTCCAGTAACAAATATATAAAAATCTCATTACAGAAAACTTTAGTATGCACCGCACAGGAATGGCGCAATCCGATTGGTCCGTTATCTGGGAATTAAAGGGTACCCATGGTGAATTTGTATTACTAGCTCCTTAAAACAATTACATATGACATCAGCGGTCCCGTCAGGCAACGTCAGCCGTGGTAGTGACATGAATTCGTTGTTTCATCCTATGGCTTGGCTGCATGCAGCAGACCCCAGTCTAAGATAACACATTATGCTGATATTGTGCTGAGCTGTGTTGCCAGGAGTGAAAAGCATATGGCTGTACAAACAAAAAAAGCGCAGAAATTGCCGAAAACATAACATAACATTGGCACAAGCCATACTCTGAAAATGTTTCCATTTGGACTCAATTCAGTAGTCTGCGAAGACCGTAGTCTTTAAGTCTTCAGTAGCCTTCAAGCTGTCAGCATGACCTCTAGACAGAACTACTTGGCACCAATCCCAAGCTTTTACATCTAAAACTGGATTCCGTTCATACGGAATTCCTTCATAAAAAGTCAAAGGATGACAACGGACGGGAGCAGCGCCCCCCCAAAAGGCCTTTAGAGCCTTTAGTATGCGGAGAGTTTTATCACCTAAAATGTCGCTCGCTAAAAATTGCCCAGTATAGTGCTTTTTATGGTCATTTATATTAAAATAAGCGTTTGTATCGCTTAAACATATTGCATTACACACAAATTATACTGTAAGGATGACCAATACCGGTACTCTTTAAGAAACATTATCCAGAGTGGATAATGCTTGAATCAAAATTATGGACAGTCATGGTTTGTTACGGTCACTTGGAGCAGGTGGCATCATCATCACGTTTGAAATTTTAAAAACATATGCACAAAAATAATTTATAAAAATAGAACGCAGGGGTCCAAAGCTCCAGATGCCTAGGAATGTGTATTTTAAAGTTGATCTGTATCTTCCTTAAACCAAACTCAGAACTGTTGTGTTAAAAATTTTCAGTCCAGCTGGCTCATTAATCATGCATGGATTTTGGTGTGCACCAATCCCAGGCAAGGTACCTGTAAGACAAATCCGCATACCAAATTTCATCAAAATCCGAGCAAGCATTCTCAAGTTATCGTCTGGAAACCAAACTGTATTGTTAAATAAATTAAGTCCAGCTGGCTCATTAATTGTGTGCGGATTTTGGCGTGCACCAATCCCAGGCAAGGTACCTGTAAGACAAATCCACATACCAAATTTCATCAAAATCTGAGCAATTTGGTCTCACCAAATATTTAAATTGGTCTTGACTGAGTCTAACTGTCTTTTAGCATATATGTCAAGGTTTTTTATTACATATAATTGTGCAAAATGATTATTTTAAAGTAGACTTTGTGTTCTAGTTGCAACCGAATACTCAGTACGTACTAACATCTGTTAAGTACATACTATTAAACTGCTCCTTTAGTATGTTATACTGAATGGGTATGCAAGCAAGTTATGAGCACACAACTCGGACGTACGACGCTACCATCTTAGCTGTCCATTGACATTGATTGCTATGTTTGTAGCATTAGCATTAGCTTAGCACTATATAACATGCATAAATTTCTGTCAGCTTGTAGTTTCTCACACTAAAACACAATCCACAAATTACTTTTAGAGTGATTAGATAGCGATTTTTGTTCTATTATTTTCCCAGGTGGAATTCTTCTCCTTAACTTATTCAGACTCTCCAGCTGAATTATGTGATACCGTAGTGTAAGTGTAGTCTAGTACCTTCACTTACTATGGATTTTTTATGTCATCTGAGTACTGTTCAACTACTATAAAATGTACACTGGTTATTCTGACATCCTATGTATTATTGTTTGCGAATTTGGATGCAGCCTGTGTCCTCGTGTCACAAAAAATGTATGAACAGGTAAATAAGTGGACTTGAAGATGATCTTAACTCTCTCTCTCTCTCTCTCTCTCTCTCTCTCTCCTTTGGACGCAGTCTTAGGCCTCAGTCTTGATTTAGTCTTGACTACTTCTAGTCTTGGAATTGTCTTGGACTTGATGAAGGTGGTCTTAACAACAGGTCTGATTATTTTCTAAGACATTAATCCAGCATGGAAGAAAAGCTCTTGGCCTTTGTAGAAAAACACCACTTCTATAGAAAGTACTGACTCGCTTATTTTTAATTTGATTTTGATATACTGTATTAATCCCGCAAGGGAAATTATTTTCTCTGCATTTAACCCATCCAAAGTGAGCACACACACACACACACACACACACACGTAAACAGTGAGCACACACACTCAGAGCAGTGGGCTGCCACACACATTGTGGTGCCCAGAGAGCAGTTGGGGGTTAGGTGCCTTGCTCAAGGGCACTTCAGCCATGAAGGTGGAGGAAGGGAGGGTCCAGCCCACTCCCCCACCGCCACACATTTTTCCTGCTGATTCGGGAATCAAACCAGTGACCTTTTGGTCCCCAAGCCGCTTCGCTAACCATTAGGCTACGGCTGCCCCTGTATAAAACAGAGCCCAGGCAACAGATGCTAACGCACTCTGTATCATTTGTATCGTTCCCCATGTGTGTGTTGTTATGTTTAATACAGAGGAACTGCCCACGAAAACATACACAGCTTTGTGCCTGGGGCACTTTCACAGCTTCTTGGTGTGTTGTGGAGAAGAGGCTAAATTAAAATCCTGTCCATTAACTCCCATGTCTGCCTGGAAAATTTGCTTTCTCTGACCTTTTAGCTAAATTTCCATCAATCTCATTTTACGCACGATTACAGTTTTTAATGAGAGATGAGCCGTATTATTCTCTATAATCTCTACCTCGCTCAATGCCGATAAAGCCGAAGCCTGAAGAAGGGCGGGGAATGCCTTTTTCAAAAGAAAATTGTACCTGAATGTCAAAAGCAATTTTCTTTTTTTATCAACTTGTTTGGCAAACAGCATCCTGTAAGCGGGCGAAATGTAAAAAGTTAATTGCTCATTATATAGACTGGGATTTATCAAAGTGATCATAACTCTCTCTTGGGTTTCATTAAATGTTTAATCAATTCAGGATTGATCTTTTGGCCCTTGAATAATTCACTGTGTTATTTAAAACAGACAGTTAATGAAGTGCTAGAATTTAGAGTCAGATGCTATTATCGAGCAAAAACAACTTGTATTTCTTCATGCAAATTTTAACATATAATTCGTTATGGGTGGACTCGAGCACCACTAAATAAGAAGAAAGACTCCCAAGTTTTCTTACTTTTAATTGTTGCTCATCTGTAAAGCTATAGTACGGCAATAAGAAATGAAAAATAATCTGTAGACATCAGTAGATTCACACAATCATGCATTGACAATGACTGGGTGCTTAGGAGTTTTTGGGTTATTATGTCGGGCGACCAGCAGGCACAGATAAAAGTCTTCTACTTCAGCTATCGGTCTCTGAGGAGCGGTGGGTGAAATCCTCAGTAAAGTCCTCTTCTTTGTGTCTAAGCTCGCCGCAGGGTGGGGCTGATCCCTGCAGCGGCAGCTCTTTTGAATACATATTGCTCTGGCTGAGCCCCTAAGACACCGCAGGAGACCCTCAGGCCACTTCCTGTTTATTACACACGTGCTCTTTTTGTCCTGTCCCTGAGGTCGGGAGGTCTTCTTCAACGGACGAATCACACGACGGAGCGAAGAGCACGAAGAATATTTTTTGTAACGCATTTACAGTGCTTGAATTAGCATTTGGGGTTTTATGAGCAGTTTTTTTCCCTGTTCTCCAGTCTGATTGGTCAGATTATTGTTTCTATAGTAACTCTGGTTATTGTTCCTATAGTAACAGCTCATTGGCAGGGATTGTGTGATGTACACGATACACAATTGCATATGTCACTGTTGATATGGGGAAATTTTCTGTAAGGAGAGGTTTATTCAAGGAAGGAGTCCCCAGTGTCCGAAATGAATTTGAGGTTTCTCAATATCATGAAAAGCTGAAACATCGGTTTCTGGTTGATAAAACATAAACAAAAACCTGTTACGTGGATGTTGAGTTAAAAAGTTGAGAAGTAAGATGTGGTGGTTCATTATAACATGCTGTACATTGGTTATTTTCCTATAACAGCACAGCACAAGACTATCAAAGCAACTGAAAAACAAGGAATAGCCGTGGAATTGAGTGGCGGATGAACGTCTACATATTTTGCCGTGCATAAGAATGAATTAAAGGTAAGTCTGAACGCTGTGGATCTCATTTGTAATAAATTCTAATGAACCAAAGAGACACAAGGGATTTAGGTTGGGGGGGCAATTAAAGAATGCCTGCAGCAACAATATCAGGGACAAAGGATGCCGTCTCCCTAATTAAATTCTGTGGCAGACATCTGCCCTTTCACCCCTCCTTCTCCATTTCCCCAGTGCTCATGAGAGGCAGTCAAACATTTCCTCTCAACTGTCACTCACTGAAGCGGCTTCACACAGAGCGAGCTAACCTGAACTCATTTCACTTCTTGAGCTCGAGGTCAATAGTACGTTGCCATGATCTTCACAAGCAATACACCAAAGTCCTATAGAAAAAGGAAAATGAATGAGGATCCGATAATCTCATAATAGTGCTGTGAGGTATTTAGCATCTATATATGTAAATGTATTTAGGATAGATTTTAGCCGTGAAATTTATACTTATATTCTGAGTTGAGCTGTAGTGAGAAGGTATAACAGTGAAATTGTGTACATTGGTATACAGATAATAGATGTAAATTCTAAGTACAGAATGAAGCCCCATCACATACATCTCACAATAGGTATATAACAGAAAACTGGACAAATTCATAGGACAGTTGTGGGTGTGTCGTATGGTACTCACCTTTTGTACAACGGAACATGCCATCGTAGACCCTTGTCAATGTCAGGTTCTTTTCCTAGGTCTGTTGTGCGACGCCCTATGACATCCTTAGCTGTGTTAAGATATACATACAAATTTCCTGCACTGTTTGGTCATCTGATGCACTCGGAGTCATACGGCTTTCTTACAGTAGTTCTGTGATTGCTCTACGCTAAACCCACAACATTTTAACATGTTAGGTTGAGTGTATATATGTCTTGTAAAGTACACACGGCTGTCATATGTCAACTGAGTATCGCAGGAATATCATTCAGGGATTTTTTTTTTACTTTTATATGAACATCTTAAGAAGGTAGTCTTAAGGTGTTAAGACCTGGGTTCGATTCCTGGGCTCGGACCTTTCTGTGTGGAGTTTGCATGTTATTCCTGCGCTTATGTGGGTTTCCTCCGGGTACTCCGGTTTTCTCCCACAGTCCAAAAACATGCACAGTAGGCTAACTGGCTGTTCCAAATTGCCCCTAGGTGTGAGTGTGAGTGGTTGTGTGAGTGTTGGCTCTGCGATGGTCTGGCGAGCTGTCCAGGGTGTACCCCACCCACGCCCAGAGTCGGCTGAATTTGGTGCCAGCCTCCCCGCAACCCTAATTAGGATTAAGCGGCTTAGAAAATGAATGAATGGATGAATGAACATCTTATAATTTCATTTACAGATCTGACCTATTTTCTTCATGATGCAACTATGCAACTTTACGCAACTATGTAATCTACCTCATCCAAACTTACATCAGTCCCTTCTGTTGTAGTGCTGCTAAATTCATACAAGGAAAAAAATCACAGGTTGCTTGTGAAAGGGGCTCTGGGCATTATCGTGAGAGTATAAGAGTTATGCATAAAGGGTGGGTGGGGTTTGCAAAAGAAAAAAAACAGCTTTTATGTTTCCTCTGCAGTTTTGCACAAACCTTGAGCAAAACACAATTGAAAATGGTCCGTGTTGCCATTGAGTGATACGATGTGAATAAAGCTGGATTTCCTTCTTTTGCAATAGTTTTTTTCTTTTCACTATAACTCTTAAGGCTCATTCATGCTCCATTTACACACCAAGTCAAGGACGTCCATTTCAAATGTTTCAACCCACACCGTCCTCATACAGTACGTCCGTGTGTATTAAGTCCGATGCCACTGATTCATGATTTCATATAGCCACAAAAAGGTTCCATGCTGAAATGTAGAATATGTTTTTGCTACATCCATTAATTATCTGCACTACATATCCGTCAGGGTTGAGGAGGAAACTGGAGCCCAGCTGAATTTGGGCAAGAGGTGGGGTCACCTCTTGACACCTATAACATGTCCGCAATCTATTACAGAGTCTATCTATTAAAGTAGACAGTTGACCTAATGTTTTTGGACTGTAGGAGGAAACCAGAGTACCCTGAGGAAATCCATATAATATGAATCTACAGATATATAAACATAGATTGTAGTTTCAACCTAAACAGAGGTCCAGTAGTAGAAAAAGATCTCTCCGACCCTTACTCTGTTATACAGAGCTCTTAAAGGTGAGACGCCATCAAGAGTGAGTGTGTGCGGTAATGGCTCTGAAGTTAATAAAAAGGAGGCCAGGTAATAGAGTTTTAAATCACTGGCCGAGTTCTTCTCCTCAGAGAGGGAGACAAGTTTAGCTAATGAAGCCTGACAGCCCCATTCCAGAGTGACTGCGCGCATAGAGCAGCTTCAGCTCAGGCTGTGCCGCCGGCTCGTCCCTTCCACCACAGCAGGCCAGGGCAAACAGGGAAAGTTTAGAGAGACTAACTACCATCCATTTCCTGCTTATTTAACACCCAATCTCACTTCAAAGCCTGTAATGGCAACACGATTCTCTCAACATCAAACATGCCAGCTCTACTGTGCTGCACCTCCTCTCTTGCTCTCCCTATTGCCCTCTTTCTCCCTCACACTCTCTCTCTTGCCCTTTCTCTCAATCTCTCCCCCTCAAGCACTCTCTCTCACTCTCATTCACACTCACACACTCTCTCTTTCTCTCTCTCACTCACACTCTATCTTTCTCGCTCTCTCTCTCTCTCTCTCTCTCTCTCTCTCTCTCTCTCTCTCTCTCTCGCGCTGTCTCTCACCCTTTCCTTCTCCGGTGGCACAATCACCTCCCACCATCAACCCTCATAGCTTGTGAACTAAAAACTCACCACCAGATACTAAGCTTTTACTTTTTAAAATGAGCAACCAACTAGAAAAAAAATTTAAAAGAAGAAAAAAAAAAGAAAATATACAATTAATTTTAAGCAAAAAGCATTACAACTTGATGTTTTCTGGTAGCACAGAGAATTTATACAGAAAAGAAAGAGAAAGTGAGTCTGGTGAATGACCACCTGTTTTCTGCTGCTATTTCATAAGTAAGAACAGGAACTTACTTGCTTTCGCAGATGTTCGACAGCAATAAATGTATGACATCATTACTTGAATAAAATTTCAATGAATAAAATTAATTAAAAATATACCAGTATCAACGACTCCTGCTGCATCAAACAACCCTATGCTTATTTTCTTAAAACAGCATACCCTGGCATGGTTTATTGGAGCTCCCAAGCACCATAATCATGGAAGGTTATATGGCTGTCCCATACCTGTCCGGTGTCCTCAAGTGCCCACCACAGGAAACACTGCCACATTGTTAAGCTGAAGTAGCAACGTTGCTAAGTATCAGGTGCCTATAGTGTTGTAATCAGCTTTTTGTTTGTTTTCTTGTGGGTGACACAGTGGCTTAGTGGTTAACATTTCTGGATCAAAGCACGAAGTTCCTGGGTTTGAGCAGTGAGGGCGTTTCTGTCTGGAGTTTGCATGTTCTCCCCGTGCTTACACTGGTTTCCTCCAGGTACTCAGATTTATTCTCACAGTCTAATGACATGCATATTAGGTTAATTGGGTAGTTCACATTGCTGTTAGCTGTGTCTGTGTTGCAGCGATGGTCTGGTGAGCTGCACAGGGTGTGACCCTAATAAAGGATAAAGAAGTTCATCATCGTTTTCTTGTTTTTTTAGCAGAACAGAGTTGTTGTTTTTAGCTAGCTAGCAAACTGGAGCAGTAGCTGTTTTTTTCTAGCCCAACAAATAACAAATGCTAGCCAAATAGCCTGCTAATGTAACTGAACAGCATGCTGCATGATACATCAGTGAGGTCAATAGCTAGCATTCTGTAGCAGTGCCTGGGTTTTCTTTTTTTTTTCCCTTGACTTTTGTCCTTGACGTACTCATGACCAATTCCCATCCACATGCATCTCTTCCCTGATCTCGGAATAGCTACCAACTAAGTTAAGGGTCACCACACCAGCCAACCATATTTTTAACCTGCTGTTCATGCAACGTCAGGAGTGGTGTAACCCATTCAAAGGAAAGTGCTATATGCTCATCTTCACATGCATGAGCTCACAGATACCCAAGTTTGTCTAGTGCTTCTGTGAGTGACAGAAAAGGGAGGGAGGGATTGCACGTTAACTTGGCCAATTAGCTCCCCGCCGCGGACAGCTGTGACATCACCTGGGATTCAGACATTTAATTTGATTTGAATTTAAAATCTCCTGCTAGCATTTGCTATTAGCAATAGTTGAGTTTCTGATTTACTGACACCAGCCCCACCACTGCCCCACATAGACAGTGATGCCACAGACATACTAAGGTAGTTTTTGTTTTTGTATATTACTAGTCTAGTGCACTACATTATGTCATGGAACCTGTATACTATACCGTAGTGTGTGGAGCACTGTTCAGAAAACAGTGTATACTGGTCTAGTATGAAGTGTGCATTACTCCAGTGTGGGGTTTCGAGTACGTTCAAAATGATCAGGGACATGTGACGTGCAGGGCTGATGGGAAATGCAGTCCAGAAGTTCAGCTGCTTTTAGCGCTACATGACATGTGACATAATTTACATCAGGGGTCTCAAACTCACGGCCTGCGGGCCAACTGCGGCCCAAATGACGATAGTTTGTGGCCCCCGCCTTAATATGAAAGTTTAATGTTAGAGCGGCCTGCGAGTTTGATATGTTTGGCACTTTACAGTGTTGTGTGCGGAGCTGAACAAACCTACCAATCACGGTGGGGTATATGGCTCTCGGGGGCGGGACATCGGCCGGGTTTGATGCAAGCAGAGAAACATT
>JBCNYH010000001.1:24624168-24641523 GCA_039654325.1 Tandanus tandanus
ATAATTAGGGGGGATAGGCTGTCCGGGAACCTCAAAAGTCCGGCAATCGCTAATGTCGGTGGTCCCTACCCTTTCCCTGACATTTACCATAATCAGTCCAGCAATCACCATTATTCAGCAGCAGTCCGGACTTTTACAACACGTATCCGACACTCAATACACAATATTGTGTTTCCACAAACTTAAGGAGCGTATCACCACATTCTTTTATCACATATATTTTAAATGTGGGTTCCGGTTCGTCGTCACTGTCCTCACTTAGCTCTTCCGTCACTGATGCCACTATCTGTTCATCGGACATTATTTCGTGCCCCTCTGCTGCTTTATTTTCGTCCATACACTCGAACGGGAACCGGCCGGACAGGAGGGAAGATCATGACCAAACTGGACTTCCATCATCGATTCCCGGACTTGTCCGAGCATTTGGGAAATCCGAAATCCAGGAAATAGGGGTATGGGAAATCGAGGGTGAAGTATGTATATATATATGTATATGTATATGTATGTGTGTATATATATATTTGTATGTGTGTATATACACACCAACTTGATCTGATCAGAAGTGTATGATCCCCTCAGCCAGTAAGATTTTGTTTGTTGCAGATGGCTCGGTTATTCTATCACAAGCCTCAGTTTGCTATTCTGGATGAGTGCACCAGTGCTGTAAGCGTGGATGTGGAGGACTACATCTATAGCCACTGCAGGAAGGTAACAAAGCCCATCAGAGCATGTGTTTCTTATACTAAGTCATACACCTAACATCCTTTATGAGACACTGGCTTCCTCTGTATTTTTTGGCAGGTGGGCATCACTTTGTTCACAGTCTCTCACAGAAAGTCTCTCTGGAAACACCATGAGGTGAGATGAACTTTTATACTTCCCTAATATGAGCACATTTTGTGGGTGGTGGCAGAGGTGCCTGATATCATATTTGCATGTAATATTTGTCTCCACTGGAGGGCAGAAGATGGAAAAACTAAAAGTCCAGCTCATGTTTCACTTTATAAAATGGGGACACGATAATAAGAATTCCTCCTGCATCTGGGTCCTAAGTCACTAATACAGTGCTATGAGGTATTAGATAGATGGAGACAGTTTTGTTTTTTATAATAATAATAATAATAATAATATTAGTAATAACAATAATAATAATAATAATTATTATTATTATTATTATTATGATTATTATTATTATTATATAATGATACTATCTTTTATCCTGGGCTAGTTTGTCGTAACTAGGTTTTTTTTTTTTTTCAAGAAAGTATGTTTCTGATCATAGTAATATGAATCCTTACTGTATAAAGTAATTTGCATCTGCAGTCAAGTACTCTAAAACGTCAAAAGAAATTCCTCAATATGGGATTGATTTTGCCCATTATTTTTTTATACTGATATGTAAACTCAGATTTTTAAATAATAATTTATAATAATTTCAAATACTGTTTAAAAATATTATACATAAAATTATGTAAATGTACATTTACATTTGGCGGACGCTCTTATCCAGAGCGACTTACAGTGGGGATTGAACTGCTGACCTTCAGATCAGTAACCCATCGCCTTAACCACTAAGCCACAACTGCCCTATAAACAAAGTTAACACAGCGCCCAAACAGGGACATGAACCCTGGACCCTCAGATTAAAAGCCTGATGCTCTACCAACTGAGCTATCTGAGCAAATCTAAATATACCTGCAAGTATGCATTTTGAGCCCACACTGGAAAGACGATGTGCATCTTGACCCTTTTCTTACCTTAATTTCGACTGCATGAAGTTTTTCCAAATTAGTTTGTGCTCATTATAAAACCACATACCAGGAGTGCATTTGGATGAAACAATTATACTGGAAAATTTTCTGCACAGTGTCTGAGTAGCTTTTGATTAGACAGCTGAGTAGTGACTGAAAACAAAGAAAGGAATGCATGTAGAAATGAACGGAAGGGGAAAAACCTCTTTAAGGGGTCATTAAGGTAGTATATGCCTTTAAGCAAAAAGGTCACACATCAGCATGTTTATGCTTCTCAGTGAACTATAACCTTTAACCTATAAGCCTTCTCTCTGTGTTGCAATACAGATATGCAGAGGTCTAAATCCTCCTTAAGCCCTGTTTTTTTCCCCCCCTTTTTGTTACAGTACTACCTCCACATGGATGGAAGAGGGAACTACGAGTTCAAACCCATCACTGCAGATACAGTGGAGTTTGGCTCTTAGAAGCATGGACAGCCGCACGCACGGCTCACACTGGAGCTGAAACTAGGATGTTGTTTTTAATCACTTGTAACATTTCTTTTTGTTTTGACACTACAGTTCTGTCTTCCATGATTGTATAATTGTATAATTTGTAATTTAAAGTGTGGTCCGATTTACCGGACAGCCACTAATGAGAATAGTGAATGGGCTAACCATAATGATGTGTTCACATCTTATGTGTGAACTGAATCACGTTTTAGATTAAATCATATAGGAATTAGCCTGTATGATTCTCTAGGTGAAATCAATGCCAGTGAACTGATCTCTGGTGTTTGATCAGGATTCTTGTTCTGCTAGTGTTCTGATGAAGCTTTTTTTGTCACCAGTGAAACATAATTGTTATAAACTGTCCATATACTAAGTGGCCTTAGTACTTACCGTAGTGATATGTGACTGGACTATCATGTGGTCCATATCAGATGGTTAAATAGACCTGTTCTATGAGTGTGTTACCTTCAGTGGTTGGCAGTCACAGGGTAGATTGCACTGATTTGCAAAGCCAGAACACCTTGTACTACTTAATGTCTATAATCCCTAATGGTTACCTAAATGCACCTTTTTGCCCAAGCAAAACATATTTGTCCACGCCATTGTTTAATGACTAAAGCATCTCTGTAAACCTCTTGGATTTTGTACACAGATGATTGTAGATATCTAGTTTACCAGAACCACAAAAGTCCATAGATCAACAATGTTCTGGTGCAATTTCATTAAAAATAATTCTGGAATCATTCTTTTGTGGTTGTGTGCTTTTGTTCCTCCTTGTTCACTGGAGGGGTTGCATACTGATTAACGATGCCTCAGCTGTAGAAACAGGAATATCATGTTAATGTGATAATTGTAAGTTGTTGGTCAGATCACATCCTCATTTACCCTTTCACACTTCCTAGAAAATAACTACTTAAATCTTTAATTTTTCACTACTGTTTAAAACTCACTATACTTTGTGTTTATAATCATGTATGCAAGTATCTTGTGTTCTGCTTAGGGTTGCATTTGCGTAACCTCTTTTTGAATGATGAGCTTAGGGAAGACAAGCACCTTATCAAGTCTCCACCCCACCCTGTTCTTACTAGGTTAAAGGCTGCTCCCTCAAGCTGCAATCCATCGTATTGGCGCTGCTGTGATGGCGTGACCATAAGTTGCAATTCCAGTTTGGTTAATGATTAATGAGGAAGCCAATGAAGTGCTTGAGTTCAGTTTCTATAAGAAAATTATGTGCTATGTAGTTTTATTCACATACTATTACATGCATTACATACTATATATTATTTAAAAGATGTTTTTTATTTTTCAATAGAGTGCCATAAAGTTTTTATATAAACGACAGCATAAACAAGCCTTGAAAATTAATAAATCATATTAGGTATTATGTTTCCACTGTTTTTAATGTCCTAATGTGTATACACACACCTTGGGTAGATGACTGGAGATTTTAAGTTCAGTATAATGTCTGAATATGGCTTGATAGCATGTGGACTACATGACAATTTCACCCTTTAATGCTGACACAGGAAGGACTTAAACCTCAATCTACTTCCTTATCTAAGTATAACAATGCAGAAGTGCATGACTCTTCATTTCTGTTGCTTTGTTTTGGTTGTGCTCTGATAGATCTACTGGACCTAGATCGCCAGTTCTCAGACACAACATGACCTGCCAGGCTGCACTTCTCCTGTTCGTTCTTCAGACAATCTTCAGGCCATGTCAAGCTCAGGAACACAGTACATGATTTATCTCTTTCTAAATGCTAGCTTTGTATGGTTTTTTTATTTGTCTGAATTAACAGAATTTTGAATATGCAATCGAAAGGTTTCTTTCCATAGGTTGTGTTAATGTGTGTCTAGTAGTTCTTCATGCCTAAACACCCCCCCCCCAATTGTGTTTCTTAAGGTTCTCTGCGGTTTGTTGGTATTGGAGACTGGGGTGGCATCCCCTTCTTTCCCTTCTACACAGCTCATGAGCAGGGGGTAGCTGAGGAACTGGGAAGAGTTGCTGAAAGTGTGGGCTTGGACTTTGTCTTGAGTTTAGGAGATCACTTTTATTTTACTGGAGTCAAGGACATCGATGATATACGCTTCAAGGTCTGTCATCATCATTTATGACTGGAGATACAGAGGAACTGTGTACCATTTTTGTAACTTTGTTAACATGGTTTATTAGATGCAGTTGTAGCTCAGTGGTTAAGGTTTTACGATAATGACTAGAAGGTTGTAAGGTCAAACCCTAAGAGTGTATAGCAGAATACTTGATGATACTTGAGCAACTCTCAGATATATAATTGTATTTACATGAAACCTTTTCATCCAAAATGAATTACAGCTGAGCAGATGAGGGTGAAGAGCCTTTTGTGGTGGGTTAAGACCAACGGTGACAGCTTGTGGGTGCTGCAATTTAAAATAAAACTCTTCCAATCAGTATTCTAGGCCCCTCGCTGCACAGCCATCACTGCCCTGTGCTTGGGTATAATTCTGTTTCATTGCCAAATGGGTAATTGTACTGTTTGACAGTAAACATAAATTGTTTCCTTTTTTTTGCTATAACACATAAATTCTGTTTTGCATATGTTGAAGGTTGTAGTCAAAAAATATGATTTATTACGTCTTTGTATAGGCAGGCAGCACTCAAATGGCAGATATTATTAAACACACATGACACGCAGCTATGAAAAGTATGATAAACACGCCATCTGGTGGACATAGTGTTTGCAATGTGTGACAGTTTAACTATGTCAAATTCACTATTTAGCTTTTCCTCATTTATTCAGCAAGGCAAGCACTTAGAGACTTGGGTTTGAATTTACTCCTTCTGATTTCAGGCGACGTTTGAGCAAGTGTTCTCTCATCCAGCTCTGGTTGCTGTTCCATGGTATTTGGTGGCAGGAAATCATGATCACTTGGGAAACGTGTCTGCTCAGATCGCTTATTCAACCAGATCAGAGAGGTGGTGAGTAAGCATTACATTTTTCAACCATTACATTTTCTCCGCTGTGGAATCACATGTTGCACTCTAGCTTGATTTCTCATAAGAGTTGCACCACACAATTCATACTGTAATGGAACGTTTCATCAATTCACAGGCATTACCCTGAACTCTACTATGAGCTGCAGTTTAAGGTTCCTCACACCAATGTCTCCATGACAGTCCTGATGATAGACACAGTGGTTCTGTGTGGGAACACTTATGAAGGAAACCAGCCCCAAAGACCAAAGGACCTCACTCATGCAGAACAGCAGTTTGAGTGGATCCAGAAGATGCTGCAAAACTCCAAGTAAGAGGGGGAATGAAACCAGACACACATTTACCTGAACAAACACAAAGACCAGCTCAGGACACAAAAGAAATTTACCTGAGGGTAAACCGCAGACCGGTAGGAAATCTGATGACTGAGCTGAAATGGAGGCTTTTTCTTCTTTAACAAAAGTGTTGTGAATCCTTTAACAGGAATGTGTGGGCTTTGAAGAACGATTTAATTAGATTGCCTGACCTGACTCACTCCTCTCCATACCCACCTTCACACAAGCATTCCTGTGGACAAATTGTCCACACAAGCAACCATCTGATTTCCCAAAAATGTACAGTCCCCATCATTATCATCACTCCCAACAAATCCTTAATCATGCTTAAATACTTGTGAGTCAATACTTGTGAAACATAGAATCTGAGTTACACCGGCCCACTCCACACCAGAGTAAAGCACAGTTAAAAATTTTCTTATGTAACTCAGTACAATTTGATCTTCATCCCTTTGCCCTTGGATGTACAGTAAATATGTTCTGTTACTCCGACCTGCAAGATCATTTAAATATCTGGATGACTAAAATTTGCACCGAGCAGAATTATTATTTTGTAATTATTATAGTGCTTAGCATGGCCACCTCACAGCACGAAGGTCCTGGGTTCGAGTTACGGGCTCGGCAAGGGTGTTTCTGTGTGGTGTCCGCATGTTTTCCCCGAGCTTGTGTGTGTTTTATTTGGGTACTACAGTTTCCTCCCACAGTCCAAAGACATGCACATCAGGCTAATTGGCTGTTATGAATTGCCCCTAGGTGTGAGAATGAGTGGTTGAGCATGTGTTGGTACTGCAATAGTCTAGAAAACTCCTCAGGATGTACCCTGCCATCGCTCAGTGTCAGCTGGGATATGCTCCAAAATAAATGTTATTTTTTATTTATTAATTTTTTTATATGTAGTCTGATCTGTTATTCCCTGTTAGGTCTGAATATCTATTGGTGGCTGGCCATTACCCTGTATGGTCCATGGGTCACCATGGGCCTACTCAATGTCTGGTAAAGAAGCTGAGACCCCTGCTGAAAAAGTACAATGTCACCTTATACCTAAGTGGTCATGACCATAATCTACAGGTGAACACCTTTATTTAATGAAATGTACTTCACATTGAAGTGGAGCATGATTCAGAATACTCTTTCTTTCATTTTGCTTTAGTTCATTAGAGAAGAGGATGGAAGTCCGTTCGTTGTCAGCGGGAGCGGGGATTTCATGAACAACTCCACTCACCATAGGAAGAGCTTCCCATCATCTTGGCAATTGTTCTCTAGTGCTGTGAATCACACGTTGGGTGGTTTTGTATACTTTGAGGTGACAGAGAGCAAGATGTCAATTAGTTACTTGCAGTTAGATGGGAAGTGTGTGTATCAGACCTCTTTGCCCAAACGCACCATATGACAAAATGAAAGAACCTTAATAATGAAGTTAGTGTAAATCAACTGAGCAAAATTTCTCACCTCATTCCAAATGAACTGATAATATATTATAATTGGTTTTACCCCCAATTAATTTGTATCCACATTTCAGCTAGAAATCACATTTTCCCTGTCACAGCATAATATGTGTGTGTGTGTGTGTGTGTGTGTGTGTGTGTGTGTGTTTTTTTTTAATTAATACATTGATGTCTAGTTAAGCTCAGTGAAAGAAAATAATCAAGAAATTGTTCACCAGTTTAACTCTTGGTGTCTATGTACTATTATGTATGGCTGAAAAGTGTAAAGATCAACCAACACACACATCTACGTGAACTTAGAGAATTTATTTGAAGTTCAGAAGTTAATGAAAAAGCAACCCCTTTCAATAGATTTGAACATTTCTAAAAACAATTTCAGTTTCATGTCCATGAATAATTTACTCCAGCTGTGTAACTAACGCTTTTGTATGTACAGTATATTTGTAGTTTGTCTTGTAAAGCTCTCAATACTCTACCTT
Organism: Tandanus tandanus; assembly: GCA_039654325.1. Classification (NCBI taxonomy): domain Eukaryota; kingdom Metazoa; phylum Chordata; class Actinopteri; order Siluriformes; family Plotosidae; genus Tandanus; species Tandanus tandanus. The sequence continues at coordinate 24,631,643 of JBCNYH010000001.1, forward strand.
AAATTTAACACCTGTTAATCCAAAAAACTGCAAAACAATAAATATGATTTCACTATAAACTAATATACACATATCACTTTTGTAAAACTACAAAAATAAAATATCTATTATAAAGGTATTATGGTTGTTACAAAAAGGTAGTGCTTAGAAACTATAAAATACAGCAGATAATCCCAGTGATTAATTGTACCTTTAGATTTTTTTTTCAGACCATTTACAGATATATTAGATTTTGAATCCTATGTGTAATGTCTACTTTGCTTAGTTTCACAGAAACTAAATGAATGACAGTGTTTATCACTGTAGTGTTACAACAAATATGCTTTCAACAGTTGAGTCCAGTTATGTACCATGTGTTCCCTTGAGTGTTTCTGTGTTCAAGTTTTCACACGCCTTTTAAAGGTACATGTTCTTTTTCTCTACTCTTTGCCCCTTGCTGTCGTTTGTAGCAAATGACTATGATAGCAATTACTGCTGATATTATGACAATGACGACCAGGATACCTCCAGCAATCACTGCATAGCTGTATTCTAAAAGAAAGAAAAAGAAGAGGATATTTACAAATGTCTATTTAGACGTTAGTGATAATACATACACATAAACATCGTATATCTGTACAAAAGTAATCTTAGATTGCGTTGTTTGTCTACCTGACAGACCATCAGAAATCCTAATTAACGTATGCTGTAGTTCATTCTTGCTGTCGTTTGAGTTAGAGGCAGCAGAGAGTGTAAAAACAAGAGTATAAAAACTTCTCAAATTTGAAGTAAAACAACTGTAATATCACATCACATTTTTAAAAGTAAAAAATTAAATTAAAAATCAGTTTTCCTAAAACTGACGATAATGTTAAAACATTATTCCAGCCTTAAAATATGACAGTAATTATTTCATGTAAAGCGTATGCCTTCAAAGTGTTATGAAAAGTGTTACACTGCAGAAGGCATGTTAGCTGCAAACCGTATATAATGAAAGGTACATATTGTAGCTCTGTTAACAGCTTACCTTCAAGAAAAGATGTGTTCTCTGCTGGAGAGCACTTAACTTGACTAGACTGTCCATATTTGTTAATGGTCCTGGAGGGAATTAAGACTTTCACAGTGAAGCAGTAACTCACTCCTCTGTCCAGACCTGTCAGCTCTATCTCACTGCTCTCACTTGTCTTTGTTTTCTGAGCAGGAAAACATTAGTGCATTTATTATTTTTCAGATGACACTTTCTGGCTCCTTTTCAAATTACATTACATATCAAAACAGATAAAGGTCAAAATACACCTATAGATGCAATTTATATACTATTGCTTTTTGACATAGACCAGGCAGATGTAGACCAGGCAGAAACCACCAGCTTCCTGAGGTTTAATTCAACTATTTCACAAGGTACATATGCCACATGCAGATAGATAAGGAAAAGCACAGACAATATTTCTTTGCAGTCAAGAACCAGTTTTAATTAAAAATTTTTTTTTTTTTAACAGAAAAAGAAAATGCTCTCATCCAAACATTTAAGATATGAGGAGAGAGTGTTATTAGCTGAAGTAAAGTAATTAATGCTATTAAATACCCTATATTTGTTTTAAAATTATAAGGGAGATTTCATTGATGTGCAATGTGTAAACTACAGTGGCTTGCAAAAGTCTTCACCCCCTTGGTATTTTTCCCATTTTGTTGCAACCTGGAATATACCATACCAGTCAAAACTTGAGACACAATTTCTTGTCTGTCCAAACTTATTATTATTAATTGGGCTTTGTGGAATAACATCAGACAAGTTGGATGTTGCCCAAGTTCATAATTTTCCAAATTATGAGTTGAATGACTGTTCAATCACACTTTCATCGCAAACTTTGACTGCAAAAAGTTTTCAGAGTTACGGATACAGAGTTACGGGTACAGAGTTATGGGTACAGTGGATTGCAGCATAACTTAAGAAGAAGGAAAAAAAACAAGCGTGGTGAGAAAACAACTGTTTTTAAAATACAGCACCAGTCAAAGGTCTGGACACACCTACTCATTCTAATTGAATTAGAAGGTGTGCCCAAACTTTTGACTGGTACTGTAAATTAAATATTTTCTTTGATTTCATGTTGTATTAAAATTTATTTAGCCAGTTACTTTCAGATGTCACATAATTAGTGAAATAAGGTCCACATGTGTGCAATCTAAATGTCACATGATCTCAGTATATATATCTTGTTCTGAAAGGCCCCAAAGTCTGCACCACCAGCAGTCAATAAGCCAAGGAGCTCTCCAAACAGGTCAGGAACAAAATTGTGGAGAAGATGGGTTATAAAGAAATATCCAAAATCCTGAAAATCCAACAAAGCACTATTAAATACATGAACACGAAATGGAAAGAATATGGCACCTCAACAAACGTGCCAAGAGAAGGCCATCCACCAAAACTCACAGGACGGACAAGGAGGGCATTAATCAGAGAGGCAACAAAGAGTAAAAAGGTAACCCTGAAGGAGATGGAAAGTTCCACAGCAGAGGTAGGTTCCACAGCTAAAACTGAACTTTTTGGCCATTAAGAGAAATGCTATTTTTGGAACAAACCCAACACCTCTCATTCCGACAGTGGAGCATGGTGGTGATAGTATCATACTGTTTGGATGCTTTTCAGCAGCTGGGACTGGGAAACTGGTCAGAACTGAGGGGATTATGCATAGTGCTAAATACAAGCAAATTCTCAAAGAAGAGATATTCTTAAAAGGGCTGAAGCAGTTTTGCTTTGAATAATTAGCATACCCTAAAAGACTTGCAGCTGTAATTGCTGCAAATGGTAAAAGATGCACACTTAAGTTTTCTGCTTTTTTTGGTACTATTTCTTGTTTGCATCACAGTAACACATGCATCTAGAATATCACATGCATCTTCGAGGTTCTTGGCATGTTGTGTAAATCGACAGATTTTTGTTTTTTTTAACAAGCCATTGTGTGTTGTAATATATGTTACTGCACTTATGTTTTGAATCTTTTGATCAGTTTTGAATCTAAGAATGAACAAATGACCATAAGAGTGCACTGACAATATAATAACTATCTGAAATAACCATGTGTCAGTGTTATTTTACTGCTCTTGCACACCACAGTACTACTATCTTTAATTAGTAATTTATCAGAAATAAATTTTAAATAGTGAAACACTGTATACTGATAACTGCAGCAGTTCAAAAAAAAAAAAAGGGGGGGGGGGTTAAAGACAAATCATAAACTCATAAAAATAGCATAATGTATTTGGGTCATTCTCTGAAACTGGTACCATAAAGAGTGACATTCACAATCCCCAAGTTTCAATGTAGTCCTGCTTATTTCCCTCTCTATTGACCATAAATTCATGAACTATTGTTACAAAGACAGTGAGAGAACTACTTCATGCACATAACTGTACTTTTATTAGTAAAAAACTGGAATAAATCTGTTTGTAACACCAAATTCGTATTCGAATTCATTCACGTATGGACACAAAATTCATCCCATTTGTATTTGGTCAATAAATTAATTACGGCTTGACTATGTGTGAAGTAAATACACTTCAGGAGGAACTCAATTGTACAGCGAACGTCGTAACATGAAACCTCACTCCTCATAGGAAAAATGGGTCGGTTCCGTATGTAACTGGTGTGGACACCACTGGTTATGCGTGGAACTGTAAATTGATGTGCGATTCTCAGTCCACAAAGTAAGAAAAACAGGAATTTCTACTTTGGATATAAATTTTAATGCAAGATCTTTATTGCAAGCCCTACTATTTACACTCGGAGTTGATACTTCGGTGACAGTATGGCATGAAACATAAGTAACTAAAAAATGTCACAATTTTAGTCCACACATTGCAACCAATTTTGCAGAAAAATGTCAATTACTTTTTTTTCCCGCTGGATGTATCCAAATTATTTTGTCTGACATGTTGTATGTGTCCATGTGGTATGTTTTGGGCAGGGATTGCTCTTTTAATTCTTTGTGGTTTTTGGAAAACATTAGGTCAAAATGTGAATAATTATATTTGACCCAATTTCAGAAAATGACCCATTTACAACCTTATGTTTACCACTGCTGTTCAATAATTGCCATTAAAATATACTAGTTATCCCTTACCTGTCCAGAGCTCTTGGCTTTTCTGTAAGTGACTTCATATTTCAGATCATCTTTAAAGATATCCTGAATCATTTGACTCTTCTGATCAACAAAGACAGCTGTTTCGATATCTTTTATGTGGAGGGTTATCGTCCGTTTATCCTTGTTCACCTCTACTTCAAAATCAGGACCGCTGATAATGGCTAGACAAAAATATCCCACATATAGGAATTTCATTTTCACTATCATCAACATAAAATAAATAAAATGAAACAGATTTTACATAAGCTTACTTTCTTGATAGGGGCAGAAGACAGCAGATCTTGAACGAGGGAGCTCAACGAGTTCAGTGGACATGCCCCGCACTGGTTCTGACAGAACGTCTGCTGTGTACTTGCCTTTCAGATCTGTGAGTTCATTTGTGAGATCACATTCGGTTTCACTTATCTGAATGCAGTGAGGGGTCCTCTGATTGTCCTCGTGATGTCTGGAAACATTTAATTGAGCCAGGTTTTAAACCCATCACTAAAAAAGCTTTTAAGTAACTGAAGCATGCTGAAACATGCAAAGGGTGTGGATTTGTTTTTTTGCAAATACACCAAGCACTAATGCTTAAAGTGAACAAAAATGATAACAGAGTATATACACATATATGTAGCTTGATCACTGTTTACTATACAGGGAAAACAAGCTCTTTCTATCACAGGCAGTCCAGAATTCACCGAAGCCAATAAAGCACTAAACTCATTTTTTTAAGCATTAAGCAAGTCTGGAGAAATTACAAAGCCATGGAAAGCTCACACAAAACCAGTGAACTGAACAGCGATGGGGTTCTACTCGCACTCCTGACATATGCTAGCGGAACTGACCTGCCACGGTCATGATTTTATACTATTTTATACTACAATACCTATTCACTTTAGGCTCAGTAGATGTCTTGAACATGCATTATTCACCGACATTCACCCATCTTCAGTAAGTACCTGGTAATTATTCTGTAACTACTACGCAATATGCAATAACTCAAATGAAACCTATACAAATAGCCAAAAGAATCCGAATCATTCCAGGTACCATATACATTTACATGCACTAGACTTTTTCTGGTGTCTGATCACAACTCGATGCATGAACAACACACATCACACACGCACAACACGTCCTCCTGGAAAACTAAGAAGAAGAGGACCCCCCCCCCCCCCCAAAAAAATGTGGACCAGAACCAGTTTACTATGTAAGAACAATATTGGTGTTGTTTAATGGTTGAGTTTTGACTCAAGCGAGACTGGTTCGGTAATGAGAGCTGTTTACTGGGTCCTTAACTCCCCTGTAGTCATAAACATGTGAAAGCAGTGATAAAACTGAAGTAAGGCGCGCGTGCACGTTCAACATGTGGCCTGTAAATATAAACCAGTAAGTGGGTAGCTTATAAACCTACTGTATAGCCTATTGTGTGTGTGTGTGTGTGTGTGTGTGTGTGTGTGTGTGTGTCTTACTTTGAGAATTCCACAGTGTAAGAATGGCTAACTGGTTTCGGGCTCCATGTTAAAATAGTTTTAAAGTCGATAGACTCCCAAGAGACGTTCTGAGCCTTTGGGAAAGAGCCTGCGCACACAAACAGAAGCGACACTAAGCACAACCCGGCGTTATGAATTTAAATTCCTGACTAATAAGGCGTAGCCATGATAAGAAATACCTAGGCTAATAATGATAAGAATAATAAAAACCCAGAAGCAGGCGCAGTGTGACCTCGAAACGCATCCATGCGGCTCTCACCTGAAACCGACGCGCTCAGACAGCACAGCAGACACACGCTCCCAAAACTCCACCGCTTCTCCTCCCGACTGCGCTTCATTTCACTCCCGCCGGATTAATCTTATCAACCCTCCACTATAAATCAACTCAGACTTCAGCAAACAGATGAAACTGCTTCAGCGGGATTTGGAGAAGGGGTTTGGAATGTCCTGGAGATGCCCGGCCGGGCTATTGTGGTCAGTACTAATCAGTTCAGCCGTCAGTGGGGCGGAATATAAATCGAGGGACTGTAGCCCAAGCACTCCCAGGCTACAATAAAGCACGTGCGTGTTGCCCATATAAGGTCATCCGCCCCGCGTTCATCTTTGAGCACGCGCTGTGAGATTCCTTATTAGCTGGATTTTCCATTAAACAAGAAGATTAATGACCTTTAACCCTGTGATCAATAATACCAACAGCTTTATTATGACTATCCTGTCAGATCGTTGTGGTGGTGTAAGTAAGAATGTCATTCAAAACTAATAAAATCATTCATTTTTCTAATTATTGTTTGACACTTATGGGAATAAAGTAATATGAGGAAAGATCCAAAAGTCATTATTTTAGTTTTATATTGGTACTTATTTTCAAAACTACAATCTGTCCCAATAATATTCAGTTGAAAACTTTTCATGGCAGTTGTAATTCAGTAGAGGTATTTAGGTCTGTACCCTGGGTGTCTTGTTGCTTCAGGACAATGCACCAGTTCACACCTCACAGGTGGGCGTTGATGCAATAGCCGAGTGCAGCTTCGAACTTCTACCACACCCGCCTTATTCACCTGATCTTGCACCCTCTGACTTTTATTTGTTTCCCAAGCTCAAATCGGAACTTCCAGGACGACATTTTGTGAGTAATAATGAAGACATTGAGGCTGTTGAGACCTTTTTAGATGAGCACGATGGCATCTTCTACAGAGACCTAATTGTAAAGTTGGAGCATCGCTGGAACAAGTGTATTGATGTTCAGGGAGATTATATTGAGAAATAAATTTATCAAACTTATGAAATTGTTGAGTTTTTCTATCTGGTCCATGAACTTTTGGATTTACCCTCATATAATAATATCTTGATACTTTATGCAGTAAAGCCTTAGGTGGATATTTGGAATATGGTTGTATGCACACAACAGGTTATTATAAATATTTGAAACAATAATTTTCTGTACTGTAAAGTTTTTAAATATATAAAACAGTGAGAAACTATGTGGCATCTTGTCTATCACCAATAGGCCATGTCAAGTATGGCTTCTATCCAATTATAATACTGGAACAAAAATATTTTGAGGATTCCTTTCCGAAATAAATACAGTAGTGTGTAACCTATTTTGGTATTAATTCATTACATGCTCCAACAAACTGGATTATTTAAAAAAAAAAGTTGTGCTACAGTAGGCATGAAGACCAAACAAACACTTCCCAGCAGAACTCCACAAAATGTATGTAACTAGAACCTAAAAGTTTTTATTCAAATGTGTGAGACTACTCCAAACGGTGGTGTAAATTAGATTTGTATGACTGTAATAACCTATCAGATGCTTATCTCGGTTACATTACGCACAATAGCCTGAGCCAAAGTACAATATAACAATAAGTCATAAACCATGAGAAGATTTATCAGATGACTGACTGAGCAGTGAGATATTGCTACTTTCAAATATATTTCTGTGGGGAAAAGCTAGACTGCCATGTGAGACTCACCATATTGAATGTCATGCACCTTTATTTTGCTGGTAGTACAGATTATGATGTCAGTCTCGGTTCCAGATCTCTGCCACAATGATGGATTATATCTGAAACAAAACTTCGGGCCAGTTTTCATTTCCCATCATAACTGGGCATGGTCTCGTTCCTTACAATACTTTATGTATAGGTAAAGGATTGAAATCTTGAACCCTAACAAGTTTTCCTCTTAACATGACAGTTATCCATATATCAATTTAAATAATGTCTATTCCGAGTTGTCCATGCATTGATTTCCTGCATTATTTTTTTTATATAATTTACACAATGCTTGTTGTTATTAATTCCTTCCCGTAAAGCCCTTCACATAAAAAATGTGACTAATTCACTGGCACTGTGTACAGCTCTATGTGCCAACATCATTGCCTATTCAGGAGCTTATGCAAATTAGAGGATTGGTGCCTCATTGCTTGCTGTTTCGCATGTTAACGCACAGCAGCCCTGTGAACCCAATGTGTAAAATGTGCGGAGTGATCAGAAAAGAGAGGTATTTTATATTTCGTGCCTATATTTGTGTATAATTGTAAACAAAATTTAATGTTTCTTTCTAATCACTGTAGTTATTTGACTATGTAATAATGCAAGAGTTTGGGTTGCTCTGACCCATTATAATATCAAATCCTTGCGATATCTACAATACTCACCAAGCAACTCCCTAGATGAAACACGAAACCCATTAAAGATGAAAGACTGAGCTGTTAAAAGTCCAGACTGTTCATGGATCAGCAGAGGTATTCCATGTCCTACATTGAATCTGAACAACAACTCAAACAGTACACTTTACACACAGTTTTTTCTGATTAAAATTTCTTACTTCCTGAGACATTTATTTCAGCATTAACTTTAATTTAAACCCTTTTTTATTGTTCACATAGTAACAATAAAATTGGGTAATACATTTCCAATTAGATCCAATACTGTCTAAATATAGAATAAAGTGACTCAGCACGCTCCTTATTGTATTACTCATTCACTGGTTCATTACAGTCTCATGTGGTGTGCTATACACATTTTCTGCTGGCCAGTGGCTGGGAATAGTAAGTGGAATGCATTACTTATAAATCAGCTTAATTTTTTTATTTAAATATGTTTGCGTGGCCTTTGGTTTGCCATTTGACATGTAAAATTCATATAACATACACTGAACAAAAATATAAACGGACAATTTTTTTTTCAAATTATTTTTAGACAATATGATAATATTTCAACAAAACAATTATTATTTTAATCTTACCTTAATATTGAACCAAAAGAAACATGACTAACACCTGAACCAACCAGGGGTCAGGGGGTAAAGTTCACAGCACTCAGTACTGAGTGTGTCCACCATCTGCATCAAGTAGAGCGGTACATCTCCAATACATAGTTAACGAGATGATCAATAGTGGCCTGTGGAATGTTGTCCCATTCCTCCTGCAGCACAACTCGGAGATGGGTCACGTTTTCTTGAACCGGAACACTTGTCTCACCCTCTGATCTAGATCATCACAAAAGTGATATGGTATATCAGGTGAATGTGCTGGCCAGGTGAGAACAACAACATCCTTGTTATCAGAACTTGGAGTAGATCCAGGCAGTGTGTGGCATGCCAATGGCATGCTCCCTCATGATTCATTTGTGGCATTGTGACTAGTGACAAAAGTGCACATTGTGGGGATGGTCTTTTATTGAGTGTGTGTGTGTTGGCCCTGTGATGGTCTGGCGAGCTGTTTCCTTTGCATGGGGTCAGCTGGGATGGTTTCCAGCGTCCCCACGACCCTCAAAAAGGATACAGCGGTTTGCAAAATAAAATGAAATAAAAAAAAAAATCATACTGCTTTTACCTGAGTTCATTTTTTTTTTAATCGACTTCATTCAATAAATTTTTTTAGTGTTACACAGTTTGCTTGTTTGTTTGTTTTTCAGTAATGCATTTAACCCCTGTAAATGACTGTAAATTAATTATGAGTACATTTAAAAATATGTTTGAGAATGAAATTAAAGCATGCCCTGCGATGGCCTGGCGAGTTGTACAGGGTGTACTCTGCCCTCGCCCAGAGCTGGCTGAGATGGGCGCCAGCCTCCCCGCGACCCTAATTAGGATTAAGCGGTTCAGAAAATGGATGGATGGATGGATTAAAGCAGTTTTTCATCCGACAGTCCAAAAATATGCACAATATGCTAACTGGCAGCTTCAAATTGCCCTTAGGTGTGAGTGCGAGTGTGAATGGTTGTATGTGTGTTGGCCCTGGAATGGCCTGGTGAGCTGTTCAAAGTGTACCCCATAT
>JBCNYH010000001.1:24671212-24691133 GCA_039654325.1 Tandanus tandanus
GACACTGACAAGATGAGTGAAGATAAGATTCGCACATTTGAAGCATTAAAAGAGAAAAGTGGCACTGAAGCACAGGTAACATGGATAAAGGTGGATCTCCTTTCTTATTCTTAGCTCCTCCTACAAATCCCAGTGGGAGGAGCTTTACAGCACTGTAGGAAACTGTTTACCTGACAACAATACAGATATCTTAATTTAAATAAGATTCTACTCCACATCACCTGACCTCTCTGATTTTAAAGCAGGCCATCTTCATTAACTTTTATTTGCACACATTGTTTATTTAAGTAAAATAACTGATCAAGTAAAATGATCATTGTAGTGAGTTTGGCACAAGTTGACTTTAATGCCATAGACTAATAAAGTCATTAAGGAGGTGTTGGTTAGAGTTTAGGGAAGCACCCTACCCCCATCTCAGTCCTTAATACTATGACCACACAATAAGTGTTGTTTAAGCTTTATTTGCTGGCTCAGTGCATGGAGATGGTAGTAATACTACTACTACTGCTAATAATAATATTAGTAATAGTGGTGCTCCTGACCAGAGTGCCATAGTCATGGAACATTGCTTGGATCCTTGTCCTGTGCCTGGTGTCTGCATGCCCAGCACAGGAAACACAATAAGGCTTCTGAGTCTCTAAGTTGATGCTGATTGGCTGTTATGGATTGCTGACTTGCATGACAATGGCAACAACCCAAAAAAAAAACTGCCATCAGAGATGATGTAACCCCAGCAATACTTGAGAAATAGCCCGGACAAAATTTATACGCTCGAGGTCATTTTGACAAAGTCAAACAGGAAAACTGACAAGCCAATGCATGCCTACACACTATAGGAAACCTTGATCTAAAAACTGATCCAGCCAGCAGTTCTTTAGAAATACTCTTACTCACTCACTCATTTGCCGAACTCTTAATCCTATTAGGGTAGCAGGGAAGCTGGAGCCTACCTCAGCCGAAACTGTGCGAAGGCAAGTTACACCCTGAGAATCATGTCAGAGTATCCTAGGGCCAACACACACGCGAACACACACCTAGGGACAATTTGGAACTGCCAATTAGCCTAATGTGCATGTCTTTGGACTGTGATAGGAAACTGGAGTACTCAAGTAAGCACAGGGAGAACAACATAGAAACTCCACATAGAAAATCTTTTGTCAAACCGGGGACTCAAACCCATGGTCTTCTTGCTGTGAGGTGGACATATTAAACACTTTGCCACTGTACCACCCTTCTTGAGAAATAGCTTGAAGAAAATTTACAAGGTATGCAATACCCCGACAGCCTGATGGCTGAGGGGTAAAAACATATTTATTATTAATAACAAAACTGAAACCCAAAAATAGAGGCGTAGTGGTTAGCATGTCCATTTCATAGCAAGACAGTCCTGGGTTCGTGTCCCGGATTGGTGAGGGTGTTTCTGTGTGGAGCTCCCCACATCGTCTAAAGACATTCACATTAGGCTAACTGGCTGTTCCAAATTGCCCATAGGTATAACTCTGAGTGTGAATGGTTGTATGTGTGTTGGACCTGAAATGGTCTGGTGAGCTGTTCAGGGTGTACCCCACCTTCATCCAGAGTCAGCTGAGGCTTCAGTCTCCCTGCAACCCTAGTAGGATTAAGCGGTCACATTGAAGATGTTGTCAAAGCAGTTTAATGGTGCCGCTGTGATGATCAGCTACTATGAGGGGGTTCTGTGTCTGCAGAAGTGAGTCAAGTCGAGTAGAGCCTGTACCATGCAGTGGGAAAGGGCTCTTGGAGCCTGCGTATCCTCACATGACCAGCAGATGGAATCATTCTTCTTTTCTTTAAAGCGTTTTCTGTAGGAATTATTTCTTTGTTTTGAATCTTTCTTGCTCATAATGATTTAAATCTGAAACCTTTTTACTAATAACTCTCTCCTCGCTTTGCTAAGGACTCCCCATTTGTATCATAATTACTAGACCTATCCATAATAATAGCCACACAGTGTATAATTCGGGGCAGCATGGTGGCGCACTGGTCAGCACATTTGCCTCACAGCAAGAAAGTCCCGGGTTCGATTACCGGGCTCGGGGTGTTTCTGTGTGGAGTTTGCATGTTCTCCCTGTGTTTGTGTGGCTTTCATCTGGGTACCCCGGTTTCATCACATAGTCCAAAAAAATGCACATTAGGCTGATTGGCTGTTCCAAATTGCCCTTAGACATGAGAGTGAGTGTGAATGGTTGTATGTGTGTTGGCCCTGCAATGGCCTGGCGAGCTGTTCAGGGTGTACTCTGCCTTCGGCCAGAGTCGGCTGAGATGGGAGCCAGTCTCTCCGTGACGATAATTAGGATTAAGCGGTGTGGTTTAGAAAATGAATGAATGAGTGTATAATTTGGCTTTTTTATTTTGTTGAGGTTCAGTTCATTATTCATCGGATCCCACGCAGTCGAGAAGTTCGTCAGTCATGGAGTTCCTCTGTGCTCAGTACTCTGTACGCTGTGCTGTACTCACTTCCTCTAGTCTTCAGACTAAGACCTGATATGGTAAGTTTCCCTCACATTATTAAGAGATCCCATGGCCTCAGTAACTGTCCCCTTGATTCCTTTCCTCAGCTTTGCTAATTGCTGCTTGAGGCTTTGGTTATATTATCCTAACAGAAAATTCTTCACATATTTATGCTTATTTCCTTTTAGTGCTTCAGCTCTATTTTGAGGATAAAGGAATATAAAAGTTTTTTTTTCTTAGCTTTCTGTTTTTGTGCCAGTGAGAATGGTAGCTCAGTAGGAAGTCATTATGCCTCCATGTAAATCTGATTTCACAATTTTTTGGTTGTGTTAAAAAAAAAGAATCTGTGCTAAAAAAAAAAAAAAATGTTTGTGCTTTTTAAACATCCCATTTCAGATTTAATCCACTTTTGCTGTTGTAATAATCTCCAAACTTCTAGATCTTCTAGAATCTACTTCTTGGAAGTGAGTCATTAGTGAGGTCAGGTGCAGAGGTCTAGGTTGCGGTTAGCATTCCAGTTCATATCAAAGGTGTTCGGTGGGTTTGATATCAGGGGTCTGTGAAGGCTTCACTTCAGCCCTGTCAAACTATCGCATGTCAAACTTGGAGCTCAATTTGTGTACAGGGACAATATCATGATGAAGAATGTTTGGGGCTTTAAATTTTAACATAATTCTTCAACAACATTGAATGATGTTTTATACAAAACTGAACAATTGTCCCTAGTCTGCTTCCACTTTGTAGCATCAGTTTGAGGAAGAATGAGAAATCAGTGTGCTGGTTACGTGTCCACACACCACTTGCTGTACAGTGTATTTGTTTCAATATCATATATAAACTTTATTATATTGTAAGTTATGAATACTGAAATTGATAAAAAAGTTTGCCTGATATGTCCATTGAGGTGGTGAACAAATTAGGAAAACTGATGCTGTAATTGGCCTTGCCATTTAGTGTATGTCATTGCACAATCTGTTGACTCCCATTCACTAGAAATTAAGCTTTTTTGATCCCCCATTTTGTCAAATTTGTCTCGAGTCTGCACACATAATAGAAATGGCTAACAGTACTGGTTCATGTCTCCAGAAAAGTTCATATAAGTCGGTACATGATGGGGAGATTTGTGGTGAAGTTCAAATAGATCAGTTAATGTATCGAAGAGACGGAGCATGCTGGCTCGAGCTGCAGCCCATCTCTTCTGGGATTTCTGTCAGTCAAGTGTGTATTCATGTCTTCTTGCTTTTGCTTTATAGTAAAATAGCATTTCTAGGGGAAAATGAAAAAATGTGCAGATTTCAGCATAGTGCGAATTAGACACCACTTGAAACTGGAGAAAGGGGATACTGAAAATGGGCTGTTTTGTCAAATAAAAGAAAATAAAACACACGGTTTGGTGTGCATTAGAGGAAAGGGCATTATTTCAGCTTCGCAATGGAGAAAACCACAAAATTTTCTGATTTTATTACGCTGGGTTTTGCCACCTAGAACATCATAACTGGGGGTCAAACTGATTTCACAGCGGCCGCCTTTAAGGAACCTGTTATAATTTCAGCCAATCAAAACATCACAAAAAATAATGTGAGAGCCTAACTATGATGTCACTCGAGGCCACAGTTATCTGCTGGTTCTTTTTGAATATATGTGGAAGGTGCTATTTGTGTCCTTTTCTGCAAACAGGATTGGGCCAACTGAAGGGTATTGCCCTTAACAGAAACATATAGTGTTTTCTGGTGCTGTTTTTCTTTAAACATGAGGAAGGTCACTTCTAAAAATTGTTTTGCCAGCAGGAGCACTGTATATAATAGGCCTTGCAGTCTTTGGGTTCTAGGAAATTGCGCTGATGGCTAGCTCCGTAATACCACATGAAACATGGTAGTGCCATGCTTTATTTTACAGGAATTCTCAGTGTGAACACCACAGCTCGAGACTATACATTTGTGCAATAGATATAATCATCTTTTGCTTATTTATTTATTTATTTGGGAGGTCTGTCATACAGGCTGTAGGCTTGACCTCTGCATTTGTTCGGAGTAAGGCAGAAATCTTGCTCACACACTCAATCATTTCCAAACAGTTTACTCCTACTTGGGTCAGAAGTTGCATACTTTTTTAATTAATACACATATGGAAAACAAAAAGTATGACTTAAAAAAACGAGCAGCTGCAATTGTGATACTGTACCACTTCAAGTCTGAATTACATAAGAAAAGTTAACGAGTTAATCCGTAAACCTTCTGTAAAAAAAAATCTCTTGATGTAGAGCAAAGTTTATTTGTGACCTGTGAATCATTGGGGAAATGAGCAAACTTATTTGAACACAAAACAGCCTTCTGTAACTGCAATCATGTTAACTTTCATTTTATCTGATGCCAAAGAAAAAGAAAATCAAAGACATCTCAAATCCTACACACTTTACAGCATGTCTGATGTTTTCAGCTCACAGAACATAACCTTTAACATTTAGAAAAGGGCAATTACACAGAGAAATTGTTCAGTTTTGCTTCAGTTGTCATGAACTTTGTAGCCTTGCAAAAAAAAAAAAAAAAAAAGACCAGTTAAAAATTTCCAGTGGTTTCAGGCCTACTTGTTAACGTCACATGGCATTCTCTGTTCAGCAATAACCGCTGTGCTATTTTGAGTTCAAGCATTCCATTTGCAACTTTTTAAAACTTTAAATCAGTTAATCATGGCTTTTTCCTCACAGCTGATGACAAGGCTATTGTATCAAGCCATATCTGAGGTACAGACTATCAAAACATCTGGCAATCCTCAGCCTGTCTCCAACCGAGTGAAAGGCGTAAGGAAAAGTGTACAGAAACAGGAAGATAAACAGACGGAGGAGAATGAAGGAGGGGGAGTAGAAGTGATAGAACAGTGCCTCGCTCTCCCTTCTTCCTGCACTTGAATGTGGGAGTCTAACGCTGTGGCAGGGCCTGACTGACTCCGCAGCTCCAGCTGTGAAGCAGAGAGAGGAGGAATGTAATAGCATCAGGTTTCTATACTGACTTGGACAGGGAGGAGCATAATTAGGCAGGATAGAGGGTGGATGTGAGTGAATGAGAGAGGGAAAAGGAGACCTTTGCATGGGGAAGTAACTGTCTGGCATGTAAAAGCAAACAGTTGTACTCTTTTTCTAATCTAATTAAAGGCTCTTGTTTATTCTTAATTATCTTTTTCCACTTTTGGTTTCTGTGAAGTGTGTCCAGAATGGGTGGAAGAGCAATTAGAAGGGCCTTTTTTTGAAAATAAAAGACAAGTGAAAGTGTGTGTTGTGTGTATTGTATGAAGTGATCAGCTATAAGATTAAAACTACTGAGAAGTAAATAACAGTGATCAGTATGTTCCACATGAAACAGTATGATCTGATTGGTCAGCTATCATGAATAAAAATCATGATGTATTCAGGAAATTTTCTTGTTTCTGATTGGTGGAATGCCATCAAAAGATTCTTGATGTTGCATTGTTGCTATCGTTTATTTGGCACGTTTGTGAGATATAAGATCTCTACACCCCGCAGCAGATTGCTGAAGCACCACAGCTCTGAGCTATAAATTTCATTTTATTTTCTCACTATTTGTGCTGTTGTAAGCATGGAGATTGAGATAGAAGACTACAACAGCATACATGTTGAGAAAATTGAAGCTTACAGCTATGGGGGGGGGGTGCTTACCATCAAATACTGTTAATTACATGTTTTTATTCCTTTTTGTGTCTAGGATGAATTGGAAATGGTGCGAGCTGTATAGCATGCTAACATCGAGTCATAGAACTCACTGATGCTAACTAGCTCGCTAGCAACATATTGATGTGACTGTTGTGTTGTGAAAACAAGGACGCATTCAAATATTTTAACGCTCTTTATTCATAAATTGTAAGTACATCACTTTTTTGTATCACATCTAGCATGACTACTGCTTCCTCAGCTTCTTCCTCTGCAAGGTAGCCTCTTCCAAGTATTTAGCTCACCCTAGTGGCAAGGATAAGTATCACCTCTCCCACACTGCCTACTTCTATAATTTGTATGTATATTTTGAATGATTAATAAAACAATTAGAGAATTTGGCTTTCGTATGCTATGAAAATTTTTTTATCTCGGTGAACAACCGCCTTGATTGAATAATGTTCCATATCATTCTTCACCTCATTCAATAATTGCTTATTTTGGACTGCTTAAATACAAATGACAAACACTTACAGTTTGTCACGGTCATTTTGAGCAAGTGGTAAAATTACGTCATGCTTTAAATGGAAAAAACCCCAGAACATGTCATTTTAGTTTGTTTTTTATTTGGTTCCCATAGTATATACTAAAACACCTTTACAGAGTGCAGTATACTTTTTCTTCTGATGGGTATGCTGTACAGACCAGAACAGACGCTGTTAGCTATACAGCTAATATCCTGCTCAGTAAGAACAGTCAGTTCTCAAAGTTGATGTATTGGAAGCAGGAAAAATGTGTAAGCTTTGGGATCTTAGTGACTGTGACATGGGCCACATTATCATGTCTAGACGACTGGGTCAGGGCATCTCCAAAACCACAGATCTTGAGGGTTGTTCACAGTATGCAGTGGTTAGTACCTACCAAAAGTGAGATAATCAATTATTTCAGTTATTAATTTCATGTCAGTGCTCATAATGTTTTTAATTGTATGGCTGAACAGTGTATATACTGTATATGCACACACATTTGTCTGAATTTTTGACCTTTTAATCTCAGGAATGTTGCAGCGTCAAATTTCTGTCCTATTATCTTCAGCTGCTCCTGATTTAGACAGAGCATATTTTGGGCTTTTATCCCCTTTTACTGCTCTAAGTCAGTGGTTGAAGTGTTGTAATTTATGTCTGATGACGCCTGACACACAGGTCTGTACTGCATGCCTGCATTCCTTAGCATGACTTAAATCTTCCCCTTTGTTTGTTTTTACCAAACTTGAGCATGTGTGTGTGAGCAGTGGGCGGCTGTGGGGGCTGCATTCTCGGGAGGCATCATAGAGAAGTAGGGGGTCAGTCCAGGTAGGCGGGGAGAAATGAGGTGGGTGGCCTCAAATCTTAGTTTTCCATAAAAGGACTTGAATGAATCACAGTACCCCTCAGCACATCCCACTACCTCCAGATGTGTCAGCACAATCCAAGTGCCTGACAGGCTGAACAGACAAAATGTAATGCAGTCTGTCTATAGCCAATAAAGGAGGGTTCATTCATACGAAGTTTAGAGTCATTGAGAAACCAATTTGTTTAACAGTTATTCTAAAATCCAATAACAATACGTCATGGGAATCTATACTGTAAATTGCTCAGTTTATTTTAAGGCAGTGTGTGTTGTATGCTGGATGGGTTATTTATCCTGGATTAGAGAAGGGGTGTCAAACTCAAACTCTTACTTGGTCACATTAGCATTTTTCTGAGGTTCATGAACTAATGCTCTTAATTCATAACATGTACTATATTCTGTATATTAACACCTTTAACTTCGGCTTTGAAAGAGAAACTGGATATTTCTAGGAAAGAGAAGGACTAGCACAATCTATTTAACTGTATGCACTATTAATAATTCCTTTTTATTTTATATTTTTTATTTTATATATATATATATAATATAAAAGGAATTTGTAGTAAGGCCCGATTTTTAAAAAAAATCCCAGTTTCTCATCAGAACTTTTTGATAACCTAAATGTGGCATGCATACTGTCAAAGCCTAAAAGCTTAATAACAAGAACCTTTTAGAAGTACTTGTTTCAATTTTTCTGAGCAACTGTCTAGAACACCAGCCTTACAGTTCCAAAAATCTTTAGAAAATAGAACTAAACCAATCTCACAATCTCAGCATTCAACATGGAATCGCGTTCTGTGTTGTTTTTCGTTGTCTGAGGTGTTTTCCGAGGTTTTGAGCATGTTTTTTCGAAATAAATAGATAAAATGAAATACATTAGATGTGGCACCAATTTCACGGTGCGGGCGCTGATGAGAAACAAGGAAACTTTTTATATCCAGCCTAAGGGACAAGGCAGTGGTGGCTCAGTGGTTAGGGCTCTGGTTTATTTATCTGAAGGTTGGGGGTTCAAGTCCCAGTACCTCCAAGCTGCCACTGTTGGGGCCTTGAGCGAGGCCCTTAACCCTCAACAGCTCAGTTGTATAAATGTGATAAAATGTAAGCCGCTCTGGATAAGGGTGTCTGTCAAATGCTGTAAATGTAATGATATATATGTTTTCTAAATATTACAAATTTATAACAGCATGAATGATATTTATGAACGTACACAGAATTGTATCTGTGAGTGTTTGAACTGTAAGAAGTAGTGTAATATACATGTCTTTAGTCCCCATTTCCCTTGTCTTTGCACTCCAATATACATTATATGTAAATATATGTGGACAGCTGACCATCACACTCATATACGGGTCTTCCCCAAACTGTTGCAACAAAGTTAGAAGCACACGGTTGTCTATATGTGCTGTAGTTCCCCTTCACTAGAGCTCAGGGCCCTAAACCTATTCCCAGACAATGCCCCTGTGCACAGAGCAAGGCTTTAGGCCCCTTGGCTTTTCTAAGGTTGATGAGGAAAGACTTGAGTGGATTGAGCCCTGAGTTTTTGGGTTGGATTAGAGCACTGATCGGACCCCAGGCCTCCTCACTTGACATTAGTCCCCTTTTGCTGTTGTAATAACCTCTCTTCTGAGTAGGCTTGTTCCTGTAGGAAGTTGCTCATTCAACCATAAGAGGATTAGGGAGTTCAGTCACTTATGTCCAGTCTAGAGGCCAGAGGTACAGTCAGCATTCCAAACCAAAGGTGTTTAGTGAGGTTGAGGTTGTGCAGGCCACTCGAGTTCCACCACCTTAACCACGGCAAACCACGTTTTCATGGACCTTGCTTTGTACACAAGGGCATGGCCATGCTGAAACTGGTTTGGGTCTTTTTTTTTGTCTTTGGTATATACAGTACCAGACAAAAGTTTGGAAGCACCTTCTACTTCAGTTCGCAAGAGTGGGCGTGTCCAGAATTTTGACTGGTACTCTGTTATAGCACCTGTTATGAACAATTGTTCCCTCACCAGGCCCTTTTTTACCTTCTGCTGATGTTATGCTAGAGTCCACTGTACCCATAACTCTGAAAAACTTTCTGCAGTTAAAGTTATGATGAGAGTGAAAAGGGACGGTTATTCAACTTGGAATTTGGGAAATCAGTAACTTGGGCAACATCCAGCTTGTCTGATGTTATTCCATTGAGTTCTAGTTCTGAGTTCTAGTGTAGTGTAGTGACAACCCTTGCTCTTATAAACATAAACACCAGTCGAAGAAACTGTGTCCAAACTTTTGAGTGGTGGTCTATACACACACGTTAGACACAGGTGTTGATTTTAATCAGCATTATACAATCGCAGTTTCAGCGTTATAAGTCTTGTGTGAATGTTAGTGCAGAAATATTGAGTAATCGGTACAATGGACCGTTTCAGTATTATTTTTTTGCAAGTTAATGCAGGTTAAATGAAATGTAGTAGCAGACCACATTTGGCACATGTGGCTTTACACCTGTGGACTAGTCCCTACAAAATGAGCATCACAAAAATAAACAAAACTGTTCAATTTGTCACCCTCTCATGGTTGCTTATTAAAAACATTTGTGCCAAGATACATAAAGGTGACATTTAATGAATTTGAGTGATTTAACTTGCTTTTGATTTAATCATATATTCAAGTTACAAAGAAAGCAAACATGGTTTCACTGGCAGTCCCACACATGCAGAAAGTAGGAATAAAGATCGACATTTTTCTACATTCCATCTGTTCTATTTGAGCACTATACGTGTAACTTGTGTGGAAAATCAGGGCTGAAGAAGAGGAGGGGGTTATCCAGTTAATATGTTTTCCAAAAACAAATGACAGTGGCTTGAGATCTGCATGGTGAGCGGTCCAGCTTTGTGGCGTTCCATTGTGGCTCCTTTCTGCTGAGCTCTTCTTTTCAGAAGTCTATTTTTTCAGCATCTAGCTCTGTGCCTCTGCACCATATGTTTTTATTTTAACCTTATTAGGAAATTGTTGGAGAATGGAATGGAGTTGCCTGTTGATAGTTTTTAGGAAGATTCCAACGAGGAATTTGATGGTTTGTTTTAATTCCTGCCTTGTAATTCCTGGAATGACTGAAGAATTCCTTATTCAGATTTGTAAGAATGGTGCTTAAATATTAACACCTAATTTATTCATTCATTCATTCATTCATTTTCTGAACCACCTAACCCTACTAGAGTTGCAGAGCGCTGGAGCCTATCTCAGCCGACTCTGGACGAAAGAGGGATGCACCCTGGGCAGCTCACCAGTCCATCGCAGGGTCAACACACACACACACACACACGACCATTCACACTCACACATCCAATTAACCTAATGTGCATGTCTTTGGACTGTGGGAGGAAACTGGAGTACCCAGAGAAAAAAACACTCAAACCCAGGACCTTCTTGCTGTGAGGTGGATGTGCTAACCGCTATGAAACTGTGCCGCCCCAATGTTAAGATTTGTGTTTACAAATATAAAAAGCTTGGCACACGTGTTAGACACTAAATTTTTAAATTTCCCTTAATATTCAGCGTAAAGCTGCTTGAAACACACATTAATAAACACACATCACAGGATTAACAGATGTCTGTGTAAAATAGTCGTGAAAATACCAACTGTTTCAGAGAATAGCGGGAAATGTTGCAGCGGTGTGTTATCAGCCTTGGAGGGAAGAGCATTCCTGGTGATGTAGGAGCAGTGATGGCTCAGTGGTTAAGGCTCTGGGATACTGATCCGAAGGTCAGGGGTTGTAACCCCAGTACCACCCATACCACTGTTGGGCACTTGAGCAAGGCCCTTAATCCCAGATTGCTCAGTTGTATAAATAAAATGTAAGTCGCTCTGTCTGAGGTTGTCTGCCAAATGCCGTAAATGTGGTGCAGCTCAGAGTTGATAAGAAAATTAATTAGTTGGGATTAGTTTCTGTTTAATTCTGTTGCTCATTCAAAACAGAGAAGTCTATTCATATCATCCTGATATGAACACTCAATATACAGGCTGGTGACAAAGGAGAAAACAACACAAAATGACTTAGTAAGGTTGATGGACTGCTGTAAGCCACCAGATCGGCTTCACTGTGCCATGGTATAGATTCTGGAAGAATGGAGCCCCTGTCTTTCTAAAGATATTCCCTCTGTTTTGATGATTGTGATGAAAAGAGCAGTTGCTGAAATCCAGCTAAATACTCCTTACAGCTTCCCAGAAGTACAACCTCTTTTTCCTTTATTTTGTCACCCATCTCTCAGGTCTGTTACTTCAATATTATTAATATGGGCTTTTCAGATTCTCACTCTCATAACGTAGTAGTCTAGTAAATGTCTGGACATTTCTATTCCGAAACCCAGGTACTGATACCACTGACATTTTTATGGTCCTCCTCACAGCTGTTGTGTAATTAAGTGTGTGCTGACTCATACCCCCTCAGACTGAGAGGGCAAGTGAGAAAATGACACAAACTCGAGCACCTAGTGTCATTCTCCATGCAGTGTAGTACCTCTCACCCACTAGAGGAGATGACTTCATCAGATTGCTGTCAGACTTGTCATGAGTCTCATCACCTGTGTGAGAATACATAGCTGGGTTTTATGCACTATACTGTGGAATGAACCATTTATACACTGATCTCAGAGTCAAGTACCAGAGAAGTGTATACAGAATGTAAGCATGGGTTCATGTAACACGTTTTGAGTTAATATGTACGAAACAATTCCATTTCTTAGTTTCGTCAACTGCAAGAGTTCAACTTGGATGCAGCTCCTCAGAAACCTGGCAGATGAAAAAGCATGAGGACTTACTTGCTGTGGATGATTGTGCGATGCGAGTGTGAGAAAGTCTGGTTTGTGTGAGGCTGAAAAGGATTTTTCATAAAAGGTTGGCTGTATGAGAATCCAGTTTCATTCTGTATTATGTTGTGTCTGTCTGTCTATTGGGTGAGTGATGGTGTACACAGTTCCAGATATGGGAACATTTTGGGGAACATTCATGAAGAATTTTCAGTTTATGAATATGTTGAGTGCAGGAAGTCTTTACTATCCCTGCCTGTCCTCCCTGGTGCTGGAGACATGCACCAGCCACATCCACTTTAGTAGTACTCTATCTCATCAGGTGGCACATATTTTTCAGGATGACGTCATGTGAAACAGGGGTTAGCATGGACTCTTTAGTATTTTATTTGTATTTGTACGTTCCAACAATTTATTTTCCAACAATTTATTGGTAAACATGAGAATATTTTACAGCTGAGGTTGTCTGAGGGGGGATAATATACTCCTTCACAAAAAAAGGATATATTTACTTTAAAACTACTTTTTCTTTCATATTGATGTGATTTTATTTTGCATTGAAGGCGTACATTATGTCCATATTTATATCATGCTGGCAACAGACTCCTTATTGCTTGGCTGGTACGCACAGCAAATGGTCTTGGATCTTAGCACACAAGCCAAGGCATCTTTAGCGCTGGAGTCAGCTTCTCACTGATGGGTGATTATTTCCAAAGGCAGACCTGCGAGTATGTGTGAAATGCAAATGTACACCCCCACCCCACCCCGCACACTCTCTTTCTCTATCTCTCCATAAGCAGGATGAAGTACCCAACAGGTCCAGCGATTCTGCTTGCTTGAATCATTTCATCTGATTATTTACTGGTCACTAATTTGTTTCATAACTGATACATTTAGTTCCTATCAGGCTTTGCTAGCTGCATTCAGGCTGGATTATTCTTTATGTAATGTGCACCCAGCTCATAGTTTGCTGATGGCTTCTCCAGATCCTGTGGCTTCTTTCCACAGCAGTCCGATCACTTCCCTGTGCTGCTCCTTTTCTCCAGCCTAAAAACTCTCATATTTCAGCTTTCAGTTTTATCCTAGAGTCCCCTGAATTTAGTGTTCCTAAATTAAATAAAGATGCTTGCAGTTTGAATCTAAAGTGTTTGTGTGTTTGTGTGCGTGTGTGTGTTTTACAGGTGCTTTGTAATGGGCCCGGGACATGCATACCTCTGTGTGTAGCTGGATTGCTCCTAGGAATCCTGGGGCTCAAGAGGGTCTTGCTGGTGTATGTGGAGAGTATTTGCCGTGTTGAGAGCCTCTCCCTGTCTGGAAAGATCCTTTACTACTTTGCTGACTACTTCTTTGTGCAGTGGAAGCCTCTACAAACTAAATATCCCAAATCAATCTACATTGGGAGGATAGTATGAATGAACACTTGACTCGAGAGAACATTATCATTTTATACACAATATTCAACGGTGACCTTTAATAGTCCAAATGTATGTACCATTTTATGTTGATTTTTATATTCACTGTCTGGTCAATTACAGATGCTGTTACTGGTGTGCACAGTTTAATGTTACAGTGAGTTGCACGGTATTTGACATGCTCTATGATTTCTGCAGTGTGTGTCCTTATTCCCCCACTTCCTTTTATTTGATATACAGAAGACTGGCTGCTGAAAAGTGCGGTCAAGAAAAATACAAGCAGCCAAACCAAACACCACACCATACCAGTGTGTTGTTCTAGCTGAACGAGATAAGACTGTATCAGTCATTCGGGTACTTGACCTTTTTAACCTAAAATACTGTAGTGTTTTTCTCTGCCTTTGTGCTCAGTGCTCGCTCTTAGAAGCCTCGAGTCACATTGTAAAGTTTCATGTCCATATACTGTGACTTCTGCTACAGACACTGTGTGTGTGCGTGTGCGCGCGCGGTAATTAAAGGTATTGGGGTAGAGTGAAAACACTCAAAATCCTAATCTCAGAACATATACGTGCATATATAACATATATGATAAACGTATACAAACATATATAATAAACGTGTTATTTTTTGGAACATCAATTAAAAAAATTAAAATGATAATTGCTTTGCTTATAACTGTATTAATGTGTACATATATAATTGTCTCTTTGGCATAAAGTTTTCCCTCAGTCACAGGGCTTGCTCTTGACATGACTAGGATGTCCCTGAACAGTTGACTGGTTTAAGGGTTTAAGAGATTTCACATGTACACCTTATGATTGGTTTTACTTGTGTTTTCAGATCTTCTAAAGGCAGATAGAAAAAGATCTTCACACATTTGAGATGAGATTAGAAGATAAATACACCCTTGTAAGATGTAGAGGCATGATGTGTGTTAATAGCCTTCTTGATGACTGGTACTACAGCAAGGTGACTGTTATTATTGGCAGCTGTTTGCAGTGATTATCAATCACATCAGGATGAGCACTCATGTGGAAGAGCTCCAACTTAGACCTGTCTAGACAGAGGGTGATGAGAAAGAGAGAGCAATCTTGTATGTCTTTGTGTCATTTTGCAAGTGTTATCCCTTGAGAGATCCTTTTACATGCACTGGTGGAAACGTATGCTTTGTGGCACCTGGGTTAATGTTTCAATCTTTTTTTTTATAGATCACAAATTAAAGCTCCTCTTCATTAAATTCTTCTTAATTAAACTAATGTTTATCCTCATTTCTGAAACTTTTGTATCCATCTAATAATTAATGTGATATTTGAGATATGTACATATCATATTTCAGGCTAAAATAAGGAATTTTAAACTCTGCTAGTGTTCAATAGAAAGTGTTATATCCAGGTCAATAGTGAAAGAAATTAAAATAACACACTACACTCTCAAAAAGCAGGTTATCCAAAAATGCAAAAATAAATTGGAGTATAACATGAACAAGAGTACTTTCCAAGGTTTCCAAAATATCCTGCCTAAAATAAAAAAGAATAATAAAATAGAAAATGCAGTATTTTGTGAAACTTGAGATATCACTCTTCACGAGAGCCATTAGATCACATTTGCAGCTACAGGGTTATATTTTACAGTGAGTGATATATATATATATATATATATATATATATATATATATATAGGCCTTTTTGCTTTGTAAGCTGTTCCCAGTGTTGACCAAACTGACAGTCCGAGAGACAATAGAATAGAAACTTGATTATTCCAGTCTGCTTTGGTGGTTTTATTACCTGTTTAACAATGGTCATGTAATAATGGTTTATTTATTTATTTGTTTGTTTGTTTTTATTAATAAATGGATTTAATAATAAATGGTGAGTGAAATTTCTTGTTTAATCAAAGACAACACCACAGGTCCTGGATACAATTTTTCAAAAGGAATATTCTTTCCAAGAATGGCAATTGTTTTATTTTAGGCTATTACTGTCTATTAAAATAATTTATTTTACTGTTTTAAGGAAAAGAAAATAGCTTTTCCATCTTTTTGAATGAAATGATGAATCATTATTTAATTTCTCTTTGACAGTTCGTTCACATGGTGCCAGTAGTTGTGCAGCTGAGAGCATGTGTATGAGTCAGGATTTAAGCAGTGGTTTATTATAATAAATATACTCGCGGCTTCTGGTTTGAATGGGTTGCTTGTTAAGCAGCCTTTGAAATGGTTCATATATAAACTGTAGGTACATTTTGAAGTTGTCCTAATGTGCTTCAGATAGCACAGTATGCTTCATCCTGATCAGTTGTTTTGAAATTATAAAATCTAATATGCTGAATTTGCAATAATTTAATGAGACTGAGTAAACAAAGTATTTAGGACCAGTGCTTTGGTCTCTCAGCAGATGCGACCAGCAGAACAGCTGTGCGTGTGGGCGGAGTTACGTATGTAAATCAGACAACTGCGATTGGCTGGAAAAAACCCGTCCGTCGTCTTGCTACAAAAAAAACCACACGCACACACGCACAAGCCCAGCTAAAAAGCGAGAATTTTCCGAGTGAGCTCAGAATAACAGCGCTGTCGTCCCGTAAAGAAGCCGCACTCGGGCGGAGTTCATGACTTTTGCGGATCGCTGAATTACACCGTCTGTGATCTGAAATCAAGTCAAACTCTCGCTCTCCAGGGGTTTGTTTTTGCGACACAAAGACGTTTTAAAGCAAAGAAACATGGCTCAGTTCAACAAGGGACCAGCCTACGGATTATCTGCAGAAGTTAAAAGCAAGGTAGGCCTGGTCTAACTTTCTCACTGCTACAGGACCCGGAGAGACGCGCAGAGATGCTGCAGAGCAGAGGATTCAACAACCGCCGGGTAAAGAGTGCTGGGTCCGTCTCAGGACCCCGAGACCGGCCGTGTCTCAGTACAGTTTGATTTTTTTAAAGAATATATATATATATAATACTTAAATAATGTCCTATCCTGTTTTTCCCTTCTTGCTAAAAGCTTAAAGAGGATTTAAAGTAAACAGTGATTATGTTAAACACCCTAAAGGAATCACTTTCATTCTTATTTGTCCACCTGAAGTTCTTTAGACATGAGAAAGTTATTATAATCTAAAGTTCCCAGCTTTGAAGTTACATCATAAACCTTTTTGAATTTATTTATTTCATTCAGATCGACTTTTAGACGATGTTATCTGCACCCTAAATATTGGATTCTTCATTTGTTTGTTTGTTTTAATGGAATTCTAAGCGCCTTTAGATTCATTCCAGCTCCTTGGTTATAATTAGAGGCACTTTGTGGATGAATGAATAAAGACGCGAAACCAGGTCCATTGTATCCTATTGTCCGCCTCTGTGGGCGGGGCCTGCTCCTCTGCCCTCTCCTCAGATACTACTAATACTAATACTACTAATACTAATAATACTAATACTACTACTAATACTAATAATACTACTAATACTAATAATACTAATACTAATAATACTAATACTACTAATACTAATACTACTACTAATACTAATAATACTACTAATACTAATACTACTACTAATACTAATAATACTAATACTACTACTAATAATACTACTACTACTACTAATACTACTACTAATACTACTAATACTACTACTAATACTAATAATACTAATACTACTATTACTAATACTACTACTACTAATACTACTACTACTAATACTACTAATACTAATAATAATACTAATAATAATACTAATACTAATACTACTACTAATATTACTAATACTACTACTACTAATACTAATACTACTACTAATACTACTACTAATACTACTACTAATACTACTACTACTACTACTAATACTACTACTACTACTAATACTACTACTAATGCTACTACTACTACTACTACTAATACTACTACCAATGCTACTAATACTACTACTAATGCTACTACTACTAATACTACTACTAATACTACTATTAATGCTACTACTACTAATAATAGCATGTTGCCACCTGCCTTCATTATTCACTTTCAGTTTATTTCATGTGTTCACTGTTCTGTTATCAAGTGGTCTATAATATTAATGAAGTTTTGCATACGATGTCTGGTTTCACACCAAACCGGGTGTCAAAATATAAATCCGAGTCTCTAAGCAGGCAGGATGTTCAGTGAGACAGCGGAAATGCCTTGCAAATTCTTTCGTGGATGACGTCATTACATACCCATTGGATTTAGGGAGTTAAGAGTTGTAGGTTATATTCTATAGAGGTCTTTGCAGGCACTATTCACCAGCTTTGTGAACATTTCCTGAGCGGTCATTGTTCCAGTAGATTAATGTTGAAAATAATGGGTGTTTTGAAACACAGGTATTCTAACCATTCCAGCAATATATACTCACATTACCGTATAATAATAATAATAATAATAATAATAATAATAATTAGGAGAAGAAGCAATATTAATGTGAATGTATTTAAACTAAATGTGTGATCATAAATGTACTGCTAGAATACATGTTAGATGAATAGGCAGACTGCAGAACTTTAAAAAAGCTTTAAGCCTAGCTCACATGTAAGCAATCACGGCCGAATGTACAAGCGAATTTTAGTTTGAGGGTAATTGAATATATTTTTGGAGGTAGTTGGTTTTCGAATCGAATTCGAGGTAAATGGTCCATTTTCGCGGTTTTGGAAAAGTTTTGGACCTGCTCAAAATCTGGTGCAATTTGTTGATGCAGAGTGGCTCGAATACGATCAAAGAGCTTTGGAAGCAGTTCGGTCCTTTTTGCTTGTTTTTGAATCGCTCAAGCGACTGATTTTTGCACGTCACGCGAATCCACCCATTTTGACAAAGAAAAACCCATGAAATTATGACACGTCACGTGAATCCGCCCCTTTTTTACAAAGAAAAACCCACGAAATGATGCACAGGCCACGCGAATTCGCCCCTTCTATAAAGAGGTGGCCAGCGGAAGTCCTGAGCACCTTTATTTATACTTTTGTTTAAAAAATAAAATAAAATCTGCACGTTTCCTACATGCAACATGCCTCTTGCCATCTCACACATGTATTATAAAAATACAATATTATTTCTAAATATAAATGGTTGTTCCGGTGTCAGTGTACTTACTGCTCAAGCTGCTTTTCACAACAGACAGAGGAACGAGCATCTCAGATCTGTTCCATTTGCACCAGGATCTGATTCTTTGGGGTGTATTATAGGGGACATATGGGAAATATATATATATATAGGCTATGCAGTAATCTATTGCTGTATTTTTTTTTTTATTTATTTTGAAAGCTGAACTAGTCAAAATAAATAATAAATCCCCAGGTTTAATTATTCAAAACCCCTAACAGGTAATTATGGTCTGATCTGACATGGAAGGAACGCATCATAGAGGAAGTTTTTTCCACGCAGCTCTACGCTTCACTATCTCACATACACACGTCCGCGTTTTAGCTACCAACAGTGCAGAATGAAATAGCGGCTGTCCCATAAACCAAAGCAAATACACAACTAATTCAACCAGACCCAGTGGACTCAAGACAATCAAATGGAGGTTACATGTTAAATATACAGAGAAATAAAAGCATAAAAAGTCATTAAGAAAGCACTTGGATTTGTTTTATTTACATTTTAAGGGCAGGTTCAATACAATACATGACACACAGCCAGTGAAGGGTCATGGATCCTCAATGATAATCTATACTGAAGGTTTTCGATGAAACCGTGCATTTTTTCAGCCAGCCAAACCCAAAAAAAGTTGCACTATTTCGCGGCCATATCGCTTACATGTGAGTACAGCCGTGAGCTTTCTGTAGGAACCCACAAGCTGTTTAAGTTATAGCTCCTCTGGTAGCCTTTCAGGGTTTGCCTGAACCATGTGACCCACTTTCTGCTGCAAAGCCTTTGCACATGCATTATAATAATGAACCGAAATCTGTTTCTTTTATAATAAATGATTTTGGTTTTCAGCACAAAAAAAAAAAAAAAAAAAAAAAAAAAAAAAAAAAAAAAAAAAAAACCCACACACGTTACAGACATGACACAGGTTAACATGTGAGAAAACAACAAGCAACAGCAGACACACACTCCTACACACAGTCTCCTCTGGCTGTGGTGTGCTGCTGACTCATTGATCTCAGCAGGTCCTGGCCTGCTTTAATGATCCACTGCTATGGTGTCTCACACACACACACACACACACACACACACACACACACACACACACACA
>JBCNYH010000001.1:24691233-24705649 GCA_039654325.1 Tandanus tandanus
AAACCTTTGGCAAAGAACTTACAAAACGGAACTGAAGTTTGTTTTTTTGGGAGGAAGGGGTTTTGTGTGTAAAAAAAAAAAAAAAAAAAAAAAAAAAAAAAAAAAAAAAAAAAAAAAAAAAACCCAGCCAGTCTACTGTACAACCAGCAGTTATTTTTTTCATGGCAACAAAAATTAAAAACAGTGTTTATTTAATAGGAATTATTTATTAAATTGAATGTAATTGAATCATATTGTTTTTAGAACTTTTCAAAGACGTAAGCTATAATTGCAAAATTGATTTCTTTTTATTTCTTTATTTTTAATCTATGTCAGCAGCAGGAACCAGGAGGACTTGATAACTGTAATTGGCTGTTTTATTTTTTCTTATTTTGAACTCTAACAGTGGAGCATAAATTTGCTTTTGTTATGAGTGTTGCGATCCACTTTATTGGACTGCATCTTATCTTCTGTATTTAAGGAAAAGTCAGGTGGATAATTAGGTTTCAATAGCAATAACAGAAGGTTGAAGTTTTTTTCATGCGGTTCGTTATGTCTCAGAGACTTGCTGGTCCTGTTTCTCTACTTCGACATCTTGTTTTCTTGAAAACTGAGTATGCTGCTGTTTCCATGATTGTGTTTTGTGAATCAAGGAGACAGTCATTCAGTGTGCAAGACTCCCTTTCTTTTTTTTTTTTCTACTACTATTTATTACTACTTAATTATTTTTACTAAATTGTTTAGTTGTTCAAATCTAGAAGTTATCATTGTTAACAGTCACTTGAGTGCCTTTTAACCTTAATTATTCCAATTTCAAGGCTGGCTTGAGATGGGTAAATGGAAAAGAATGTTTTCAGCATATTCGTCACCCATCCCTGCTTACACAATAACATACTTAAGTTTATGTCATTCATCAGTTTACACAATGGCTTGATTAGCTGGCTTGATTAACTTAAAGGGGTAGGGATGTCAATGCTTTGTTTAAACAGTCATAATTGTCCCTTAATGATGAACGTTTTATACAAAAGTTATCTTTGGCTCTGGTAGTCTTGAATAATGATTGGTTTAAAGCAAACATGTCAATAGGATGCTGTTTCCAACAATTCGTTGCTATTGTATGAAATGCATCAGGGAAAAAAGTGGAACTGTAGTTCATTAGTCCATTTCTAAGGGTTGTATGGTTGAGTCTAAAGAAGTATGTTCTGAGAATAAGCATTTGGCTGATACTAATCAAAAGCACTCGATCCATATCAGATCAAATTTGACATTTTACAGTCTGTTCCACTGTTGTATTGTTCTGTAAACACATTCTGTTGAGTAACACGGCTTGCATGTAAACACAAGACATGAACACTGAAAGTGTGCTACCACTATAAGCCTCTAAAGTTTCTCATAACTTGTCAGTTGATGTTAGATTTGTTGCTAAGAGGAAACTGTTAGTTTCAGATCAGAACTGGGTATCAGGCCTACCCTAAGGCTTTGAGAGTACTATCATGAATTTTACCACAGAAACTTCCAAATGTTATTTATATTTTCAATACTTTTCCGGGGGATAGATTGTACCTAGTTTGGAGGAATTTTAAAATACTCTGGTTTACTCTGGCATGAGAAACAATCTCACTGTAGTATATTAATATTTGTTCATGGCACACAAAACCTGTTCACTTTTAGACTTTCCCCAGGGTTTTTTTTTATGAGACACTGGAACAGGACTCACTGTAGAAGTACCAGGAAGGAGCTGAATGGCTCTGTGCTCATCATTTTGCAAGGAAGATGCCGGACTTAACTGGGAATGACTGAGTTGAAAGAAAAACTTGGGAGTGGCTTTGGTGTAACCAAATCCCGGTTAGTTCTCTATGCTACATTCCAGAAAGATTTAACGTCACTGCTCATATGGCTAGAGAGACTCTGTGGTCTGAAGACTTGCTGCATTGCCTGCAGTATGCTGACCAGTAAAATTTTCCTGGATTGGTTCAAGCTGTGTAAAAGGCTGCGGCTATTAACCCTGTATTGCCATTTTAGGTCAGACAGGAAAGTCCATTTCCTGAGGCCATTGTTGTCCTGTTTTTGTCTTCCATATCCTTTGCAAATGTTTTGAAGTTAAGGATTTTTGTGTGGCTTTTACAAAAATATGTTAAGAGCTTTTTTCCTAATGTATTTGCCCAAACCTTGAGGGTTCACCCACTGTTCTTTTACTCCTGGAGTAGTATTTTTAGGGAAAGCATTTTGTTTAAAATTTTCTGTAAACGAGATCGCTCTATGAGGGTACTTCAAAAAGTTCTTGGATTCATCCAAGGAGGAGATAAATTGTTCTTGCATTATTTTTCATCATGGTGTCCTTTAATTTCAATGCACTTGGTCCACTAATGTTCAAGCTTTTCTGTCCCTTTGTGGAAGAAGGGCACTTGAGCCTCCAGCAGTAAGGAAGTCCTCACTTGCTTGTCCAAGCATTTGCTGTGTTTTCATTTGTAATTGAGTTAAAGTGTTGAACTCTTAAGTCTGAAAAGACTTTTAAATACTTGCTGACCAGTTTTTACTTATGCAATAAACAGGAGTATCTCCTGTAATATTTTGGATTCCCTCACCCCTATTAGGAAAAAAAACAATTACTAGCCTCTAAGTGGACTATATCTTGATGACAATTGGTAATCTGTGACATTATCTGACAATGCATGAGAAAGGTCCTCTTGCTTGTCTCGGAATTGGAACGAGGGAGTGACCACAGCCTACAGTGAATTCTTCCTGGTGGCTGCTCTCACATTCCAGCTTAGAGGCCAGTAGTTCACTGCAATCCAGCCAAAACTGAACTTCACTCTGCTGAAGAGAGGGGACATTAGGATTACAAAGTCCTGAGGGCTTTTGTGCAAGGATACAGTTACCCATGTGGTTTAAGCACAATTGAGCATTTTTTATGTGGATGCTTGGTTTGACTTTTACTTGGTATTACTGTCTTGGCCTCAGTGTCCTGGCTCAGTGTCAGCCGAACAGAGAAGATGGTGGCAACAAGTTAATATTTACATTGGGTTGAAAAGTTATAGTTAGGACCAGCAATGGAAACTAAATATTTCTCTCATGGTTCTCTTTCAGCAGCCTGTATTAAAGGTATGAATTCACCAGTCAATATCCTATGTGTTGTATCTTCCATTATCAGTTCATTTTGGCTGAATACAAAGGTTTCCCAGTGAACCCAAACTAGCTCACAGGCTTAGTATCTCTTATTAACCGTTTTACATTTTGTTTTGGTTCTGTGCCTGTTAACTATACCAATTACAAGACTGCGTGACTGGAGGAATGATCTTGCACACCGATTCGCAGAAAAAAAAGCATACGATTAGCGAATGGTTTCAGAAAGGCATTGTGGCCGATTCCATTTTATTCCTAAGAGAGAACACTGAAGTTTATGCTTATTTAAAATGCCTGGTAAGTGAATGGGCCCCTTTAAATTGTGTATATTAGGTACTTTGCTGTTTTATTAACTAAATCCTACAGTTATGATTGGTCTGTCTATGTGTATTTAAGTTTTAGACTGTTGACAGCAGAAGGTGTGCTGAAGGCCATCTAGGCTGCTTAATATGTAGTGTAGGCTCCTGTTTATCATATTTTGCCTGTGGGTAGTGATATTGTTTGCTTAAAGAAAACTGGCTTGGTTTGTAATGCTGTAACCTTCACAAGTGTAAAAGATTCACACTTAATCATTGTTTGCGTTCTTATCATGTGTGCTGTCCTTTTAATATGTAGCTCACCAGATAAATATCATTTCATGGGTTTTGTCTTTGAGTTGACTCTAGATTAATGTTAAGTGGCATTCAGTATGTCTGCTGGGATTGAAATTAGTCGCAGGTTTTATTTATTTAACAGCAATGATGTGATTTAATGGTGCTAGATTCTTGACCTTCCATTATATGTTTGCGATGAATACTTGGCTCACAAGTAGAATTGTTGACTTTAACACTTGGCCATTTTACCATGCCGTGCCATAAATGGCATTTAGCAAATGTAGAAAAAGAGCCAGTGAGCCAGAAGTATCCACGCTCTGATTCACTGATTACATGGTGTTCAAGGAACCATGTGTCTGTGATGGATCACGTGTCTGAAAGCATGCACAAACATTAGATACATAAGAGATAATACAAGCAACACAGCATTCTTTTCTATCTTAAATTGAGCAAATGGCAGGAACCTTAAAAATTATGAACCTTCGAAATTCATGATAGAAAATAAAAATTTCAGTATATCTAAAAAAAAAAAAAAAGCTGTTTTGAATGCACTTGAAGCCTTGTGTAACTGATATATCTGGTCCTAAATGGTGGTTGTGATTTTGACATGGTTGAACACAGTGAAGCTGGAGAGTGAGCATTATAAATCCCTTCTGGAGATGCAGAGCTTTCTGTGATCATTCTAGAAGTTGATCACAGTTCTAGAAGATGAGAAAAAAAATGCAGTACCACTCATACTTGTAGCATATGTAGTAGTAGTAGTGGTGGTGGTGGTGGTAAAAGTCTGTTTTTTTTCTCTAACATGCCTTTGCTTTTGCCCCATTTTCACATTTAGATTGCACAGAAATATGACATGCAAAAAGAAGAGGAGCTCCGTTTCTGGATCGAAGAGGTGACGGGCATGCCCATTGGAGACAACTTTCAGAAGGGCCTAAAAGATGGTGTCATTCTATGCGAGTAAGTTAATGTACATTTACGGCATTTGGCAGATGCCCTTATCCAGAGTGACTTACATTTTTCATTCATTTATATACAACTTAACAAGTGACGGTCTTGCTAAAAGACCAGCAAATGCAGCTTGGTGATACTGGGAATTGAACCACTGACCTTCGAGTCACCGATTCAGAGCCTTAACCACTGAGCCACCACTGCCCCAATATACTGTAGATTAATGAAAGGTGTATGCGTGCGTGTGAGTAGAGAGACTGCAAGAGCGAGTGCAATCAGATCTCTTTGTACTCTGTCATATCCCTCCTCCTGGGAGCTGACATGGAGGCCATCTCCTTGTCAGCACTGTGTGAGCTCTCGTTACTGTATTGTATGTTGAGACTGTTGACTTCGTGTATATGTCAGATTTAATAAAACCTCTATTACTGCACTGCTCGTCATTTTTAAAGTTAAATATCTTTTCCATAGACTTCTTTTTGGTTACAGCATTCTCTTTATGTCTAGATTATATTTCCATTTATTTGAAAATGTAATAAAACTGCCTTACTAAGATTTGTTTCTGTGTCATTTTAGGTTAATAAACAAGCTACAGCCAGGTTCCATAAAGAAAATCAACAACTCACAGTTAAACTGGCACAAGGTAGACCTACTGCTGTGGCAATTTTCCACCCAAAGGCAAAACTTTTGTTGTGGAAAATGTGTTCATTCAGTGTCCTGGAAAGCAGAGATTTAATACAAGGAATAAGCCTATGTGGTGTTACGCAGCAGCATTCTGCATAACCACTGTGTGCTGTGGCAATAGTGAAAAAACATGGTTGATATGTGTTATTGTGTCCTAATACAATTTGTGTAAAACAGCTTTTTTTTGTTGTTGTTGCCATGTCTCCGGTAGCTGGAGAACATTGGGAATTTCATCAAAGCCATCCTAACCTATGGCTTGAAGCCCAGTGACATCTTTGAAGCCAATGACCTCTTTGAAAATGGGAACATGACACAAGTCCAGACTACACTACTCGCCCTTGCAAGCATGGTATGTTCGAATGCTCTGTTACACACTAGAAACACTATGAGACTTCTTATGAATCAGCTTGTCTTGTGTTTATGCTTAATCCATGCAACATGCACTGATGTGGGATTACATCTAATTATATTACTTTCTGCAGGCAAAAACTAAAGGCCTTGATACAAAGGTTGACATCGGTGTGAAATATGCAGATAAGCAGCAAAGGCATTTTGATGATGAAAAAATGAAGGCTGGGCAATGTGTTATTGGACTTCAGGTCAGATATACATTTCAGCAACGTTTAATATCTGATTGAGTGTTCGCAACTGTTATTGTGCTATATACTATTATGTGGGAAAATTAATTTACATTTGTTGTTCTAGATGGGGACTAACAAATGTGCAAGCCAGGCTGGCATGACTGCTTATGGCACACGAAGACATCTTTATGATCCAAAAACCCAAACGGACAAGCCGTATGACCAGACTACCATCAGCCTTCAGATGGGTACGAACAAAGGAGCTAGCCAGGTACACCCACTTAACAAAAGTTATGTTAAAAGTGTGTGATGAGTAAATCTAGTTCAGTGGCACTGAGCTATAGATGAACGTCTGCCAAAGGAAAATACTGAAATTTCAGGGGTTTTGATCACATTATACTTTAAATGTGCATTGTCTCATTCAGCAATATAAATCACATGATTGCGTCTCTAATTATTATTATTATTATTTTTTATTCTTTACACTATTTGTATTTGTGTTAAATATATTTCTCCCTGTGCTGCATCATCCTCTAGGCTGGCATGCCTGCCCCAGGCACCAGAAGAGACATTTTTGATCAGAAAGTTGCTGTCCAACCTTTGGACAACTCAACCATCTCCTTGCAGATGGGCACCAACAAGGTGGCATCTCAGAAGGGAATGAGTGTGTATGGATTGGGCAGACAGGTCTATGACCCCAAATACTGTACCCCAGCTACAGAGCCAACGATCCATACCAACGGCAGCCAAGGCACAGGCACAAACGGCTCGGAGATCAGCGACAGTGACTATCAGGCGGAATACCAAGAGGAAGAGTACCAGGGCAATTACCATGATGAATACAGTGGCCACTACAATGATCAGGGTATTGACTACTAGAGAGGGGTGCATCATTACTCAAAACAGTATTAATGCAATATATTTTCAACAGAGCAAGTCTTTTGCTATCATCACTAGTGTTTGTTTTTGTATTAAGGGATAAGAGAAAGAGAGGGTTGTTGCCTTGTGATCCTGCCGCTACGGTAGAAGACCTTTTTTTTAAGCTGGCCATGTTGTACTATAGTCATATTTAAGTATAAGCAGTATAAGATACCTAAAAACTGTTATGTTAAAATTGAGAACTTGTTTTAATGAAGAATGGAGAACTGTGAAGAAAATATTCCACATTTTCACTATGCAGAATTCGCTACATGGAGGTCCACTTTTTTATATATATCCTGTGATTTTTTTTTTTCTTTTTAATAATTTACTTTTCATTCATCTCAGAGTGAATCAGTCTGAAGTAGCAGTTTAGCTTAACCAGTCGATCTTGTCTCTACTGCATTATAAAAGGACTGAGGATGATAGTAAACTGTGTATAACGGGCAGAAAATATATAACGAAAGCATTTAAATCATCCCATTTGTCCTTTTACATCACTGGAAGTTTTAGTTTTTCATATCTATGAAATGCCAAGGCTTTAGTGCTTATAAGAGAGTTGCTTCTTTAGACTGGATTATCAACAGTTGTTTTAGTTTCTGGCTTTTATCAAATAGTTTTATCAGTGCCATAATCTTTAGAGTTCTTATACATTCCACTTCCACTGTATTTATTGTTATTTTATCATTTAAACTGTTTCTCTGTCATACGGTTCTTTTTATGAATAAATTGTCATAAAAACTTTTAATGTCTGGATTCTTTAATAGAATCGTAAATCTTCATATTTTTTTAAGGCTACCCTCAGAGAACTTATAGAAAATATTTGGATACCGCTCCATGAGCCAGTGGCCCAAGATGTCTGGAAATAGTTATTTAATACCTTTGAGTGGAAAAGCAGGCTCTGAAGTTGAGAAACTTTGCATAAAAGTCATTGAAAAGAAAATTGCATTTTGTGCTAATACATGAATATACAGTATGATAGGTTGGGGTTTAACATGGTTTACTAAAGAGTTAACATTTTGGCTTGCATGTAATTATTTGAGGGTAAAACAGAATATTTTCTGAGCCGTGGTTCTTCACCATCATCCCTCAGTCAAGAGTAATGTGCTCAAACTGCTGCACAGATTGCTCAGTACATCCAACTTGGTAAATAGAGGCAGGTTCACTGAGTTCAGCCAATATCCACAACTTGATCTGGGTCATTGACATTCTGAACTGGTGGTTTTAGATAACTTGTACAGCTCTGCTTTTTTTTTTAACAAAATATGTAACAGTGCATTGACATGAAAGCTAAATATAAATAAACTAAATATAAAAGATAAAGACCATCCTTAACTTGGAATATCAATGACTGAAATGCTTCACACTCCTGGAACTACAAAGAAAGAATTTCTTTACAAAATTGCCCAAAGGTAGCTTACAGTACAGTACAGTTTGTTCCTTTCTGTCAGTGTATAAAATTTGCTTATTCTTTTCAATTCTATATGTGTTAAAGCTTTTAATAGTGCAGTACCTGATACTCAGGTTTTTGTCTGATGTGCCATTGTGAAATCTCCCAAAATAAAGACAGACAAGGAA
Organism: Tandanus tandanus; assembly: GCA_039654325.1. Taxonomy (NCBI): domain Eukaryota; kingdom Metazoa; phylum Chordata; class Actinopteri; order Siluriformes; family Plotosidae; genus Tandanus; species Tandanus tandanus. The sequence goes on from JBCNYH010000001.1 coordinate 24,699,635, forward strand.
AGTATCTGAATGTCAGCCTTTATAAGAAAGCTATGGCATTCATTGGAACACTGCCGCCCTCCTTTTCCCCCTTACGCCACTGCAGACGAATAATCAGTGCTTTGTGCTAGCTGTGGAATCCAGGACCAAAACGCAAGGCGCAATTATAGGGAAGGCCCCCCCAAAAAAGCCTGTTACCGCAGCAACCACCAGGACAGAAACCTAACCAGTCTTGTAGCATAGCACACGAATGAACGCATTCAATTGCAGTTTTCCTTCACTGCTTTGAGTGTGATGAGCCAAAACCATGTTTAAACCTCAGCTATACTCAAGCCTGATGATTGATAGTATGTTTACTGAGTCACATTCCTAAAGATTCTGCATTTGAGCAATGGTGGTATTTCATCCTCATGCCTCTGGCATTTTGCGTTCTTCATGACTAGTGAGCTTTTTCAAACAACAGCCAAGTGTGTATCTTTAAAATACATCTATTAAATTTTTTAGAATCCTGAGAGATAGTGGGTTGAAGTTATATTTCAGAAAGGACTAATTGTCCCCTATTGGCATTTTGCATTTCTTGAATCAATCACTTCTCACTGAAACGTGATAGAGGTCTTCGGCAGTCCAGCAGCATGTCACATATCCAAAGACAATAGTGAGTGGAGGTGAACTGTGTCTGTGAAAACAGTATAAGGACAGCAGTCTGGACTTTATTAGAAGACTACTTCTGCTCACTTTAGGTTAGAATGTAACTCACCTCACCTCAACCCAGGCTAAAAAGGGGGGATTTGGAAGCTGACAAAAGAAAGAAGTAGAATACCAGGAATGAGGATACATTCAGCTTTAGCCAGACACACAGGGTGTGAAGGAGGGAAGCAAGAAAAGGGAGAGGGGGATTTCCTGGAGCTGACGAGTTGCTGATCACAGTGAGATACAGCCCCCTTGCTGATAAGAGCTTAGTCTGATCCAAGACCAGTTGAAATGACTGGAGGGCTCTGTGTGTAGCTGACACACTGCTTCTACAGGTCCTGACACAAAACGGATCTGCTCTAGTATTGTTATAGTTTTAGCCTTCTTTTGTTTCCATTTTCTACAATCAGCAATAAAATTCCTTTCATGCCTTTGTAAATGGAACCACTTGCAATGAGTCTTTTATTAATCTTGGAAAATGCGGCACTGAGTGATCTTCTTTAATAGTTTTAAAAAACTTGTGCACATTTACAATTTAAACTGTCATAAATTTAGGTTGTTCTTTATCCGTGAGATTTTAGTGTCCTTGAATTTGGATGTACTTATGGAACTAGTTTTTACATTTTATGAATATTCTTGAAATCCAGGGCCTCACTGGATGTAAGTACACATTTTCCAGCAAAACATTTAAATCCACTAATTTCAAAAAGTGTGAGAGACTGAACCATAAATAAAAAGCGAGGAAATACTACATTTTGCTCATAAAAGAATACTTTTTAGGGGCTATGCAAAGGGCTACTTGATCACAGATAACGAATATATTTTGGGACGACACAGTGGCATATCGGTGAGCACTTCCACCACACAGCAAGTTCTTGGTTTCGAGCCCCATGCTCAGGGAGGGCATTTCTGTGTGAAGTTTGTATGTTCCCCTGGAATTTACTGGGATGGGCTCCACCGTCCACATGACCCTAATAAAGGCTAAAGTGGTTTGGAAAAAATTAAATGAAAATATAGTACAGAAAAAATAATCATCACACGATATCATATATGTAGGCCTTCTTTTTATGTACCTTCTCTTGTGAATTGTATGTTTCTCTGTCCAAACATTACTTAATTTTCTTAGTTAGTTAGTGGTCAGCCTAGTCTCATGGCAAAGTGACAGGAAAGATATATTCTGCATGCCATACCACAAATTAGTGCCTGTAACTGAAAATTTTAAATTAAAATTGAAAAAGTGTCAGTATTGAATCCTCCATTTGGTAAAAGCAAAGGTAATACTTCTTTAATAGTCAGTAGGTCAACTATTATAATTCTCTTCAAAGTGATGGCCCGAGCCCTACATATTTCTTTGGTCAGAATTATGTCATTGTATTTTAATCATGAAACACATATTCAATGGGAACCTAAAGGTTGAGTACACTGCTTTACATGTGACATTTACTGATAAATTGAGTCTGGTGGTGGTCCTGGCACCTTTGCTGTAAGGCCAAAAAAATAAATTCACCTGGCTATTATTTGAAGCAGTCAATTTGTGTATACATTAAATGGTTAGGATTTTTCAGAAGTATAAGTACAGGAAAATCAAGTCGGTTGCCAAGAAGTACAGCCATATATATGTATAGTACAACTGTCATTATTTTTACACCTTTCCACATGTAAAATAACCCCCTCCCCAAGAAAAAATTGTTCTTTAAGACTTCTAAAATGTTAGAATGCTAAAAAAAAAAAAAAAAAAAACTAAAAAACAAAAAACATTAAGAAAGAACACTGTGTACCTGTAACTCTCTCTCTCTCTCTCTCTCTCTCTCTCTCTCTCTCTCTCTCTCTCACACACACACACACACACACACATACATACAAATATTTTTTGAGCCTCTTGAACCTTGAACAGAGGTGCACCAATAATCTTAGACTAAACAGTAAGATTTAAGTAATTCTAAACATGTTTCCATTTTATAGTGGAGCATTCCACTGACAGGAATTGTTATTCATTTAGCAGACTTTTCTTTTAAAGCAACTGCATGCACTAGTAAAGTTCATTCCAAGGCAGCAATGACTACAGCAAAATGCTACATTTGAAAGCTGTTTTCATTTTCAAAATGTCTTAAGTATGTATTGCATATATATCCCTTGCATATATTGTTCGAAACGCATGTGACACCAGTAACACATCTGTAAATCCACTGCTTGTTCTGCTGTCATTAATGGTATGACCTTAGAACTGTATATTTGGTATAAGGTCTTTCAGCTTCCATTCCTTTAAATACATGCATAGCATTTGTGTTTGTGGACTTTTGTGTAACTTACCACACTAATATGGAATTTTAAGGTCAGATGCAAAAGTCTGAATAACTGCATATATTTAGAGAATCACACTTTAAATCCAAGCCCCAAGTCTCTTTAAGTGAAATAGGGACTATTTAATCAAAGCTTTTTAACTTTTTATGTGTGTAGACACTGCTGATCTTGGATGATTTTCTTGCTCAGTAATGATTGTGAAATTCCGCTGGTTGACAAACAAACCAGCCGCTGCATTGCCACTTGTGTAATGTTGTAACATACAGCATAAAGTCGTAAAGGTAAAGACTATTTTTGTGTAATCTCAAATCTTTTGTCATGATATACTGTACTGCTGTGGGTTGTAAGAATGTTGAGGGTTCTGTGAAGAGTTTCCACAAAATGAATGGGCCTGGATTGTGCATGTGAACTGTGCAGGTTGGCAGCTGATATTCGATAGCCAGCAGCAGAGACAGGTTCATAGTTTTAGTATATACTACACAGGAACTTCAGCACAAAACACACTAAAACTTTTGTGTGTGTGTTTTGTTTTTCCTTACAAATTTTAATGACGGCAGGCTCACTATATAATTCTAGTGTTATTCCACAGAAAGCAAAAATAAATTGCCAGCACGGAGAATAGTGAAGGCCACAAGACTCATAGAACATCCAAAAGAACATTAGGCCTGTTTTTTATGCAACTTCATTGGCCTGTTTTGAGGAATAGCCCTGTGTTTCCTTGTGCCAGTGGCAGTGGAAGAAGCCTCTTAGCGGTGTGCGACCAGCCAAGACTCCCCCAGCCACTTAACTTAGTATGCTACCCCTTGTTGGTCGGCTGATCCATTAAGTCTATGCATTTAACCTTAAAAATTCTCTGAGATATTGAGACTGAGATAACATCACCATATATTTTAATGCTTCAAGTTCAAAAGTAGTATTTACAGCCATCCACATTGTGTGTGCAGCATTTAGCTGGTTATACTAAAAGAAACTACAGAAATCACAGGAAATTAAGTCACAAGTGTATATTTGTGTCAAGGTACTGTCTGTTTCATTAAGGTGTTTCTGAGTTTGGGTATGATGGGAGCAGGGGGTAGGAAAAGTCATAGGTGGGGAAACATAATGACGATTCAAAACCCATGTGAGCAAGAGACTGGTGAGGATTTACTGACATCCGTGTTTCCCACAGTATCTCTGTTTCCCAGAGAGTGGCTGCAACTAATCAGAGCCAATTTAATCCAGATTGGAACAATTGTTTGGTTGAGTTGGAAAGATCATTCTCATCCTAACTGTTAACAGAAGGATATTTTGTGGACTAAAGTAAAAGGGATTTTTAGAGAGTATGGTATGTTGTATGGTTGGATTTACTTTATTATATCTGCTGTACATAGGTCTGAACAAGGAAAGACTTTGTTTACAGAATCAAAAATCATCAGGGGAAGAGCTCTCTCTCTTGGAGGTATTACAGGCTTGTTGGCTTCTTAACTTCTTTTTTTAGATAGAAAGGCAACTGACTGGCACAACACATGAGTGTGGACTAGCTAACATTTTATTTTCATTTTCTGAACAGATTTATCCTTTATTAGGGTCATGGGTGGGCAGATTTATCCTTTATTAGGGCCAACTGTGGGCAGAGGTGGGGTACACCTTGAACAGCTCACCACACTGTTTCAGGGCCAACATAGACACACAACCATTTACACTCACTTACACACCTAGGGGCAACCAAGAATATCCAATTAGCCTAAAGTCATGCATGTCTTTTAGACTGTGGGCGGAAACCAGATTACCCGAAGCAAACCCATGCAAGGACAAAAAACATGCAAACTCCACTCAGAAATGCATATACAGAAATGAAAGGCAAGCTAACCACTACACCACCATGCCAACTACCTGAGAACATTTCTGAACTAAATTGACTGATAATGCATTATCACCATTTATGAAAAGAATCAATCTGATTTCAGGCTAGTGAAGGAATACAAGCTGTATCAGTGAAATAAACCACTAATAGCAGAGCATAGCAATTATAGAAAGTTCCCTACACACTCATGTTTTACATTTCCATGTACATGAGACCTCATACATACATAATATTTCAACATACACTAGGATCCACACTGAACAAAAATATAAACGCACAAATTATTTAAAAAAAACATTTTTAGACAATATAAAAATATTTAAACAAAACAATTATAATTTTATTCTTGCCTTAATATTGAACCAAAAAAACATGACTGACAATTTTCTGTTAACAATTCATGAGTTATTACAGCCTGAAACAAACAGGATTCAGTGGGCAAAGTTCACAGCACTCAGTACCGAGTGTGTCCGCCATCTGCATCACGTAAAGCGGTACATCTTTGACACATAGAGTTAATAAGATGATCAGTAGTGGCCTGTGGAATGTTGTCCCATTCCTCCTGCAGCACAACTTCGAGCTGGGCCACGTTTTCTGGAACCGGAACATGCTGTCTCCCTCGATGATCCAGAACATCCCAAAGGTCTCTGAATCGACTTCTCAACCGGCTGATGGTGGAATGATGCACACTCAAGTGTACTGACACTGCTGTCACAGACATCCCAGCATTCAGCATGCCAATGGCACGCTTCCTCATGACTTGTGTCATCTGTGGCATTGTGACTAGTGACAAGAGTGCACATTATAAAAGTGGCCTTTTATTGGCCCTGGTGCAAGGATTGCCTGTGTATTGGTCACGCTGAGTGACCAACTCAATGTTATGCATTATGCCACTCATGGGTGGAATAACTCAGTGACTGCATATTCGCACAGGGATGCGGTATAAGTGGGTAACCAGAATTCAGCAGAACAAATCATTCAGTACCCCAGTAAACACTATTTATGAGCATATTTCAATATAGATCAATTTAATTCTGCATTTTTGGTTCGTGCGATTATATTTGTCTTCAGTGTAAAAACCTTTTCATAACCAAGCACATAATATATATGTATCTGTGTGAACATTCATCCATTCATTCATTTTCTGAACCGCTTAATCCTAATTAGGGTCGCGGGGAGGCTGGTGCCCATCTCAGCCGACT
>JBCNYH010000001.1:24720752-24731163 GCA_039654325.1 Tandanus tandanus
CGGCTGAGATGGGCGCCAGCCTCCCCGCGACCCTAATTAGGAATAAGCGGTTCAGAAAATGAATGAATGAATGAACGTACCATAACCATAACCCCTACTTGCCTAACCCTAATCCTAACCCTTACCCACAATTAACCCAAATACGTACCGTAACCCCAACCTGCCTAACCCTAACCCTAATCCAAACCCTTACCCCAATTAACACTAATACTTACCCTACCCATAACCCTGCTTGCCTAACCCTTACCCTAATCCTTACCCTAACTAACCCTTACCATAACCTCTTCACCATAAAATATAATGCTTTCCATTATGGGGACTTGTGTTTTTCCCCATAAGGAAGACAAATCGTCATAATGTGACTGTGTAAACAGATTTAGGAGCTCACAACGTGATGAATCTCGAGAACTCACACACACACACACACACACACAGAGCACACAGTGTTGAGACATGAAGGGAGGTGTATGAATGTCCTCTTTAAGAATGAGAGTGAAACCTGATGCCCACGGCACTGGGCGCTTTGCCCGACAGTAACCTCCTCCACCTCTAGGTTTACTGCATCCTGCTGTAGCATGTCTCGTTTCTGCTGTGCCCATCGAGCTCACTTTTTGTTTTTTTTTGTTTTACCACATATGGCATTAAAATGCGGATAACCGAGCACAGGTCAGCCGCTGCGTTATAATGAGGACACAGCTCTGTTCGGTGGTGTTGTGGAGGAGCGACAGTGCTGCTGAGTGAGCACAGCTCTCTGCTGCTACTGGACACATTGTATCAGCCCATGATGCGCTCAACCGCCGAGCACAAGTAGCCGACAATTACAGCAGCGACGGAACAACTACACCAACCAAGCTAACATGGTTGATATTTGACAAGAGGTAAGCATGGCCGATTTACCAAACAGCCCGTGGTGAATGTTATGATTCTGTTTTTTTGGAGGGGGCTCTGGACATTACGACAATACCTCGCCTACAAAACATCTTAGTACAACAACGACCATGTTTTACCGAATCGAGTGGGTTTTTTTTAAACATAGCACATATATTAGGTATAAGTAAACAAAGATGATGCTGGTGTAGACGTGTGGCTGTGTTATCGTACTGTTCTTACACACTATTTAGCACAATTAGCATGTTTTTCTCCGTCATTTTTAGTTTCTTCACTTAAGTATAAACATATAAAAATCACACATGTAGCCTAGCTCAGCTAAGTAACTTCCACACTGAAACACACTTAACACAAGAGGCTGGGGTTTGTTGAAGCTCATTAAAGCACAGGGTTTGCTACTTTGCATGGAAGGTTTAGTAGTTACATGCTAGTTCTGTCGGTAGAAATAGGCATGAATGTGTAGATTTGACAGAAAACGTCATTCGTGGGACATGCAGCGTTCACCAGCACCGCTGTTGAATGTTTTCAAGTCAGTAGTGCTTTGGGCCAAACGTTCATCTTGTAACAGTTTTTTTTTTTTTTTTTCCCCCTGGTGGTTCGTATTTTCTGTGCAGTAGTGTGTGATAAGTGACAGAATAATCTGTGTAAATCACTTTTCTCAACACAGACATGCACATGGTGGAGAGGACATTTGTGCTCCTGTAGGTCTCAGTTCTGTTTCCCATGTTGTCTCCCTTTCCATGTTTTCCTTTTATTTTAATAGTATGGTCTCACTCACACACACACACACTTTTATTGAAGCATGTTAATCTTTGGTGTTTTGTTCACCTATTTGGGCTTAGGTGTGTGTGCGGTGAACCTGAGAATGGTAATCATTGAACTGACTCAAGGCCTTGAGGAAAAACAGACATGGCAGCAGTGATATCTAAAACAAACAGAGTCTGGCTGTGTTTGCAGTCTTAATATGGAAACACAGCCCTCTAAAATTCAATCTACACACATTATTTCAAAGGAATGAGACCATGTTGCACGACCAGATTCGAGGAGGATTTGCTTTCTAACAGGGTTGCTGTTGTGCTTTCCATATGTTGCTTTGTGACCTGTATAGGCGTTTGCGCTTGACAACTGGCACTTGTGTCACTAAATGAGGAAGAACTTTAAATACGTTTCCATGGCACTGATGCATTAATGTAAAACAGCTACACTATGTTATATTAGAGGTTCGCAGTATGTTATTATCCTTGTTATAATGAGCAAAAAATATTTCAAGCTTCATACTTCATTTGCAACTCCAGCCCTTATATCTTGAGAGTAGTTTGGTCATAAAAACCCCAGAGTGTTTGGAAACACTGAACAAGCCATACTGTATAGAATGTGGGATACTGTGTGGTTAAGGTGATGTGTCACAAACAGCACGTAGGCTTATAGATAAGACTGTGTGTTTAAATTGATGGAGGAAGCATGCAATAAGGCTGGTTTGGCCCAGAGGAGGACAGTGACTGTATGGAAAGTCCTAGTGTGACATGTCCTGATTGCACACACTGCAGCGCTGGCACTCACTGTGTTTATGTGCCGGGTATAAGACTCAGCATGCCTTCACTGTACATTAGTGATTTGCATCTCTTTGTCTTGCAATAACACCTGTATATAATTCTTTTGTGGGGTTTTTTTCTTCTCTTATTTACACTCTCACTCATCACTCACTCATTTGCTGAGCCGCTTAATCCTCCTAGAGTTACAGGGAGGCTGGTGCCTATCGCAGCCGACACTGGGCCAAGGCAGGGTACACCCCAAACAGCTTGCCAGACAATTGCAGGGCAACAAACACACAGCCCTTCACACTCATACCTAGGGTAAATTTGGAACAGCCAGTTCAGCTAATGTGCATGTCTTAGGACTGTGTGTCAGTGGAGTACCCGGAGAAAACCCATGCAAGCATGGGGAGAACATGCAAACACTATTGTGTTAAATTGTAGTTTTTTGACTATATCTGTTAGAGGCCTATTACATGTTTAATGTCCTGTGATGTACGGTGTCTGTACACTGTAACTGAGTTCACTGTAAGGTCCCTGGGAGTAAAATCAAATGACTTGAAGCAGTTAATTTGTAACCAGTTAATATTTACAATTCTAGTTATTGTCATATGTCAATACTTTTCAGTGTCTAATGTGCAGGGCAGGCTGGTGTAATACACACTCACTTTTATACAGTTATAAACTCAGGTGAAAAAATACTTCTGGGGTTTTACATTACTTGGAAATGGTTGTGATAAACAGGTTTGGAAAATACATTAGTCAGAAGTGCATTTAAGTCCTGAAGATGAAATGGAGAAAATGCCTCCTCTAAACTTGGAGAGCTCCATTAATTATGTATTAGGCATAATCCCAGTTTTAGCTGCCATAAAGACTCCACAGAAAGCTTCAATTTAGCATGATGTAAGATGAATAATCCAGTACTGAGGTGTACCGGACAATCATTATTTTTGTTCTTTGAGCAGATGCTGCAATTTACAATTAAGCATTACACAACATTTAGTTCCACTCCACTGATTTGATTTTGCATACCTGTGCTGGGATATTTCACTGTGTGTATCATTCTTCTTTGTCTGTCCTGCACATAGAAATTCATTTCCTAGCTGAAAATGGTTAGTGTGGTAGTGTTGGCATCATCATCAACAGAGCTAAAGACAAATGAACATACTGTACTTTTCATGCATATGACTTTTGACTTAAATCATGAAATCTCATCAGATGAAAAGAAAGAAGAAACGGCAATTTTACTTCAATCACCTTTAAAGGAAAACACTTGGTTTAGAGAACCCTGGAGTAAAGGTCACTATTTTAGCTTCCCAAAGCAGAACACAGCATATTTTTCAGAATGTTTTACGCTGAGATATGCCACCTAGAACATCAAAATAACCGAAATGAAACCAATTTAACAGCAACAGGCATTAAGAAACCTCGCTATAACTCTAACCAATCAAAACATCAGAAGTTCTTGGTGGGATTGTTTGTCATATTAAAGCAATAGCATAGTTGAGGTTTAAGTTGGGGCAGTGGTGGCGTGGTGACCCTACTATCACCGGAATGTCACTGCTGTCCCCCCAGAGCAGCTAACTGGGTTATCAAATGCCAGCCATGTCTCTCACTGTCTGTGGTGAGAGGCATGTAAAACAACCATTGCTGTCGTTTGTAAAGAGTAGGCCATTGAGTTGCCGTCAGCATGTTTCTGCCCTGCGATGGCCTGGCGAGCTGTCCAGTGTGTACTCTGCCCTCGCCCAGAGTCGGTTGAGATGGGCGCCAGCCTCCCCGCAACCCTAATTAGATGATAATGAATGAATGAAGTTTAAGTTTTAATTTTACAGACTATTGCTAGACTGGGAAATGTATGTCGTGATTACAGACAAGAAAAGAGATACAAACAGTGAAATGTACTAGTACTATGGTAAGAATCAGCTCTCATAGAATGCTGCTTGTCCACTCAGAATTAGTAGATCATAACTAACTGTTGTATTTTGCAAACTGACAAGTATGTTGAATGTTTACTATATTAGCCCACTTGATATATTTTAACAGTAGATATGTACGCCAGTTGTAAGTGCTTTTCCTACAGTAGACAGTACTCCAGCTGTTACTAAAGCAGGCTAGCAGTTTGGCAGTACTTTGCATGATTATTACATTGAATTGAAAGATTATAAAAATCTAACATTCAAAATAAAGATGATTTCAGACAGTATTTTTTACAGTGCCTTGAAATTTCAAGTGTAAATGTGTATATCTTCACCCTGAACTTTTACATTTTGATACATACAACCCCTGGAAAAAAATTATGGAATCAATACACTTGAATTATCTTCACCTTGGCTTTTTCTTGTATCAAGTTTAAAATCAAGTATGAAGAATTAATTTATTTTCATGGGTTACAGGGAAGAGTATAGGGTTGTTAATCAACGGGTGTTTTGAAGTCACTGAAGATAACAAAAAAAACACACACAAAAATCACAGATAAGTCACAAGTCAATTTTTTTGGCTTCATGAAGCATACCTCAGACAAATTAATTATTATTATTATCATCATCATCATCATCAATGGCATATATTTCTTCCACAGATTAATAGAGAAAAAAAAGTCATGGAATTACCTTGTAATTTGAATTTCTATAACAAAAACTAGCACAAATCTGACAGAGCAAATTAGTCTGCAGTTAAAAAAGAGTGATAACAAGCTTAGAGCTTAACAAGCTGTCGGACTTGGCTTGTTATGGCCCCAACTGGAGAGTTGTCAGTGGAAACACTGGAAAGGATTATAAATCACAGCTGTGTCTAAAACTTTGCGCAATTATAAACAAAATGGGGAGGTAACATACAGAGAGACCAAGGAAGATATTAAAACATGAGAATAAAAAACTCTAGGATAGAAGCTTTAAAAATAAAAAATAAAAAAATGCACAGTGAAACAAATCTGTTTCAGAACTGTAAGGAATCAGCTGACTGTAATGGGTTTTACACAAAGAAAAGCCAAATTAACCAGCACCAACACCTAAAAAAACACAAGGTTACAGTGGGCTGAAGAGAAGCAGACATGGATTGTGGATGATGATTAGATGAAAGTGATGTTCAGTCATGAATCACTGCATTGGCCAAGGCAATGATGCTGGAACTTTTATCTGGTGCGGTTCTATGTAATACTGCCTGAAGAAAAACACTCAGGGGGAATGGCAATCATTATCTCAACAGTCAGTGCAGAGGAGTACATTTTTCCACGGTTCTCATTCCATTGATTGAAAATAGGTTTTATGATGATAAACTCATTTTTTCAGAAAGACGGTGCATCTTGTCCGCACAAAGCAAAGGATGTTAAATTTTATTTATATGTTATATTATATATAACTTTATGATGTTAAAGGCATCTCAAATTATTTTGACATGGCTCGCAAAAATACAGTCCCACCCAGAGTATTCATTTGAGTCCATTTCGGACACGTAAACACTGTAGGGTGTTAATTCAACATTCTGGGTGTAAACTCAAAACTGGGGATTTTGCTTTGCAGTCCAGATCTCAGTATGATTAAAATTTATGGTGTTATTTAGAATAAATAAATAAACAGTTGGTCTATGACAAGGCTCATATGAGAAGGATGGAACAAGCTGGATGGAGAATATTGTTTTGCATTGGTGAAATCCATGCTTCAAAGAATTCAGACCTGAGAGAGAGCAGGAAAGTACAAATTGTGCTAACCACAAGTACTAACAACTGATTTGTTGTTGTTGTTGAAAAAGTATGCCATTAGTTAAATTCCAAGTCAACACCTTGAACTTTTTATTATGTTTCTCACACCATTCCTGAACGATGTTTGCAGTATGGCAGGGCACATGATCCTGCTGAAAGAGATTTAAGCAGTGCCACCATGAAGGGGTGTCCTTGGTGTGCGATTCGTACCTGTTTTCTTAATTTACAAGCTTTTCATGTAAACCAAACTTGTTGTGTAAACTCTTGCATGAACTATTTATGAAGAAATCCATTTGTATCTAGCTCGGTAAATGTGTTTCATTGTTCTAATACTCTGAAGTAATGTCAGTCAAAAAAGTGTGAATAAAAAAAATCCTGGTGAATGTAAAGTGAACTTCAAAATTCATTCAAAATATTTTTTATGGGAGAGAATCATAAACCATGTGGATTAATTAAATGTCTCGACTCCATTTTATTAATTTATAGAGCACCGATATTGGAGATCTGTGAATTGGCTAATCATCGGGGGCAGCCGTAGCCTAATGGTTAGCAGTAAAAATTGATGGTTATTTGTTGAGTTGATTGACAGGTATAACAGATAGTCATGCTTCATGAACACAGGCATTTTCTGCCACCTGACAGCTTTTGTCACAGAGTTAATGAAGATAACTGTGACAGTGAAATTATGTGGGTACACTGACTATTCTGTCTTTACCTGTGTAGCTTGCTTAAACCATATAATACTGTATCTGTATTAAACTCATGATGTCTGTATCAAAACAGTGCCACTACTGAGATTATAATAAAACCTGAGCCAGGCTGAAGCTATTGTTAAAGCTATTGTTATTCTTTCTTGAGGTATTTACTTACTACTATTTCAGAAGATTGCACAATGCAGTCTACTGCACAAAGCTATTCTTTGTCCTCTTGTGTAACTGCAGTACTTTTATCTTCATAGTTCAATGCATGTCCATAGAAAGTTGAGATAGGCTTTATAACACAGCTTTTTGGAATTTGCTTTCAGTTGCTCTTGTACAGTATTCTCTCTGTCGTCAGGCAGCACCACATACCCAGGTAGCAGGATAGAACTTTTTAATTCAGTTTTATTTGTATAGTACAATTACACTTAACATTGCTGCAAAGCAACTTTACAGAGATTTTGGTCATAAATGTAAACATATTTCTATAGACATTTCCAAAGTAATTCGACACCCTGAGTTTTATCTGTAAAAAATGTTTTATATAAACTTATATATAAAATTTTATTTTTATTTATTTATTTATTTATTTCATTATGGTATCTAACTAGCTCTTTCGCGAACACCAGAAGCAGAAGAGTTGTCTGATTTTCGAAGACAGTGTATTGTCGGTCACCCTGAGGATGGACTTAGTCAGATTGCACAAAACCTTGGGATTCCTCTTGCCACAGTCAACAGAGTGGCTGTATATTTCACCAGCAAAGGCAAGAAATCAACAGCATCCTGCTCAGACCGACCTGGTCCCTCTGACAGGTGTCTTTGGACTGTCAAGCAGACTGTTGAAAATAATCCCTGTTGTAAGGCAATTGATGTTACAGAGAATCACTAAGTGAGTCAGAGTACTGCTGTGAGGCATCTCTATCTACTTGGCAACTATGTATATGTATATCCATGCATTGACTCATTTAACGGTGACATCACCAGGCAGCTGTTCCAGCGATCTTTAGGCTGGCAAAACAAAACTGTGTTCAGTTCATGCGTGAATTCCCGAACGTTATTCTTTGCTATTTTAACATGATCAACATTATGCCTGTTAGCTGTTGTGCCCCAGAGTGCACAAAGCATTTTATTAAAAATTTAAGCACCCATTTTAATTGATTTTCCAAAGCATAGCAACAGAAAATTAAACTGTCAAAGGGCTTTCAGACAGACAGCTTTGAATGAGCCTTACATTTCACTAGATAACTCATGATATTGGGTCCTCCCGTACCCTTAAAAAACCTGGAGAACTTTACCATTTGTGGTTTTTCCCAGAGATAGATAGAAAGCCTATTAGAGATACGTTCCATAAGGTGGAAGTGCTTTTTTAAAATTTGTTTTCTCCATTTTGAATGCATAAGTGATAGAGAGCTGGTAACAGCTGTCTAATGCACAGTTAACATTTTTAATCATTAAACTCAATACAGCTTGCCTCACCTTGCAACTGCAGCCATCGCTTATCACATATCCCGGCCTTTCCTCTCGTGAGATTTGTCACCTATCATATTTCAAAGATGATAGTCCAAAATTTTTGTTATATGCAATGTTGCCTCCAGCAAATCTCCAGGTTGAAAATGTCCAGGAAAACTCCTGCCAGCTGGTCAGTGCATGATTTCAGGGTCCGGACCGACACCTTATCTGGTCCTGCAGCCCTGTTGATATTGATTTTCCTCAGGGTAGAGCATACTTTGTGCCACTGCAGGACAAGGGGCTGCTGCTGCTCCTCTGGCGGGGGAAGATGTACAGTCTCCCTGGCGCTCGATGAGTCAAAACGTGCGAAGAAGCTGTTTAGGGTGTCAGGCAGAGTGGGGTCATGGCTGACCTGCTGGTCGCTGTGCTTGTAGTCTGTGATAGTCCTTATGTTGCGCAGGTTGTTGTTGTTGAAGTGTTCCTCAATGCGCTGTTCGTATCTGAGTTTTGTCTGCTGGATGCCCTTTTTCAGTTCTTTCCATGCCATACTGTAAACCAGCCTGTCTCCTGACCTGTAGGCTGTGTCTCGGGCTTTAAGCAGGGGCCACACTGTACTGTCCATCCATGGCTTATGGTTGGGAAAAGCCATGGTGGTCTTTGTGGGCAGGACAGCGTCAGTGCAGAAATTATCATAGGACAGAACAGCCGGCGTGTATTCCTCTAGCGCCCTGTTTGAACACTTCCCTGTCTGTGTGCTCGAAGCAGTCTTTTAGTGCTGAGGAAGCCTCCGCAGTCCAGATCTGCACAGCTCTAGTGGTGGGTTTAGTCCTGCAGATCAGAGGTTTATAAGCCGGCATCAACTTCAGTTTTTTCCAAAGAGTAGCAGAATCCTGATAAATAACTGCATTAGTAATACAAGATTATACTGGTACCTCAAAGATTCTCTCACTGGATCCAGGCACTGGATCAATTTGGGATGAGAGAAACTGAGTACTAGAAACACATGTATATTTGATTATTTTATTGTTAATAAAGAAAATCAATTGAGCATATATTTTAAGCTGAATGGGAAAATGTTTTACTTAAAATCTAAACTCAATACATACAATAAACAAGCTGTGTTTCAGTGAATATTGGATATCTTTTACCTTTTTTTTTTTTCCTGGCATATCTTTTATAAGGGGGTCTGTGGGCATCAAAGCATCTCCAAAATGACTGGCTCTCCTCAAGATAATGGGAAAAATATATTTGGTGTCCACTTCATCAGCATCACAATCAGGCTTATTCTGGGAAGATGGGACAAAAGTCTATTTAGGGTCACCCCACACACTCAGGAGCAATTTATCGTAGCCAGGTCACAGGCACATTTCAGGGAAGTGCAAGGTAACTAGCTATACCTGGAGCTAAGAATATGTAACAAAACTATGTTGTTTCTGAAGGGCAGAAACATAGGGCTTTCTTTTTATGACAAACTATTGAACCCATTGTTCTTTGATTCTGCTTTCTATAAGGTAAAAATTCTTAGCATAGCTTTTCATACAGCTGCTTTTTATACAACTCATGCCCTCTATGCCAAGCTTGGTCTGTTGTGCCCATAAAGAATAAACATATCAACCGGCCGGTTGACTAGTTATCAAGTAGCTTTTTTTGAGGCTATGCATGTAAAGTTATTAAAGCATATTCACATTCTAGGTAGCTATGTTAAATCCTTTAAAGCGCGTCCTGCGCAAAGTATACCCTATGCATGGCCAACCCCACGGTTTTCGAAAAACAAAACTATTTAACACAACTAAGTATTTTCTTGCCAAAACAGAACTGTAATTACTTATTTCTCAATTTTACACCAATAACGGCTTACAAAAGTGTTCGAGAACTTGCAGGTCGAGTTTCCAAATCTGATGCGATTAACTTTCACAAAAATACCCGAACAATGCCAAGTTTGTGTACATACAATTCAGTGACGCTCACTTTGGATGGGTTAAAAGCAGAGGCAATAATTTCCCTTGCAGGATTAATATAGTGTATATGTGTGTGTGTGTGTGTGTGTGTGTGTGTGTGTGTATATATATATATATACACTGCTCAATTAAATAAAGGGAACACTTAAACAACACAATGTAACTCCAAGTCAATCACACTTCTGTGAA
>JBCNYH010000001.1:24739917-24760123 GCA_039654325.1 Tandanus tandanus
TAAAAAACCCTTCTGTAAGTTGTTCTGGATAAGATGTACTTACCAGTCAAGCAAAAATCCAGCTATGTCTGAATGCGTTTGAAAATTTCTCTCTTCCCGTAGTGCCTGCCACCTGTGCCAATGAACTTGGATATAAATCCTCATTTTCTGTCATTCTTTGTCGTGGTTACATCTTGCTCTTTTTCGTTCAGACTCAGTTTTAAATACTCGCCTGTACATGCCGCCATTTTTGGCTCTCTTGCTGCTGCGATTTTGTCACGTGATCCACTTTCCGCAAATGACGTCACAGGTTTTGTGAATACAAACTGCGAAATTCAAGTCAGTAAGTTGGTGTCCCTTAGATTTGTTGATTTACAATGCTTAGCTTTTATTCAGAGAGAAAAAAAAATCATGATATCTCGCACTTCGAAGTGTTTTGATCGGTATTAATGGTAACAGAACTACTCTATTCAGTTGATTTTAACATTTTAGCACTTTATTTTTCTTGTGCAGGGCATGCCTTTAATGGTGACTTAAAAGAACACGGTATAGGATTCAGGGAACTGGAATATCATCATCATCATCATCATCTTCTTCTTCCGCTTAATATAGCATTCATATTTATTTTTTCATTAGTCTTTAATTAGCTGTAACTATGTATTGTTGTGTTATGGTAAGCTTAGAATGAGCCCTTCATATTTATATAGGGAGCAGGTCCTCTTCCTCCGAGCTGCCATGTTGCGCCGCTACAGTAACCTAGCCTAACCAAACACTGGCTCTTTAAAGCATGCATTTCACATTTTGCATTAAAGAGGCAGCCAGCACTGGAAGGAAGGCAAATATGTAGAAAGGAAGATGAAGAGCATAGAAGTCATTTTAAGAAACTGATGATATTCAGTATAGGTTATAGTAATTTGTTAAATATATTTGTTTCATATCATTGTTGAGGCAGGAGTATATCCTGACTAGAACACCCGTCTATTGCAGTGCAGAATGAATAACTACAGTATATGATGCAGATAAGATACATTGTGTAAATGCATTTTGATTATTTTGGCAGGGTAGTTAGAAAGAAGGAAATTTTGCTCCAGTTCTTGTATTGTGGTCTCTAAAGTTAAGAGGCTGAGGCAGAAACTGCATGTGTGTGTCAGACACACTAAGAGCAATAGACGTTTCCACACTGTCAATCACATATAGAATTTTAACCAACCAAAATGCCTTTTTCTGATAATATTTCTTTAGTGCCCGCCTCTGACTTTCACGCCGAGATGCTGTCCCACATGGAGATGCCGACTAATTAACAAAAAAAAAAAAAAAACTATATGAAACTGTTCACTGGTCCTGGTAAAATGGTTCCTATTTACATTTAGGGAAGGTGTAACTGTCATGAAAATGGTATTTTGAAAGGCCACAGGGAGCTTGTTTATCCTTTTTCTAAAGCCAATAACCCAGTTGGATAAGTGTATACGATGGGTTTAAATGATGTGCCAGGCCAAATACAGCTGAATTAACACATATGTAAACAACAAACATTTTTCGTCGTAAAGTCACCAGCAGCTTGCTTCAGGGGATATTCTGGACATTGCTGAGATTTTCCCCGCAGGCAGGTTGTAATATAAATCAGTGAAATAGGTGTGCTCAGGACTGATCATTTCTTATAAAGTAAATATTGAAAAGTTAATCAGTATATATTACACTAGTAAATCAACTTGATCAAATTCATCAATGGACTATATATTATGACAGTAATGTAAAATATATTAGAATGATACTCAATGCAGCATTTTGTTGGTGGTCGTGGAGTAATTTGTGCTAAAGGGTAGCCATTGTGTATATTACCATTGTTTTGCTTGTAGGATTACTGGTATGCTTGTGGGTCTATGGTGGCTCTGTTTGGTGGGGGCGGGGTTTAAGGCTGTCTGCGAAAAAAATCATATTTGTTACATTTGCCACTCTACCCTTGTCACTTTGCTGCCCACAGAATTTGTTTAAGCATTGCCTTCTGGACAATGTTGAACAACAAACTTGGGCTGTTTTGCTGGAATTTTGATATTACTCCCCCCCACAAAGATGCTATTATCAACAACGATACAGCTGTGACTGGACAAATTTTCATTTTACAACATATCCTATCATATGAAATAAATAATGTTTGTATACAATAACAAATTGAGGCACTGTATAGATTTATTATTTTTTTTAACCTTTTTCCAGCAGTGGTTTCAGAATTACTGGTGCCAATTAATATTTAGTAAAGCTTTATAGAGAATAATAGCACTGTGTCCAACAAGGTTGGTGACATTTATAGATGGTTCTTGTCTCTGGTCAGATGTATTTTTTATTTATTTATTTATTTTTAATAACCAGTCATGTTATTGATTTATTGCCATTTAACCAGATTAGTTGCAAAATGTTCCTCCAGCTGTTTCTTTATGGTACCACTTACGTTTCCTGCCTTTTATTTCCTTGTCCCAACTTTTTTGAGATGTGTTGCTGCCATCACATTCAAAATGATCCAGTATTTATTTAAGAGATTTGCAAAGCATTGCATTCTGTTTTTAATTTACATTTTAAACAGTGTTCCAGCTTATTTGGAATTGTGGTTGTATGCTTGAAACAATCTGATGCAAACTTGTATGTTTGCTTTGTCATATAAATTGACCATTGTCGTAACCTTATAAGCATGATCACTGAGAGGGGAAGTGAATAACACTGTCTTGTTACAGTGGTACCTGCCAAGGAGTGTGATGTATTAGGCAGAAAGTGAACAGTCAGTTCTGAAAGTTGTGTTGTAAGCTGGAAAAATGAGCAAGTAAAGTATCTGTTTGTGATGCTAAACGACTGGGTCTATTCATTTCTAGCAGGTGTTGTGGGGTGTTCCTGGTATAAAGGTGGTCCAATGAAAAACAACTAGTGAACTGGAAAGAAAGTCAGGGGTGTCTAAGACTCATTAAATTGTGTGGAGAGCAAAGGCTAGTACGTCTGGTCTTGTCTCAAAGAGCTACTGTAGTACAAACTGCTGATACTGTTGTCTGGTGTCAAAAACACGGTGCATTGCAGCTTGATGAGTAGGACTGGCCTGTGTATGCTGTGTAGCATAAAATGAAAAATCATTACAGTGGCTGGTCATAAATTGAAAGTATAGTTTTTTTAAAAAGTGTGCCTCGTGCTTTAGCTTTAATCTGAACATAAGAGATATTCTACATCTAAGAAAATTAAAGACTTAAGATGATAGATATTGTTAATAGAAATTTCTCGTATGTTTTTTAGTCTGAGGTTATTCATAGACAATACGCTATTGTACGATCATAGATTTTATTCGATAAACACTACAAAACTGTTGTGTAAGTTGCATGGATTAGGGCAGTAGGTGGCGTAGTGGTTAGCATGTCCGCCTCACAGCATGGTCAAAGACATGCATATTAGACTAATTGGCAGTTCCAGATTGCCCCTAGGTGTGAGTGTGAATGTGAATGGTTGTGTGTGTGTTGGCCCTGCAATGGACTGGTGAGCTGTTCAAGGTGAAACCCTCCTTTGCCCAGTGTCGGCTAAGATAGGCTCCAGCCTCCCAGCGACCCTAATAGGATTAAGGGTTTTATCAAATGAGTGAGTGATTTTGGATCAGGATTCCTCCTGAATGTTAATTGTAAATTAAATGAATTTCTGTAGTGTGTAGTTTGCAGGATACTTGTGCATTGTATATGCGTCTTAAGTCAATTTTATTATATGAATGTCAATAAAAATGTTATCGGAACCATGTAGTTATTATCTATTTTTCTAAATATTACAGCATCACTGGTTGCTATAGTGAACGGCTTCTCTGAACGGAAAACTGCATTTGAGTTTGCAAAGTCTTTTTTAGCTCCCGCAGCCATCAACGGTGGCTTCTGTCCGACTTGTTAGTGCGCTTACTAGGAATGATCACCAAATTTGGTGTATGGGTCCCCCTCAGGGGAGAATAGGGTAGGAGTGTATAGGGGTGACCTTGACATTGTTTCAAGGTCCAATGATCACTTTTTATATATTGGAAAATTAACAATATTATCTAATGGTCCTTACACTCTGCCTCAGGTTGGATAGACCAATTGATAAACTGTTGCCCCTCAGGCTGTAGAGCCATTCATTCCTTGTCACCACCACCTTATTCTTATGTGTCAAATTAAATGGATAACTTGTCTGTTCTTATGGACTACTTATAGATCCCAGGGTTGAATTGTTGGAGCTGTTCCAGGGCCCCATAGTATATCCTATGACATGCTTGACGTTAATCTGTGGCAGGCAGCTGTATGGTGCTTTAAATAAAGTAAGGCATGATAGTTTGTCAGAGTGTTTGTAGCCTACAGTACACTGAACTCCACTGGTGTTCCTGTATTCAGTATGTGTGTTAGTCTCTTTCCTCTGAAATCCCAGTCTCAACGGCACAAAGGTTGTACAATCCGAAGGTTGTTTACTTTCTTCGTCTTCATCAGGTACGTGTACAGTGAGTCATCAGTGTAGGCAGGACTGAAGTGCAGGTTATTTTGCCAATTGATTTTTTTTTTTTTTTTTTTTTTTCAACAACCTGTCTCTGCACTCTTCTGTTTCTTAGGTGGCCATGGATGCCTTCAGTCAGCTGATCTTGGTTATCGCAACAATCAGTTTTTGCACCTTCCAGTGGCTGTTCCACAGCTTAAGTCCCTGGTTGTCATGCAGGATCAGTCCAGGCTTCCTGAAACTCAGCCTCAAGCAGCAAATTGAGTGGAACTCAAGGTAACACACAACACACATCTTGCAATGTGTCCACCATACAAACATTAGTTCAACATCTGTACACTACACCAGTGTAAAATTTTGATTAAAGAGGATAAATTTAAAGTTACAAAATTATAATATTTATGGTTGTTTTATCATATAGTATGTTGTGATATGATGTGGTACAATAAAGTAGGTTTGTGTTATGCAAATAGTTTTGTTAGCTTTGAGGAGTTGGAGGACACAGAGAACCAGACATGAATTAATTACGCTTTTACTTAATCACATGGACACAATGTGGACATGTATGACATTTTGATTGATTTGATGATTTTGAGAGATCTCAAATTCCTCTGATCCGGGACTTTAATGTTGCGTACTTCTTTCTTGCATTGTAAAAGATGCAACTTGTTTATTGAAAAACAACAGCAAAAGGAAGAAACTTAGTTGTGTGAATGATAATTAATTAATAGTCTTTTCAGAAGCCTAGTAAAATGTATCACAATCCAATAATATAGGCATGCATATTATAATTTAAGTCACCAAATGGTGCCCAATAATATGTTTCATTAAACAGGCAGCATTAAATCTATTAAAATGCTTGATGCATTTGTGACTTTTCCAAAAATGTTAATTTGCACAAAATAGTTGAATTATATACATCTTAAGAAACAAATTACATACTTTTTAGAAGTTTTTAATTAATATCCTACAAACAAATAACAAGGCGAAAATAACAAAACACTATAACATGAGATAAATTATTAGTTTAGTAGTCACAGTGTATCTTGTACATGTATAAAAGTGCTAAATCATTTTTAAATTACTCAGTGTCTAGCAGATCTGGTGAACTGTCACATACTGGCAGCTGTTCCCAAAACTGCCGTCAACTCACTGACATCAAATTACAACGCTTCCCTGCTGTAAGCCATAATCATCAAAATTATAACAAATAAAGGCTTGAAATATTTCACTTTGCATATAATGAGTCTATATAATATATTAGTTTCACCTTTTAAGTTGAATTACTGAAATAAATGAACTTTTGGCACAATATTCAAATTTTTCGAGTTTCACCTGTATTAACAGTGGTCAGTACAAGGCTATCATCACTTATGAAAACATTGTCAGTCAAGTGACCATGGGGCTACGGGGATAAAATTTGTTGCACAAATTGACAATAATTAAAAAATAATTTATCATTGTTTTATTTTCACAAAATTTCCATCATTTGGACTTAAAATAGACATATCTTCGTTACTTGCTTCTGTTTGTTGTTGTTTTTGCTTCTCAAAAAATACTATAATACAACAGAGCCCATTCATAAAGATGTAACTTACTTCCAGTGCACTTGCTTCCTTTTGGCGTTGTAATACGAACAAACTGTGTCACTTACTACTTCTTTCAAATTTCATTCTGCACTGCTGGTTTTTATTTTACTTTTAAAACATATAAACAGCTACCCAGAGCCCATTTATTGCAAAATCAAATTTTTGACCAAAATGTCACTTACTTCCTTTTGGCATTGTAGGGCAGAGTGCTTGCTAAATACTTTTTACATTTATCGAGGCTTTAGTTCCACGAGCCACTCGGGGTTCCTTTTAAACTGATGTTGCACTGTATGTTGATGTGACACTAGGTATGTACTGTACACTGCCTGTGCCATTCCGATATGTGTTTTTGCTTCTATTCTGTATGTCTCCTTGTTTCTCTAGGACAGTGTCCACATTCCATGCCATATTGGTCGGGCTCTTTTGCCTCTATATTCTTTTCTTCGATGAAGCCATCAATCAGGACCCTGTGTGGTAAGAGGGCTGTCATACTGCATGCAGAGAATTATGTGCCAGTGTTGTACTGTAGGAATGAACACAGCTGGAGCTGGCTCTCGGTCGTTCTCCTCACCGCAGGGGCACAGCAGTGACTTATTTACTCTGTCTTTAACCCTGTAGGGGAGATCCAACACTGGTGAAGATAAACGTGGGAATAACAACAGGCTACCTCATATCTGGTGAGAGTTCGATCCTGCAGTCTTATTATATGCAGATGGCTTTTTCGGATATTTAATAAATTTCGAAAGCACATGAAACTAACGTATAATGAAGTGAGACATGTCACAACACAGCATGCTTCCTTGCTTTACTAAACAATAAATGTTCAATTTCTGTTTATTTTATATACTATATTTTGAACTATGAACCAGATTTTGCTACCTCAGAATGATGTTTATGCAGACTCCTTGTTGCCCAAGTTGTATTTTATGGTATGTTGGCCATCTTTAATGTACTATGTCTACATCTTTAATGTACTATGTCTACATCTTTAATGTACTATGAGGCAATAAATCTTTGCTTACGAAGCGACAGTCACCTCTGAAAGTAGAGGAATGGCAAGACCAAATATTCTGTTTATAAAACACACTGAAGATATTTTGGGTTTGAGATCAGTAGATTAATATGTCTAAATTAAAATTTTCTAATTTTCAAATCTAAATTTGTTAACCATCACAGCAAAGTGGGCATTAAGTTGGAAATTATGAAATACTTGATTAAACGTTAAATGCAATTTTCTTCAAAGTTGCATGCTTAAAAGGCTGAAAATTTCTGGCGGGTTTTGATTGGTTACTCCAAAACTAGACAAATATGTAAAAAATTTGGTATCGTTTTAAAGCTTAGGACATCAGCTACAAGATGGCACCAATAATTCAAAACAAATTTATGACTTAATACCCACTTTGCTGTGATGGGTCACATTTGTTAAACAACTTTGAACATGGCACATTTGATGGCAGACCAACAAATTCATATATGTGGGCAAAAGTACTGCCTAAAATATTTTGTACTGAGAGTCCCCAAGTAAATAAATACTACTTATTAACCGAGCATGAAGTCAGTACAAGGAAATTCCAAACTGAGACTTTGCTGTATTGATTCAACAATAGCAAGATCAATGCATCAAATCCGAGGTCTGGTATGTCCTCTACTGACCATACTAACAAGGCTAATAAGTTATTAATTATATGGCATAATAAGTATATGCCCCCCTCGGAAAAAAAGAAGAAATTAAAAAATAAATAAATAAAACCAGGAAATTGATGCTTAAGTCTGGTTGCCAAAAGCTCCGCTTGGTAGATGCAGGTCTTCATGCCGACCCCATTCATGCTGCCTGCGAAATGCTTGTATGAAAGTGCCAGCTCTCAGTGAACTCACAAAAAACTTGCAAAGGAATGGAAAATGTCCACCACCATCCTTTTCCCCCTGAAACTATGTACTACAAACAAGTTCTTGAGCCATTAAATCCAGAATGTCCACGTTCTCTTTGTTAATTGTGGCTAGGTATCAGCGAAAGCATTCATGTAACTGGAGGTCTTTTTTACAGTTTTTTTAACAGCCTCTTTTCTTCGAAGATAAACTTTTGTAACTCTTCATGGCTGTTCTTTTCATCATTTTCAACAGAGTTAAAACTCATAAAAATAGGAGAATTCACTCTTTGGGTGTTTATCATCACTCATGTTAAAAATTTAACAGCAGTAAATCTAATATGGGTGGCATGGTGGTGCAGTGGTTAGCACGTCTGCCTCACAGCAGTAAGGCCTGTGTTTGATACCCGGGCTCGGGGTGTTTCTGTGTGGAGTTTGCATGTTCTCCCCTTGCTTGCTGTTTCCAGGGTGTACCCTGCCCTCGCCAAGAGTCAGTTGAGATGGGCTCCAGCCTCCCTGTGAACCTAATTAGGATTAAGCAGTTCAGGAAATAAATGGATGAATTGAATATGTATTAAGGAAATAAGGAGCGAGAAAAACGAGGAAAAAAACTGAAAATATTGACTGTATTTGATTTCATGTTTTGGTCGAGTGCTGGTGGGCCGAGAACAAAGTCATTGACCGGAACATACTGGAGTATTATGGCTCCTTAACGTCCAATCAGATCGCACATAATGTGCAGTATAATAATATTTAATATTTGGTTGCATATCCTTTGCAAATTCTTATCTGATTTTCTGGTTCTTACTGCTGATGATTGTTTTGTGGTATGGCCTCTATATTTCTGCTCTCAAAGTCTGCTTCAAACAGTGGATTGTAATACTTTCACCTCTGCAATGTGGAGCTGGGGGATGAAAAAAATGTGATTCACTTTGAATCTGGCTATTATTTATTTATTTATTTTTTACTTTAGAGGCTCTCTATATTCTGCCCTGGGTTAGCCACCCTTGTGCTCGTTGCCCCGGAATAGGCTCCGGTACCTGCCACCAAATAGAAAAAAAGCCACATAAAAAATGGATGGATGAAGAGCTTCCTGCATATGGGGCTTCAGTACTACTCTTTGTCCCCCACATTGAATACCAACACACAGTACCAAGATGGCAGCACTTGCATCACCAAGTGAAGAGCTCATCTTGAAAACTGGCAGCCTCTCCTCTGTAATTTGTAAATGGTTTGGTTATGCAAAGTCCGACATAGCACGAATCACTCGCCGCTGTGAAGTTTGTCTAAAATCTGTGGTCACTAAAGGTAATAGGACAATAAACTTATTTCAGCATCACAGACTGAGGCATGCAGGCAAGTGGCAGGAGGGTTTGTTTGCTGTTATCTGCTTTTTTTGCTTTTCTTCTCTGTGTTGTTAGTGTTAAAATTAAAAGTATTTGAATAATTTCTTTGTTTTAAAAATCTAAATCAGGAATCAATTGTAATTCAGAAGTCAATTGTAGGTTGAAAAAAAAAATCTGAGGTTTTATTTTTAGGCTGCATAGCCCAGCCCCAGTGTTGGTGATGTCACTGTTTATTATTTTTGGTTGTTTTTTCTAGCTCTGCTGTTGTTTTCTTTGGCTGACCTTTCTGATATCTGGATGTTACTACACCAGTGGTTTCTTTCTTTTTTCGGAAACTCCAATTTGTTGTATTGGCTGTGCCCAAAGCTTGTGCAATGACTTTGATTGTTTTTTTTTGCTCTTTTCTCAGCTTTAAAATGGCTTGCTTTTTTCTTATAGACAGCTCTCTGGACATCATGTTGATTCATTCTTTTTAATAACAAATGCAGTCGTCACAGGCAAAATCTAGGTCTCAGACCATGAGCAGACATTCAGAGCTATTAATCCTTTAAAATGTCAATCTAATAGGACACACCTGTCAATCTTTCATTCATTCACCAAACTGTTTAATCCTACTAAAGTCGCAGGGAGGCTGAAGTCTATATCAGCTGACTTTAAGCGAAGGCAGGGTACACCCTAAACAGCTCACCAGTCCATCCAGGGCCGCCACGCACGACCATTCACAGTCACACCTAGGGGCAATTTTGAACAGCCGATTAGCTTAATGTGCATGTTTTTGGACTGTGGAATGAAACCGGGGTTCCTGGTGGAAACCCACACAAGCATGGGGAGATCATGCAAACTCCCCATAGAAATTTCCTTGCTGAGCCCAGGACTTGAGCCCAGGGCCTTCTTGCTGTGAGGCACACGTATTAACCACTATGCCATGCCACCCCCTGTCAATTAAAAGTTACATTTTTTTCGGTCACTTGAGAAATGACTGGTTTAAAAAAATGTTTACCAAATATAGATGTAAACATCAGGAAATTAAAGCTTAATTTTCAAAAGATGCACATCCATCTTTGCATCTTAACACAAATGAAGAGTTTGAGTTCAAAAACAGATAAGTGGCATTGTTTTAATTATGAGAAAACTATTTTTTAAGTAGCTTTACAAAAAAATCCCAACTTTTTCCAGAATCTTTTAAAAAAACAAAACTTTTTTTTCAGTAGCTTTAAAATAAAGCTACAGAAAAAGTTGTTTTTCTCATAATTAAAACAATGGCACTTATCTGTTTTTGAATTAAAACTCTTCAAATGTCTTCAGTGTGTGTATAGCGAGAGGAAAATTTAGTCTTGCCATTCCAATATTTGTGCAGGGAATTGTATATTACAGAAATAATCTTTTTAAACATATGAAGGAATCTTCACACTAAAATCTGATAAACTCATATTTACATTTAGAGCATTTGGCAGACGCTTTTATCCAGCGTGACTTACAATTATTTATTCATTTATTTATTTTTTACAACTGAGCAATTGAGGGTTAAGGGCCTTGCTCAAGGGCCCAACAGTGGTGATAGTGGGGATTGAACCGCTGACCTTGGGATCAGTAACCACCTTAAGCCTTAACCTTAAGCCTTAACCACTAAGCTTAGATTTCTGTTTGCCCCATATTTACAATGAACCCCTGGACCATGTTAAATATCCTTGTTCGTACTGTTGTGTATTTTAAGTCGAGTGTGTCAAAATTTGTCTGAACTGCTGGAAGTTGCTATCATGAAGTCATTGAATCTCTCATTATCTCTACATGAATGTGAGTACTGTGAAGTAGTTTGCTATTTCTATGTCATGATGTAAGTAATCTATGCTCAGTATGGGACTCTTAATGAGCTGTAAATGAGCCTCTGCTCTCAGATGGATTTCATGTCAAATTAAAAAAGTTCTAGACCGAGAAGTCTGATGAGTTTTTTGCAGTTTATGTATTTCCCCTGTTCTTGTGCTTTTTCAGATCTGCTGCTCATATGTTACTATTGGAGGGCGATAGGGGACAAGTTTTTTGTAGTTCACCACCTGGCCGCATTGTATGCTTACTACTTTGTACTGGTGAGTTCCCTATTGTCCAAGAGCAGAATGTGCAGCAGGCAAGATGGGAAAGAAACAGCCAAGGGTGAACAGTTGTGATGCCTGAGGGGTGTGAAGTGGCTGCTAAAACCTCACTGTTCTCTACTAACACATTCAGGCTTGATCAGATGCAGTGTGTAATACTAGCTTCATTCACAGCACATAGATAATATCGTAGTCAGTGAGTATGCACAGGATTGTATTTTATTATTGTTGTTGTTATTATTATATATTATTTTATTCATTTTGAGTGTAGCTGCTCAAATGAAGTTTGAATGAATGTTCTGCCATTAACGTTGGCCTTCATTAGTTGTTTCATTGTGATGAAGTAACACCGTCCTTATCATTTTAGAGCTGTTGGAACTGAACAGATTTTTCCAAGAACTGTCTTTTGCTTTGTTAATGCATATTATGGTTTAAGACTGTGTGCCCACTCCAAACTACCATTTCACTAGAAAAAGGACAAACAGTGATCTGCTATTCTTAACAAAAAAACAGATTAGAAAAAGCAGCTTGCACCGGAATTCTTCAGAAATTTGAGACTATTGCATTCACCAGTTATAGTAAGTATTCTAATTTACTGCGTTAATAGTGTTATCTGTAGTTCTAAAGCAGTGTCCACACAGGAAGCGATGAGTGATGAGAGAAAGCTGGCTATTAACGTGGGCAAAAAGCCAACGTTCTCATTCAGCTTTGTGTTAGATGAACCACACCAAGTAGCAGTTACAGCTGTTCACCCTTGTCTCTGTTAGTTTGTAACCCTCTAGGTTGCCAGGTACTGTACTTGACTATGGCTGTGATGATGATGGTACTTTTTGCATGGAATGCTCCGTGACGTTAATGGCAGACACTGTCCCACGTGTCCTTGCTCTTCCTCCACCATGCTTTTTCTCTTACGTTGGCTGGGTGCATGCAGTAACCAGCTCACAGCTCACATACTGCTGCCTCTGGTGGAGGTTCTGCTGAATGCATGCCTATCTTCCCTTTTTTTATATGAGAGAACCTTCTCTCTATTCTGTATTTCTCTAGCCCTCTTTTGAGATCTGTCATCTCACAACTTCTCTTTCTAAATCTCATAACCACAAAGCGCCAAGCAGGGCTTATGATGGTGCAAAACTAATATGAGCTGACAGTAGCCAGGTTTCTGTTGCAGTTTTGTGTAAAATAGCAGCAATATTTTACAATTTTCAACAAAATACAATTACAAGTGATTAAATGATGTTAAAGCGTGAGTTTTCTCCTCTCGTGATAGTCCATGTGCAATGCTCTTTTGTCAGAAGGGTCGTGTATCCAGTTGTTCATGTGAAAAAGAATATGTTTTCATTTTGAGTCATTTGAAAAACCACCTCATGTGAGTGTGAAAACGCTTTTTTGGGATATTTGGGAGTTTTTTTGATTTTTAATTTATTTACTCATTTCTGCTACTTATCTTTTTAGTTGGGCAGAGAATTCACTTCGAAGATAAAACCATATGGCTGTGGCTGAGAACATTACAGAACCGTCAGGCTGTCCATCTAAATACATTGAACCCACAGTACATGACAGGACTGGAAGTGCTTAGTTTAGCAAAAACGTCCAACTCAAAATGTGCATGTGAGCATGTTCAGCTCTGTGGTGCAGAGGGTTCACTTTTCATTATTTGTGTCTTTTGGCTGATTTCTAAAAATAGCACAGTGTAAATTGTGAAACAGGTAGTGAGCTGTACCAGCCTCCACAACAAACTTAAAACAGAAACAATAAATGAATTTTGTTGTAGGCCATACTGTTACTGGACACTTTCATAACTGCTAAATTAAGTTGAATGATACACTGTCTAAGATCAGAATAGATTGGTTACAGCCATATATTCTGACAGCCCATTGGTCTGACAGCCCTATCCCTCCTACCTCAAAGCACGTCTCACTCCCCACACTGCACCACGTTCTCTCTGATCCTTAAGCACTGCTGGACTGGTCCCTCCATCTACCATGGGACAATGAAAGCATGCATCTAAACTCTTCTCTGTTCTGGCACTTAGGTGGTGGAATAAACTTCCTCTAGATGTCTGGACAGCTGAGTCAGTAGTGTCTTCAAACGACAGCTGAAAACCTACCTTTTTTCGGAAGCACTTGGATTAGCTCTGTGTTATACACAAAAAAAAAAGGAAACAAAAAAAGAAAGAAACCTCACCTCTACCCACTGATTTTGACTGATGATATACTTAGCCTGTGTCTTAGTGAACCAGTATCAGAATTTATTCACTGATAGTGTCTTTAAAGCACTTCTGTAAGTTGTTCTGGAAAGGGGCGTCTGCCAAATGCTGTAAATGTAAAATGTAACCCGAACCCAACAAAACTGAGTAGGACACCCAACTGATTTAAGCAAGGTGCCCATCTTATATGAGTAGCGATGTTGGACCAATGGGCTGTTGGAACATAGAGCCGTCCCCGAATAGATTCAGGTGAAGCTTGGAGTCTCTCAGCATTGTTTTATTACTGTTTGTTGTTGTATGAAAAGTCATTAGCAATATTTGCTGTTGTGTCTGCTGTGTCTTGGTCTGATGGAACTGATGCCAGTTCTCATAAATCATTAGCTGGATATTAATTAAATGAGATGTAACAGATCATTTGCTTTCAATGGTGAGGTTACTCTGAAAGGATGTAGTACATTCTTTAATATTTTGATCGACATTTATGATTTCGTCTCAATACGGACCAGAGTAAAACTGAATGTCCAGCGCATATAGTGTATAAAAGGCTGATGTACTGTGTGTGTGTGAGAGAGAGAGAGAGAGAGAGAGAATAGTGCATGTTGGACAAAACATTATTGTTGGTGTTGCAGCTTTCCTGTCGTTTTTGCTTTCAATCTGCACCTTTCCCCCCAAAGAATCTGTCCTGTCTGTCTCTGTCTTCACCTAACATTACATCTTAAATAATGCAGTCCCTCTTTTACTGACTACCAAACATGCAAAAAATACCAGAGTAAAGTGAGTGCTTCCTTAATAAAAAGGAACAGGGCTTGGCTGATCTAGATCTAGATTTCTTCCTGTCTTGTCTGCTGATGTGCTGTTGTGGAACACTGTGCAGCTATGAAGCCCAGTTACAGTATGGACTTACCAGTGCATAGGGGTACTAGCATGCAAATGCTGGTGTTTTTCCCTTTTCCTTTTTGTGGTCCATGTCCATTGTTGAGTAAGTATTCTAAACCCTTTAATTCAGCCCCCAAGGTAAGTGTGCTGTTCATGTTTGCTAGTTTTGAACCAAGAATAAAAGAGTGCACATGCATACAGCTGTAATATCAACAGCCAGATACACAGAAGAGTGGCTGTAAATGGAATCTTAATTAAAAACCCTTTAATAAAGAAATTTGAGCAAAGGATAGATGTAATAAAGACAATTTGAAGTCTGATCATTTACACCAGAGAATGTGACAATATTTAGCAAAAGAGCAACAACACCCATATATTACATCATCAGTGTATATTCCAGTTTAGAGCATGGTGGAGTGATGGTTAGCAGTCTCGCCTCACAGCAAGAAGGTCCTGGGTTTGAGCCACTTGGTTGGTGAGGATGTTTCTGTGTGGAGTTTGCATGTTCTCCAGGTTTCCTCCAAGTGCTCGGGTTTTCTCCTACAGTTCAAAGATGTGCACATTAGGCTAATTGGCTGTTCCAAATTTCCCCTAGGTGTGAATGGATGTTTGTTATAGAGGTGTCAGGAGGGGCATCCAGCCGTAAAAATCATGGCCAAAATTAATCAATGCATTAACCCCACGTAGAAGTGCTTAGGGTAAAATTGGCATCCCTTCTTCCCTTTCATCTTCATTTGATGAAATTTCATATTTATAGCCAAAAGTTGTCTATCCTACTCACTGATGATGTCATGACATAACTATACTGTAGTTCCTTTTTCGAACTAGGAAGTGGACGCAAACACAAATGTTGTGGAGGGATGCAGTTCTATGAAAAATAAGCACTTAGAACACTGATGGACCAATCAAATTAATAGACTGGAATTAACTGTTGTATAAATAACCGTTTATATATACTACACGGAAACAATGCGATCTGATTGGCTTGCTATCTCGCAGTTAATTAACAATTATTAACTGAAGGTGAGGTGGGTGTCGCTGAATATTCAATTAAAAATGTTCAGTTTAAAAATAAAAATAGGTGCCTAGTAAAATACAGGGTAATATCATAGCACATATTCATAAATCCAGACCAATACAATTTAGTGTGTACTTTACAGGAATGGTGCAATTTGATAGGATCGTTATCTTGGGATAATTACCAGTCATTCAGAGTTTTACTTTACACTACACGGAAACAGAAGGAAAGCAAACTAAAATTAGATTTTTATGGTTTATTTACCCATTTTAAAGCATGACGACAACTTAAAATGAAATGAAAGGAAAGCCTTCTTTTACACTGGAAAGATGTACATTTTCATCATACGGTGTTTTTTTTTTGTTTGGGTTTTTTTGTTTTTTTTTACTACTTACATTTTCAAATTTGCAATCTGCTAAAATGATTTTTATATTTTGCATTAGCTGGGTTGAAAAGGCCTCCCTTCGTAGTCTGTTTCACTCTCGCGAGTACACAAAATTGCAAGAATAGGACTTGGACGTGTCAGTTCATGTCAGGCAAGATAACAGCAAAAATAACAGTAAACAAAGTAAAACAAATCAGATATAAACTAGTTAACTTCTAAACAAAATAAAACTAGGCATGTCTGCACATATAATACAACATTATGTTTACATACATCAGACAGTCGTCTGCTTGTATGCATGAACAAATGTTATATGCCTCAGTGTTTTCTAAAGCAAACACTTCCTTGTTTACAGTTTCTTCCACATCTGTCACGTCCCACTTTTCCCAGTCCATTGGTGCCCCCCGAGTGAGGATTTATTACTTATTTAAATTTTTTACTAACAAGCTTTTATGAAGCATAGCAGTGTTTTGATAGGAATGGACATGAACTATGCATGCAAACTTTTAATAAGTTTTGGTTTACTTCCCCCAAAAAAGTTAATACTCCAAACTTGATTATTGAGTGAATAATACAGACCCAGAAATTTGGTCTGATATTGCCAGAGTCTGATATTTTTCTGATAATAGATTAACTATTGTAAAACTCCAAGCTGCTGCTTTCAATTCTGAAAAAAAGCTTGGGTTCTTCTTAGTATGGAGCTTATGTTCTCCCTGTGTCTGTGTGGGTTTCTTTCCACCTCCCAGAAAAATACCAGTGTGGATTGGCTGCGATAAATTGCCCCTAATGTGTGAATGAGATGAGATGAAATGTCTCTCATCAGAGTGTTCCCACATCACACTGGGTGTTGTCTGGAAAGCTTCAGATCCACCATGACCCTGACCAGAATAAAAGTGGTTACTGAAAGTAAATGATTAGGTGATTAATTTGTAAATAAATTAAATATTAATAATAATAATCACCATCACTGCTGTTGTAACTACTTGTCTTGGCTTTTAGTAGTCCATGTTTGATCCATCCTAGGGCTGCTCACACAATATCCAGTGACACTAAAGGAGTTTGATGAGGGTAATTAATAAAGGTCATCGGGATTGTCCTAAGCTTTGTCCAACCGAGGTTATGCTCAGGGATTTCCACAAAACTAGGGATGGTTTTTATACATTCTGTGTATTAAGTAAATCCTGCTGCCTGTTTATTGTTGTTGGGGGTTTTTTTGTCTGTCATTGTCTGTTTCTTCTTTACTGTGTTGTTCCAGGGTCAAGGAATGTTGCCTTATTTTGCTAACTTCCGTCTACTTGCAGAGTTTTCCACCCCGTGTGTAAACCAGCGGTAGGTCCTCAATCATTTTCTGTGTATTACCGCTGTGAGGAACTTGCGCTACAACAACACTATGAATTAAACTGCATTTAAATCGCTTGAAGCACGTATGAATTATACATAGAACATGTACAAAGTACAGTTAATTACAGGTTCTTGTCATGGGTGTTCTTACCTGTGTTTTGCAGCTGGTTCTTTGAAGTGTTAGGTTACCCTAAATCCTCCAGACTCAACATTGCCAATGGTGTGCTCATGGCGGCTGTGTTTTTCATGGTGCGCATCGCAGTCATGCCTGTTTACTACAGCCGAATGTACTCTGTATATGGCACAGAGGCTTTCTATCGGGTGTCATTCGGTGGCCGTAGTGCCTGGATCTTTTCCAGCATCTGTTTGGACATCATGAACATCATGTGGATGCATAAGATTGCTTGCGGATGCTATAAGGTTCTGCGCTCCAGTAGGCATGTAAAAATGACCCAGACACAAGAAAATGGGAAAACGGACTAAGCGTGGAAGAAAGCTCACTCTTTGTAGTGGAGGAAGAACCTCAGTTCACTCTGCTGTTTTCTAAGTGACAGATTGTGAGTCAGCCATTCAGAGCCACGTCATTTGAACGATTTTGAAGCTGGTCATGGGAGAATCTACCCCAGAGCAATACGGTACATGATCACCATTTTCAGTGATGTTTGTTCTGCAGGCAGACCACTCATTTCAGGTTAAGATGGCTGCTGATGTCCCCTCATTCCACCTACTTAAGTGGTTTAGGCACAACATATGAAAAAGGGTCCCCTCTGAGCACTGTTTTTTTTTTTTTTTATGTTCATTGTGATTGGACTGTTTTTATATTTTTACTGCCTGAAAGTGAGACTTTTATTTTAACTTTAAACTGAACAAAGGCTTACTAGGACAAAATGTGCCATGTCCTTCTTATTTATTCATCAAAGTCACTGCCATCTATAAACCTGAACGGCCACCACTTTACTTTCAAGTTACATTTCGTCTACTAACTGTGAACTCAGACCAGGACTCGCCTCTGAACCCAGACCACATCTGAACAGGACAACATTTTTACGCCAAGGATGCTGGGAAGGTTTAACTGTGAATGTGCACGGACCTTTTAAATTTACATAAATATTTTATACTGATATTGTCATGATCGAGAAGAGTAGCCCACTTTCTTCTAGGGCAGGTGTACACACTTCTTTCTCTCTGCTTTTTGGAAATTGAAAATTATGCGGAAACGGACATCACCTAGATTCGGTTTGGAGGGAATGAAGGACAGTTTTGCACCCTGCTCTGCCATTACTGCAAGACAGCTTTGGTTTTTAAATTGGCATTTGGAAATGGTTTACATTTACACACACACTTGAAATTCTCCACAACACAGCTTTGTTTGTACAGGGAATAAGTGCATGCTGCAGCGTGGATCTCTGAATGTTTTGCGTTGTTGATAGGAATATTACTGGACATGCACAATTGCTCCTTTTAGTTTTATGTACAGCAACATAGAACATAAACCCTCGTTGGTCATGGATATTCCTCTATTGCTGATGTTCCTTATGTGCTCTCATTCATACAAAGGATGTTCAACAACCATTTTTGTGCATCAAGCCTTATTTATTTGAACCAGATTTGAATCAGCATGTACATGTCTATTTATTCTTTTAAATGAATTGTATTATGTATGGAGAATTTGTGTTTGTGATGTATCTTAATAGAGATATATACAGAATAACAACGGCAACAAAGACATTAAAATCAGCTTGAGATGCATCATGTCACTTTGTATGAACTTGTAGTGTAGGATTTTCATGCACAGTCTTGAACCTGATTGAAAAATCATTTAATGATGTTAGTGGATACCACATATTATTTTATATTATAAAATTTCAAAGTATTTATATAAGTATGTATATAAGATGACATGAGATGTAGAGGAATTACTTGCTCTTTAAAATTGAAAGTTCTATTTTTATCAAATAAATTACTTGAATCCTTGTTCTATATGTAATGGTAAACAATATTCAGTGCAGATTAATTGTTTGCATTGCTTGTTTTGCTGACACTTGTTCTAGATGCCTTTTTATTTTTAAGGAATATTTTTGGCCATTTTTAATACCTTTTGTTGCCATTATGTGTTAAGATTTGATTGAGCTTGTCTTGCATGTCTATCCTTCTCTTTTTGACATTTCTTTTTGCCATAGGGCTAATGTATGAAAGATGGTAAAGTCTGCTGTTTTATTTTATTCATACTGTTTAGTATGGATTCAGGTACACCAGCATAAGGTACGTCTTAATATACTTTTAAAACTTTGACCAATTCCCATGTATCAGATTCCTTCTAACATTTTCCTTGTACTGAATAAAATATAATGCAAAAGGTTTTTATGCTATATGTGAATACAATCCATTTCTGTAATACATTAATGTAATGCATAAATCCATTTCTGTAAACTTTCAGTGTGAGAACTAAACCTCACAGTAATGACAGTAAACTAAGTGTTTTCCCATATTTGGAATGTTAATTCTATATCAGTTCATAAGAATATACCTTTTGTGTAAACTCATTTGGATTTTAAGTTTAATGTAAGAAACTTGATTGGGGGGGGGGGACTGTCTATAAGTGTATTTGTTGATATTGCATTTTCATTAATCTACACACAGCTAAACAGCCCCACTGTGTTCTGATATGTCTGGATCCCTCTGCGTGAGAACCAAGATTTTTTTTTTTTTTTAACCTAGCCATCTATATCATTTTTTTCTCTGACCCAATAACCCCATTTGCTCAGTAAAGCAATATGTTTATTTGGATTTAGTGTAATTTAGCTTCACGTGATGATCAAAGCCAGCAACAACTTCACTAGCTGTTTTTTGTTTCAAACACGCTAGTCTCATTAAAGCAATATTCCATGGAAAAATCAAATTTGCACAACATTCTATCCATCGTCTTTTTATATTTCTGTTAACAATGCTTGTGTAAAGAAAATATATTTACTATTACAGGAAAGTGATATATATATATATATATATATATATATATATATATATATATATATATATTTGTC
>JBCNYH010000001.1:24795475-24814222 GCA_039654325.1 Tandanus tandanus
AGATACATATATATACATGGAGATACACGCATACACAGAGATACACACACACACACACACACACACACACACACACACACACACACACACACACAACTCATTTGTTTTATAGTAAAGAAGTGTAGTCACTGAGATCAGATCCCACACTGCTGAGCCTTAAAGGCATCTGATACAAGCAGGTTATGACACTAAATTCCAGACCAGCTGTCTAAACATTGCCTAATACATCACATTAATCTTAATGTACCAAGTCCTACAAGAAATATCTTTTCTATCTTAAATGAACTGATTTTAACACTAGAACGATTTTGGGAAATTGGACCCTGATCATTTGTTCTGTACTCTTCCAGTAGCAAAAGGCTAATTCTAATTTTAACATTACAGGCATTATCTTTAGTAAAAAAAAAAAAAAAAATTCAACATGGCAACAATAAAGCAGTTATCCATAGAAACACATAACTATTTGCATGTGTATGTGTGTGGCAGATCAGTAACCTGACAATGTCTACATATCTACAACCTAAAGTTCATACTAGGATTTACAATGTACATCGTACTAAATTTTACATCAATAAATCTTCAGGTCTTCTATTGTAAATATTAGACTTTTGTATGAGCAAACAGTATCAGGACACACTACTGCCACACACACACACACAAACCAGCATGCATACATGTAACACAAAAGGTTTCTCTTCCATATACAGTTAAAATTGATTTAACATGCTCCACTGAAAACACTAAAACAAGATGTTGCATTGTAAATGAGTCATTTGACAGTTTTGCATGCATTCCTGTTGTTTCATTGTTTGGAAAAGAAAAAAAAATACACAGGCTATACAGGCCTACTAAATTAGAGAAAAGTCCCAGAATATTCTTCATTTCATTTCCTTCAATACAGCACAAGAGAGAAAAATGAGTGCACTTCTATTTGGGATTGGGGAAAAGTGTAGTGTCGTACATACTGCACAATTCTGTTGACATACTGGATGTCAGGATTAATAACACTGATATGCTAATAATAAAGTGGGTAGATACTAGAACAGTCATTACTGGGAATTAACTTCCTCCGAAACACTAAAAAGCTAAAAGAAATTAGAAGGCTCTGCCAAGAATACGTGCATATCCAGAGTGGTGATCCAGAACATTTCAGGCAAGCCAATAATAACAAGGGGAAAAAACACAGACTCCTCTCCCCTAGCCCACACCATGGTGTAAGTTAGGATTGTTAAAGCAGTGTACCACTCCATGACTTTACAAATATAAATTGATCTTTAAAGGGAAAAAAACCCCACTACTAACTAATTTATTTACGGCATCTGTGCTAGTACTGAATCACATAAAAAGGCATCTGGTGAGGATTTGTTGTTAAACTACTGGTCAAAAAAAAAGGATGAGACATTTCTATCTGTGTCTTCTTCTAGCAATACTGTTGGATACTTGACAGTGCAGTCAAGTTCTCCTATTAAAAATAAGGGACACAAATAGGCCTCCAACCCTCTTCTTTCACAGTGCTTCACTTCATTATGCACGTCAAGCTCTCCATCTCCTGTTCAAATTCAACCAAAATATCTAAACTCCTTATGCTGCATGAATAAAACATGTGCCTCCATCAGGCATTTCAAGTTTGAGCTCAGAGATATAAATCAGATCAGAAATCCTCACAGAGGGAACACTGCAAGTCAGGGTGTGTGTGGTGTGTGTAACAAAGAGGATTACACGAGTGATTGTGTGTGTGTGTGTGTGTGTGTGTGTGTGTGTGTTGGGGGAGGTATGTATGTATGTATGTATGTATGTATGTATGTATGTTGCCTATATCTGGTGAAGCTCCGTTTAATGGGATGCAGACCTGTATAAATAGGTCCCATCACATCCCAGTATTATGGTAAGACTGAAATAAAAAGCATAAATAAATAAAATGGAGGAGGAGAAAGTGGTGAAGGCTTCTTTCAGAACTGTCCTGCACTGCTGGGGTCACACTGCAACAGACGCACGATGGACGGGTCACTCTTTGCTCCCTTAATGAACTCCTCCAGAGACAGCTTACCTAAACAAGAGCACAAACAATGAAACATTTAAGGATGGTTTCATTTCTACAAAATTAGAAGAGCAGGAGAAAAATGAATCAACAGACAACTGTTATGATCCTTAAAGCCTTCAATACCTTGCACTGTGCTGCAATAGCCAGCAGATGGCAACAGGTATCATTTACTTCATCCTGCAATTCTAATTTTACATCCATGGAGCACATGAATGGACACTTCAACACAGCTCTGCATTCATGCAAGTATCTAATCAGCCAAATGGATGGTATCAGTGCATAAAATCATGCAGATATGAGCTTCGGGTAATATTCGCTTCAACCGTTGTGGTCAGTCGTTTTGAGTTTTCAGTTTTTCTAGCAGTATGGGTGTAAACACTGGTGTCCACAGTGTGTTGCATCAATGCATTCACTTTATTAGCTTCCCAAAAATAGATACACTATATATACACAATATATACACAAATAGATAGCAAAAAGTAAACTAAAAATAATGAAGTATTTCCAAAAGGTGTTAAAAAGATACTGTTGGTTAAAAAAAGTTTTCTTTTTTCTTCTTCTTTTTTTCCATGTCAAGATTCACGAGTTACACCCAAAAACCACAGTATCGATACCTGGGGAATCCCTGAATCATCAGCATTTTTTCATGTCCATGCAAATTACAAAGAACATTAACAATTCCGCTCTTTGTGTGAAGACTCAAAATAATAATACTAAAATAACTAACTAAAATAATGCTTTTGGTTAAAATGACTTTGGCTCTAAACCGTTTAGGTTGCACAACCATTTACAACCACAAGCTGAAAATTTCTATTTTTAGTGTCTAAATATACTAACAATCTTTACAATAATATAATCATTCCGTTAGCAGATAGCAATGATGCAATACCAAGTATTTCCACTAATAATAAATATAGAAAATCTCTTTCTGGACCATCATCTCAAAGCTGAGGAAGGAATCTTGAAAATAGTCCCCTGAGGAATGTGCTTGTTTTGCACTTAGTATTATTTTAAATTTTTTAGTTTGTAAGTAAATATTTTTATTCTTTTAAAATTAATTTATATTTTTTGTGTCTAAATATACTAACAATCTTGCACAGAGTAGATTCATGAATATTTTTGATATTTGATAATAGCCTGTATCTCTCTATTGGATTTCAAAGCGATAGTTTCCTATCCTGTAGATGGTGATTAAGACCAGTATAACCCTGATGTATGTTGTATGTGACAATATTAGCATTTAAAATCTAGCCATAACTTGTTATTCTTTGGTGAAGTGAAAACTGAAATAGAGTAAAACTGACATATCAGTCAGACTGATGCGCAAAGACATTGTGCATGTTTACAGGCAACTAGCCTAGGCTAGCAGTCAGCACCGATTTCATTAGCCTTTTCATTGAAACTGTAATTGTGTTGGAAGTTAAACAAATTTACCTGCGTCTTTTCACAGCTTGAACAAAATTCTGACAGTGCACCTGTCACATCGTAATTTTAACGATTCCGCCACTGCAAAGTCATGAACATATTATTACTTAATAATGAATGTATGAGCGATATTGCGCATGTATGGCAAAAGCCATGTGCTGGTTCTGTGCCTTTACTCTGCCATGCAATACAAATACATAGTTGGAAACAGCAACCAAAAATAACAACTTATTGATTTTGGATGAACGTTTCGTACTGATACATAATGATGTTTTTTTAGTTATCCTGCTGAAACTACCGGATTGAAAGTGGACAGAGGAGAGCGAGAACTTCAGTAGAAATAAGTAAGACTGCCATTTCTGTGATGGGCAGTCTTAATAAGCAATTACTGAATAAGGCAAAGAATGATATTGAGAATTATTTGTTTGAGAGGGTTTTATCTGTGGAGGTTGAACTGGATTACACACTCCAAGACCAAATAATTCTCCATATCCTACAAAAGCCAATTTCTATAATTGCATTATGATTCATTCAAAATAGTTTCAAAGTAGACAGTGTGGAATATGTCACAATTCCTTGCCACTAGGTGGAGCTAGGTAGCTGAAAGAGGGAAGGCTCCCTAGCTGACAGGAAGGAAAACTGAAGCAGTAGTCACGTTAGCTGTATGCACTCACAGTTAGTTAAATAAGGTAAATTAAAATTTTGAATGTGTCCTTTTCTTCACAGTACAACAGACAGTCAAGTTACTTTGTTGCCAGATAGCTAAATAACATCAGTGAGCTCTATGAGGTTATCATGCAATACAGATTGTGCCATTTCCGATTCAGCCTAGATACAAAAAACCAACAAAATCTGGAATTAAAGTATTTGATGGTAAAACCTTATTTCTTATTTTCAAGAATTTTCATTTTATCTGCTTTTTTGTGATGATCAGGAAAGCGGGCAGCCATTTTCTCACTGGTACGAGAGAGAGGAGGAACATAGTTATCATAAGGTACTGCAGCAAACATCTCTTCCATATTCAAAGCACTAAGCTGTCTGCTACAGAGCATAGCCGATCTATCTTACTTAATATCTACGAGAAGGAACACTGAAACATGCCAATTGTGCAATAATCATTCAACTTATCCAATAATTCCGTTAGCATTTAGCAATGATGCAATACCAAGTATTTCCACTAATAATAAATATAGAAAATCTCTTTCTGGACCATCATCTCAAAGGAACGTTTCCAACATCCTGTGAAATCCGTGAAACAATGGATTGAGTGTGTTTTGTGAGCAAAAGGAGTTCCTACCAAGTATTAGTGTAGTGTTCTTTAAAAGGTTTTCAGTGAGAGAATGTATGTGTTAGACATTGCACTAAATGAGAGCACTGTGTGTACAGGAAAAAACTGATCCAGTATATAAACAGCTTAGGCTTGCCCAATCACTGACACACACGATGTGGCCCTGATACAGACCTTTTCTG
This sequence comes from Tandanus tandanus, assembly GCA_039654325.1. Taxonomy (NCBI): domain Eukaryota; kingdom Metazoa; phylum Chordata; class Actinopteri; order Siluriformes; family Plotosidae; genus Tandanus; species Tandanus tandanus. The sequence goes on from JBCNYH010000001.1 coordinate 24,800,412, forward strand.
TTTTGAGGCTTTTAATCATTTGTGCAGGAAAGGCAACAGTTCACTGACCAAGGAATCAGTCCACTCTCTCTTCCTAAGCTATTTGGTTTGTTTTTTTAAACATTCTGCTTGCACTCTCTCTTCTTGCATCAGTTATTACATGGGACTATTTAAATGTGCTCCTTAGCCTACTCATGTCTTTCAGCTTTGTTTTGTACTGCAGTCACGAAAGCTATGCATGATAAAGACAACAGATGCACGTAAATGCACGAGAAAAGAATTAGTACAATACCGCACACACACACGCACAAGCACGCACACACAGTGCAGCAGTACAGCACTGATAGTAAAAAAATAAATAAAATCATATCAAAGCACTCAGTCAAACCATCTTAAACCAGACAAAACACACGGCACTAGCTAGTATCCTGAGGTAAACACAACTTTTACCATCTCGGTTGGTGTCCATCTGTCTAAAGATCTTTTCTGTTCTTTTCTCTGGTGTAGACTCATCTTCTGGCATCTTCATGACCGATGAAACCATTTTATAAATAGCCTAGAAGGGACCAAAGGCATACAAGGACGTCAAATTGTGACAAACAAAACATAGGAAAACACATTAAGTAGCATATCAAATGATCTCTGGACTTTAATCATGTTTTAGTTTATTATAGAGATTAAAAGCCTGATGTCAGACAGCGTGCTGTATAAAACTGTGTATAGAAACCAGGCAAATTCAAATCAAATGCTGCACAGAGGGGTATCCTGAATATATACCAAATACATAAACAGGTTTTTAGTGTTTGTTTAAAAAAAATAATAATAATAAATTTTAAAAAAAGAAGCTCTTGTTTGATGGTATATGGACAGTAAGTGCATATGCAAGAAAAACGTCTAGTGTTATGTAATTGTCTTGGAAATAAAAAGATCTGTATTTGAAACACCATCCCCTTGGACCAAACTCTAGCGTTATGTCATAATCCACCACAACGACTTTCATTTAGAAAACTGTCTAACATGCTTACAATTACTTTCACAATTTATATTAAATACCCCTTTAGGGTTAAAATAACAGTGAAGGTGTGAATACAGCATTGGATATAAAGTTATATGACTATCTTGGCTGAAACACGGTTTGGAAGAAGACAGAAAGTGCAGTCACAAAAACACAAACAGAAGATGACGAAAATAAATACTATACCAACACCCTTAAATATATTGAAGTGAGAGAAACAATACTCCTAAAATAAACGCATAACAATATTTCAGGGAAGCAGTGACTGCGGCTCTCCTTTCCTTCTATAGCAGGAGCATCTATTCTGTTTTTAATGCATGTCTTTCAGTTCCACACACAAAAAGAGAACACGCTTTAATTAAACTGCTGGTGTGCACCTTAAAACAACTACCATTTCATCTCCATGGAAATGCAGGTGGGTATACAAAAAAAAAAGAAGAAAAAGAGTTTACCTAAATAATAAAAACCATGAAATTAATCAAGTCAGTGTATGTCAAATTGACATACTTAAAATGTTCAATTGCATAACATTAGTGTATGGGTCAAGCTGGGAAATTCACATTTAGGATGATTCCCTGAAACGCAGTGCATTAACTGCATCATTTTAAGCAAAATCATTTATCTTTTTCTAGAATACAAACTGATCAATGTTGCATTCATCTAAACAGATAAACAAGTTCTCATTCCTCATTTAATTCTCACACCAACATGCTCAAGTGTCAGTATGTGCAAATCCCAACACAGGCCCTATTTGGGCAGAGTCTCAAAATCTGAGCAGGCACTTGCTGCAAAATTACTTCTAAAGAATCAGAGGAATCACAGTCAGCCCAAAAGTCCAAAGCAGAACAGAAGAAACTAGAAAAAAACATGATGTAAAGGAAAGCCTTTCTGTTTGAGAACAAAAACAAGGCTGATTTTCTTTTCACTGGTGACGCATCCTAACAATCTAGCACTGATTATGTTTTTAATGGCAATAATTCTAACACTAATAAGAGCACATGGCATCGTGTTTAAAATTCTATTAAAAGTGCTATTCTTGGTTATTTGTAAAACATCTAGCACACACCTGCACGATTTCCAGCATCTCTGCCTTACTGATGTATCCATTCCCATCCAGGTCATACATGCTGAAAGCCCATTTCAACTTCTGTTCCAGCTTTCCTCGTGACGTGACACTGAGCGCAATGATAAACTCCCGAAAGTCTATAGTGCCATCGCCATTGGCGTCGAAGGTGCGGAACACATGCTCTGCGAATTTCGAGGCGTCTCCGTAGGGAAAGAAGTTGCCGTAGATCTTCTTGAACTCCTCCATAGATAGGTGGCCACTGGGGCAGTCCCGCAAGAAGCCCTTGTACCACTCCTGGATCTCATGCTCGGTGAAATCAGTGCTCTCCAGCAGGTCCTGCATCACCTCTGGCCGCAGCTTGCTGTTCTGCTTCCCCATGCTTGAGTTCCACTTTACAGCTTTGGAAAGACCAGAGAATCACACAGTAAAACACATGCAATTTAGGGGAAAATGTTTTATTTATTTATTTACATTAACATTCATTCATGGGGAACTTACTATTTTTATCATTTATTCCATCCTAAAGAAACGCCAATAATAATTCATGTAAATCTTGTCCACAGGAAGCACTCAAGGAATATGGTTTATCACAGAGATGTAAAAGTGTACCTCAGTATCCTTGTTGCTCAAGAATACAAACACACGTAGGTCTGTATCAATTTCAAAGTGTATAAGAGGCAGCAGGTATCTCACTGTGCTCCGAGTTGTTCTGAACTACAAGGTTACATGATAGACACCTACTGTAATTAAACTTCAGCATGGCTGAACACACACTGCTGGACACAGATGCCTCAGATCTCAGACAAGACAGCAAAACTGTATTTCTTGCCTCACTGCAAACGACGCAGTGTGAGAGGCAGCACAGGTATCATGTTGGCTTTGGATGAAATACAGTGATTAGGACCTAACTAAAACATGGCTAAGGTGGAAAAACCTGGTCACCTTTGATTCTATATAAAACTTACAAGATTTACTGAAATGATATTGAGTAGAGGAAGGAGAGAGAGAGAGAGAGAGAGAGAGAGCAGACTGTAGTGAATCGGCTAGTTCGATAACATGAAAAACGTTTACGATCAAAAAGTGGCCTACGCTTTTTATGTGAATCATTAGCCTTATAAATGAGATGCTCTGAAGATTCTGCCTGTGTGCTAGGAATTTGTTTGCCTCTGGCTAGATACAGCATAGATGTAAGAAAGCAGCAGTTGCTGTTTTAGTCTCTGTAAAAACAAACTCAGAGTAAACCCTCTTCAAAAGTCTGAGGGTTTGGTCTACAGTTGTGGTTTCACACATTTTGCTGCATGATGGGCTGAACAGCTAAGCACGAATAAGAAAAACCTTTATTTAAAGCATTTTCTGTAAGTAGTAACTACCAAGTACCAAACAAGTCCCAAATTACAATAAACAACAAGCACAAGGCAGAACAAATGCTTGCTATAAATGATAAAATTCCACAAAGGTAACAACAACAAAAATATCAGTAAACTTATAGAATATTATCTAATTTCATTTAACTGAGTTTTTACTTCACGTTTAATTTCCACTCCATTATCAAATAAGCATCTTACTGAATGAATTATTTGATCAAGGCGGTGCAATTTCACCAAAATATACCATACAAAAGCCAAATTATTTAATTGTTTTATTATCCAAATTATATAACTGTTTTATTATTGGGGATTAAAACACATTATCTTGAGTGGATTATGCTTAAATTAAAGCAGGTGGGGTCATAACTGTCACACTTTGAAATGACAAAAATAAACCATAGAAACCTCATTTTAGTTTGTTTTTCTTGTTTCTGTGTAGAACATACTTCAAATGGGATTCAAGAACACACCATTAAAGAGTGCAGTTTTCTTTCACACCGTATGTACTAAAATGGAGAACTCTAGATGGGTATGAAAAGACAGCTTCAGTTACACAGCACTTAGATCACCTGAGCTGCGTCTGTTATGGTTAAAATAAAAACAAACTATAAAAATCTCTTTAAAATCTCGTTTAAATTTTCTTTATTTTTCTGCATAATATATAATACAATTCAGAATTAGTTTTAAAAAACACCATTAGCTACAAAGTGCTTATGCTCTGCTTTTACTGGTAATTATTTTACCCTTTTCTAATTAAATTGATTAGAGAAATGCAGCCCTAAAGTAAGTGGTGGCAAATTGGCCTTTTCAGGATAATAACCTTAACCAGTAAATGTAAACCTACCTCACTTTCAGCAAGTCTCTAGTAAAATATAAAACACACACATACTGCTTGATTTGAAATATCTTTGCAGATGATGGTAATAATTTTGGGGATAATATTAGTTCATGTATTCATCTTCAGTAACTGTTTAATCACGATTAGGTCACAACTGGAGTTCAGGACTGAGCCAGGGACACTGAAGCAGAGAGTCAATGATGCTACATGCTGCACTAGCATAATGCTTCGTTCTGAAAAGTAGGGCCTGCAAATTGTCTAGCTTTAGCCAATTAAAAATCTACCTTTTCATATGATGTATAGTATCCGTTCTCAAACCCCCATTTGAAAAAAAAGAAACGAAATGAAATATAAAGCACACAGTTCCTTAACATAGAGCTACGCCATAATGCTTTAAATTACAATAAATTACTGCTCACAGTTTCATGGTCAGAGGCATGAAGTCTTACTCATATCGTCTTATACCATATATTATCACCCACTCAGTCAGTACACACATACTTACACACATGGTTTCTGCTGCAGAGAGAGGCAAGAAAATATGCCACAGACAGTCTCTCATGATTGACTTCAACATGATGTTTAATCATTTAAAATGATGTTTAAATGAGAATGAAAAAAATTGGATTAAAATAAAAAAGTTATTCAGCCCAATAACAGCAATGGAAATTGTTAGCAACTGTCCATATATATATATATATATATATATATATTACCTTTTATTATAATATTACGGGTATTCCAATTTCTGATTTTTTTATGTAAAATCATTGATCTCATGAAGTTTAAGAGACAGTTATAGACAGTTATGTAACATTTATGGAAGAAGTTTTGAATGCCAGTGGACTGTACAGTTTTTACCCCTCAGCTGGTTATGGCTGGAGGGGTATTGTCGTTGGCTTGGCGGCTGGGCAGGCAGCGTGACAATAACTTTGTCCGGGCCATTGCTCGGCTCATGCACATGCCAGATTTCTGAACTTTTGCATAGGCACTCCCCATGACCTAAACCTGTGAGTGGGGTAGCTAATTTGCATATGTGACCTTGAACATATTAAGTTTTTCCGGGCCATTGCTCGGCTCATGTGCATGACAGCTTGTTAGCAGAACCTACACGCCAAATGGATGCAGGATATGTAGTGCAGCCATCATGCTCATGTGACTGCATAGTTAAAAGCTAGTATATCTCTGGCCTTACGCATCTCAAACATTTTTTTATTTATAAGTAAAATGAGTTTTACACAATAAAAAAAAATCATAACACACAAAGTCTGTCAGATTTCAGTAAATTATTGAGATTTGAGTAAGTATTTACTCTGAACTTTACTACCTGTGTTATTCTAATCAAACACCAGATGTTTGCAATATGATCCTTCACTTTGCGTCTCATTTCAGTGAATTACAGAGTGACCAAGAAGGACTAAATCATTATTTATTTACTCCAGGTCACAAATCTAAACAGTAAGATATGAGATCTAAAATAATTATGAATTAAAAGTCCAGGCTAATTCTGACGTCTGACATTTGATTTTGCCTGCATATACCCAGAGGAGTGAGCCTTGCCCACCATTCATTACCTTCAAACTATGAGGCCAACAGAAATTATGCATTTATATGCCTGCCAAGTCCTTTTAAATAAATGGTTGACTAATTAATTATTATTAATTAATGCATATGGTGTGTAAATGCATATGGTGTGAATGTTACCATGGTAACCCAATAATAAAGCAAAACTAATTGGACCAGATTTTTTATTATAAGTTTCTAAAGAGGCATCATGCACTGCACAGTAGCGCACATATATAAAGAACGAGCATTGAATACTAACTACTGTGTACAATGCTGTGCTGTAGAAAATCTGAGCATAGCCATGAGAAAGTGCTGCTTTTGGAATCTGAAATCACTAAACAGCCTACATATACATGATCAGCCATTATATCAACACCCCTGACCGGTCAGTGGCTGGGCTGCAATGCACTGTGTGTTCTGACTCCTTTCTATCACAGCCAGCATGAACAGTATCAGCAGTTTTTGCTACAGTAGCTCTTCTGTGGGATCAGACCAGACGAACTAGCCTTCACTTCCCACGCACATCCAGGCCCCTTGGGCACCCATTTTGCCAGTTTGCCGGTTGTCCTTACTTGGACCATGTTGAATAGTTATTTAGCATTTCCTACCATGAACACCCAACAAGACTACAGATGCACCGACTGTAATTTTCCTGGCCATATTTCGATTACTGATTTTTCTCCAGGTGTGACCTGCCGATAATGCTTTTTGCCGATTATCGATTTTCTTCTGAACAGCTATAAATGAGAACATATAAACAAACAAAAACTTTTCTTGAATGCTAAATGTATTTTTTTATTATACCCTATTACAATAAAAATATTGTTTTATTAATATTATTATTGATATTATTAGTGCAACTATCAGCAGCAGCAGCAGCATCATTATTAGTAGTAGCAACAGTAGTCGAAATATTGCCAATACTATTATTACTATTACTACTTCTACTACTACTACTACTACTACTACTACTACTACTACTAATAATAATAATAATAATAATATTATTATTATTACTATCATCATTAAGTAATGGTGGGTTATGAAACTAGCCACAACTTTCTGTCCTCTGGCAGTAGATATGTCGCTGCTATCGCTAAGGACATATTTCCTGTCTGCTGTAAGAGTTGGTAGAAGGTGTGGGCGACCGATGCTTCGATGCTCATGGAATGTGGTAAGTATGCCACTTTCAAATATTTTTACTTTGGAAGGAAGCAAGATGCTAGCACTTTTCCAAATGTTATTTAACGAGTTAAATGCACCGGAGTCTTGACCAATTCTGACAGTGATCTCTTTGTCTATGGAGACATCACTGGAGATGATATGAGCCCAGATATCTGAAATGGTTAACTTGCTCCAGTGGTTCATCGTCTATTACAAGATCAAGTACCTCCTCTTGTTTAAAAGGGCGCTGGTTCTGAAATTTGCGGATTAGCATGCAGTTTGTCTTTTTTGCATTGATCTTCAGACCAGCTTCCTTTTTATAAGATTAGAGATATTCGATGTGGCTTCTTAAAGGCCATCTCTACTGCTATCGAGGACAGCAATATCATCGGCATAATCAAGGACGCTAATGAATATAGCGGGATGACGGGAGCTGCATTGTTTTCAGAGTAAAAATCCGTTTGAAGTGGCCCTCCTTGACATTTTATGATTCATGACCCAGTTCAGTACAATACTGAGCAACGAAGGAGCTTGAATGTCACCTTGTCCTGTTCCTGATTTTACTTTAAAGCAGTCAGTCAGCTCATCCCCGATGTGAACAGCGCTGACGGTGTTGGTGTAAAAAGCTTTGAATATCCTGATATATTTGTCACGTATGCCATAGAGTTGCCATGGAGAGCTGTCCAGATATAGTCACGGTTGACAGTCAAGTGCTGCCTTAAAGTCAATAAAGTTGATGAACAGAGGGAGGCTGTATTCCAAGGCTTGTTCAATTATGACGGGCAGTGAGAATAGCTGGTCCATACGTGATCAATTCCTTCTAAACCCACATTGATTTTCACGTAGTAACGACAGACAGTCAGTCATGGAGAAATCTCCTTAACACTTTCATAAACAGCCAGCAAGCAGACCCACACTAGTGGCCATAACCTCACTAAGTCCAAGTAACTAGCCTGGTATCTGAACCCTTCCTGAACCACCTCCAAAGAGTGGTTTTAGCAGTGCCCATTGCCTGCACATCTGTCCAGAAGTTGTTTTAGTGCACGAAGGGCTTGAACACGCTAGATCTGCAGTTTTCTCTTGTTAGCTTCTTCAATCTGGGAATGTGCAGCTGGGTGATGATGTTCTATGTAATTAGGTTTGCTGTTCCGAACATTTTCGTGGTGGTTTCTTGACCTTATATGCATTATAAATTGCGAGCTTTATGTTTACACTCACGGCTAAAAAAGCTTCCACAATAACAATGTTAGCCTGGGGCTTTAAACATGCATGCAAGAACCATAGGAACAGGCTCAGAATCAGAAATATGTGAGAAACAACCAACCGATTACCATTCACCCTGAAAATCAGACAGTTTACACAAGACTTGCCATTTTGGAGATGAATCAACCCAGCTTGTTAAAGATACTCAGAACTATACACTTGCTCATATTTTCTGCTTCCAACACATGAACTTTGAGAACGGACTGTTCACTTTCTTAATAATACATTCCACTCCTTGGCAGGTACCACTGTAATGTGATAATCACTGTAATTCCCATTCATTCAATGTTATTCACAGTCATCTGTCAGTGAACATAACGTTTTTAATGCTATGGCTGATTGATGTATATGCACAATTGATAAGTTGCACTTAATTTATCTGCATATACACAATATATGATTAAAAATCACAAATTAAAAATAGTGTTAATGTTATAAACACCATATTTAAGAGGTGTGAAAAAGTAAAACAATATATAATGCAAATATTAATTTAAAAAAATACTCACTTAAATTTTAATTGATGCGCTGGTATATTTTCTGTCTGGTGGATAATTTCTGAATCCCCACTTGGCTTACGACAATAGTGACACTAATACTATATTGTTCAGCTCAACAATTCAGCATAGAAATATGAAGGAGTGAATTTAAGATTACAGCTAACTCTGTGCCCTGCTCATTCTGTCAGCTCTAGGACTCTCAGGTAATATAAACAGTCTGATTTATCAGGCAGTTGCCATGGTAATATGTTCTGATCATTTCACAGCCTGACTGAGACTAAGTGAAGCAGAGTTCACCTCGATGTGTGACTGGCAAACAGAAAGAGAAGACAGCAAGAGAAATGTGAGAGTAACACATTAAGGTTTTGCTTTATGAAATCCTTTACTGCCTACCAAAAACTGGACAATTAATCTCATCGTCACAGTAAAAGCCTGGAGGAATTTAAAGACCTTAGACAATCATTAGCTCTGTGCATCTTTTATCACAAGGATGCAGTTAGATTGTCTCCAATCTGAAAATTGAGAGATTACGATGTTTCCAAAGTAACTGGTCACATGTTAATGACCCGTGCTATGATACAAACTTCCATCTGATTGGTAAGCATGGGAGACTAATGTATCACCAAGAGAGAGATAATTAATTAGTACGGTAGGTATTGAGCAGTGGTCTACCAAATATTAAAAAACTAAAGGTTAAAACAATACAAACACAAACATTGCATGTAATGTCAAGTTATATAATACTCTATACAACATTAATTCCTGTCCATTCGATTGGTTGAGCAGCAGTCCAAGAGTGACTACATCTCCTGTAACTTCCCATGGGTGTTTTCATGGGACTTTTCCACTGCATGTTAACAGCTTAAGTCGAATGTTAACAGCTTCAGCTCTATGCATCTTTTGGGTTTTCACCTGAGCCAAAGTTGTGGATAGTACCTGGTAACTTTGTGTCCATCCAGGTTTTTCCTGCTTCCCACACCTCAACCTCAAGACCCTCACACCATGAGAGATGCCATTGTAATGAGAATTACTGTTATTTACTTTTCCTCTTAGTGGTTTCAAAGTCATGGCTGATCAGTGTATGTTATATATGGCACAACTCTGAAGGCAAAGGGCTACTATTCCGAGGATCTCTTCCCCGTTAAGCAGTATTTTGGGAAAGTTTTGCTACAGGTTAATCATTTAAAATTGGTCCGTCTGTATTGATATTTTGCCTAACTCTCTGCTGGTAAAACCGATGAGCATACGTCTTCTCTGTTAGTCAGTCATCATATAAGAAGCTAACTTTTAGTAAGGTAGATGTAATCCTGGATTGGTCTGAGAAACATTACACTATAATGATAACTTGTCATCATTGATGGAACAGTGATAATGCTAATAACTCTATCTGAGCCATGCTAGCTTCTAGGTGGGGCTTTGTGTATATGAGTGGGAATAGGGGTGCCACTAACACGGTTTCTGATTAATTCTAGACAAATTCCCCAAATATATGGAACAAAATATGGAATTAAAGTATTTTATGGTACGGATGTATTTTTTTTTTTCATGAATTTCACTTTCCCTCCACCAAACACAAATTTATCAGCTTGTTGCGTGATGCACGCCTCTAGCCATTACAGCGGTCAGCCATTTTCTTCCAAACTTAGATGGGAGGAGGAACATAGATAGCCAATAAGACTGATAGGCTACATCGTACTGACGGCGCTGTTGGGTGGTGGAACTTTGTGCCACAGTCGTGGTCGCCACTCTCAGATCAGTCACTCTCAGGCTTACAACTGCAAAAATAGTGGGAAAACAAAATTACATTTTGATAGCTCAGGGCTGCAGTGCTTCGCAGCTTTGCAGTTAATTGTACTAGCTAACTAACCAAGATGGCAGACAGTCAGCGCTGTCTGCCGCAGGGCGTATATTATCTATCTTATGTGATATCTATGAGGAGAAACATTGGAGTGTGTCAATCGTGCAATAATCATTTAACTTAACCGATGTCACTGATGGATAATTCAGCTCATAAAAGTATACCAAGAATTAGCTGGCGGCTTTCCACCAATCAGAAATGAGAAAATATTGTGAATGAATAATAATGTTATTTGTTCACTGTGTTAAATTCAAGCATTACCCAATTGTTTAAATTTATAAGTCAGTATAAACCCAGGACACTCTCGTGTTTAATTAGTCGAGGTTGAACTATGTCCATCATACTATGGAAACAAAAACTCTATACTGAGAAAGCAAAAAAAACGCTGAGCAACAGATTATAATAAACGATACCTACTGTATAACCAAACTCTGTGAGGGAATCAGTTATAATGAGTAAAGCTTACTAACTCATATTTTTGTTTGTTTGTTTGTTTGTTTTTGTTAGCATTTTTATTGATAAATATGAACCATGTACTTAATTAAATTAGGTTTTTTCAGGTGCTCTTTACAGTGTTGCAGTTCTGCATACACATATGAACATATGCAAAAGGGTGCACAAATTATCAGGTCATGTTTCTGTTGCTCAAGCAGGTTACCAAGGTCTCCACCATGATGTCGATCTCATTTCGCTTTCTGGACCAGGAATCTTTGGCTTCTGCTGAGGGAGTTGGTGAAAAATTTCAGCTTGGCCACAAACAGCTTCCCTAAGAAGCTATAGTTCTTTAATAAACCACAATTTGTTTGCATCTCCAAAAAATGTTTACAAGGCAGTTAAATTTGTTATATTTGTCACAACCCAGTGAATGTGTTTATAATAAAGCAGTTATACCACTCACTCTCATTGTACTCGGCTTTATAAAATGACGCTCAGAGGGTGTAGAATGACTGTAACTCGCAACTCTTACAGAGGGAGAACCTTCAGAAGTCATTGGGAAGGATGAAGAGCACAGCTTAATTATGAAGATTTCAGATTAGAAAACAGTCTCTCAGTGTATGAAACAGACTGATGAATGAAAGATGACGGTGCCAGGACTAGTACTTCCTTTGCATCAGTAATACTTCTTATACTTTTTTTATTGCATTCTAAAAAATATATTTAAAAAAATATGCGAGAGGAACGTTCAGTAATTTTATATGAGAATTGACTTTTAAAAAACACTGCCATGATTTAAAGTATTATTATTTCAGTATTGACAAGTCCATCCATAATGAGAAGTAACTAAGATCAAACAAAAATATTTGATCTAATTCGTTCCATTATTAGTCAAAGGCAGCACTAACCAAAGCCACTATTATACCATGCACTCCGGGAATGATATATACATGATTTTGATTTGACTAGTGAATCTTCCCACCATGGCTAAGCTGGGTGTGAATCAGATGGTGTGTGTTACATAGTGTGAGAGGTAAGCAATGTCAGATGAAGATGTTCTATGAAGGTGTTTAGGGTGATTTTTTGAAACTTCCTCAGCTGTAAAGGAGTGAAAGCAGTGTAACGATATGATCTGACTAGCAGCCTGGTGCCTGTTTTCACATGGAAGACGGACTGGAACCGCACCATGCACAGATTTAAAGCCAATCTGTGACTGTTTGATCATCAGTGTGGTGGTGGTGTTGTTGCTCCGCAACCAGACTCACATGCTGTAGGCTGTGGACGTGTTCGGCTTCATTGTTTCACATAAAAGTATGAATGTAACAGAAAGTGCACAAACCATACCGAAAACATTTCAACAATCATGTCTGTGTCTGTCACTTCCCTCAGGTCCATTTGTGGCACTAATGACAAAAACCGACACAATGATATTTAATAAACATCTTGAGAAGGCTTGTGAGGGTAATTAAAATTGACATTTGATTTTGATGAAATAATGTACAGAGTGAGCAATGACATCAAGTGAGACTGTAATGGACAGATCACACAGGTGTAGTGTCACCCATGCTTACATCTAATGTGTGCAAAATTTCTAGGTCACCAAGGACCGAATAATCACTGAACATCCATTTCAAAAAAGATATGAAATGAAATCTGCATGGGTTTAGGAAAGGATTTTTTTTATTTTTATACTGTATTAATCCTGCAAGGGAAATTATTGCCTTTGCATTTAACCCATCCAAAGTGAGCAAACACACGTGAACAGTGAGCACACACACTCGGAGCAGTGGGCTGCCACACACATTGGGGTTACCCGTAGAGCAGCTCACTCCCCCACCGCCACACATTTTTCCTGCTGGTTCGGGAATCAAACCAGCAACCTTTCGGTCCTAAAGCCACTTCTCTACCCATTAGGCTACGGCTGCCTCCGATGATGAGTTTAGGTATTTATTCTCTTTTCCTTTTTTCTGACAACACACAATCTTTCTTGAGTCATAAATCACTTGCTGTTTATTCAAAATAGGTTGCTGCCACAGAGTGGAAGGATGATGTTTCATGGTAATGGGTGATGCAAATTATGTATGACAATCATATTCTTTAAAAGCTCTAGGGGGACACATAAAATCAGTTGGCAGGCAGGATTTGAGCCGTGGGCCTTGAGTTTAACACCTGTGATAACACTCACCCCTAATATACCCTGTAATGTATTATATCTTATGTGAAAATTAAACATATCATTTTGCATCATTATATTCTCACTGTTTACAGGTAATGATTGTAAAATCCCAAGTGGCCGAGCAAAAAGTTTGCTAGCAGTATAATCGATACACAGCAACACCATGAGCCACCATAATTGTTAAATAGCTCCAGGTATGCATTGGTCCTTATGACTATGATATTCCTCAGCGATAATGAAGCCTAATTATATTAACAGCACATGTAAATGAATAATAAGTCCTTGCTTTTAAATATAAATATGATGAATCTGCATCCAAAAAGGTCCGTGTTGCTGTTTTTTTTAAAACAGAAACCATGCAGAAGGATCCCAACCAGTATGCAGTTCTTCAGCTGTCTAATTCTCACTAATAGTGGCTGAGCTGTAAAAAGTGCTGGACTTGCTGGAGGAACACATAAAATGCTCCTTACATGGACACATGAAACCATAGATAGTCATCAGTACACATCAAGTGTGTGTGTGTGTGTGTGTGTGTGTGTGTGTGTGTGTGTGTGTGTGTGTGTGTGTGTGTGTGTGTGTGTGTG
>JBCNYH010000001.1:24817662-24830362 GCA_039654325.1 Tandanus tandanus
GAGAGGGAGAGAGAGAGAGAGAGAGAGAGAGAGAGGGAGAGAGAGAGAGAGAGAGAGAGATAGAGAGAGAGAGAGATAGAGAGATGATGGATGCAGCTTTCTAAAATACCACAGTCAAAACTTTGATAGTTATTAGAAAAGGTTTCCTTCTTTCTTCAACTCCTTTTTGTCCATTCTTCCACACAGAAGTCCCCATGGAAGTCCTCTACATTTTTGGTGACCCTCTGCTTCAACAGCCTGTTTAGAAATCACATCACAGCCTTTCAAGGGAAATCTTTCAACTACAAAACATCTTTTGTTGCAGCCAGTGGCACCTCAGATGGGGCCCCTAAAACTGCTGGCCTCCCTACTCCCCACTCACACTTCGACTTCCTCCATTTTAATTACTTTTGGGATTGGTTATTAAATTCACTGAACATTCGATCAGTGACGAGACACCCAGATTTTTTAAGTCAAAGAAATGCATATTTTTCTTTTGTCCTCCATCCTCTCCCCCACATCTGCTACCTGCCACACTAAGAAAAGAAACAGCACCACATCCGTTAGCCCACTTGCTTTGCTGATGTTACAGGCAGTATGTAAAATTTCTATTGTTTTAAATAAAACATTACCATTACTGATTGTTTCAGATTCAAACTAGATTAAGGTCATGTTAACATTCCAGTATACTGCACAGGTGAGTTAAACATTAATTCAAAGATTTTTATTAATTGTGTCCAAGTCAATAAAACAAATTATACTTCTGAAAACTGTCTCTGTTTATCGTCATGTAATTTGATAAGCACTGATTTAATTTAGGAGCGCCTGAGAACACGAAAAAACAATAGCACAAAAAAACAGAGTGAGATAGATAGATAGATAGATAGATAGATAGATAGATAGATAGATAGATAGATAGATAAATAGATAGATGAGACAGATGATAGATGAGACAGATGATAAATAGATATAGATAGACAGAGATAGATAGATAGATAGATAGATAGATAGATAGATAGATAGATAGATAGATAGATAGATAGATAGATGATAGAGGGACAGAGAGACAGATAGATAGATAGATGCAAAAGTACAGTGAGCAAGTATAAAGTATTCAAGAGCAGCAAAAGCACTAAGTAAAAATTCAGAAGTATAAAATAAATATATCCATATAGACTCCAGTCCTCTGAGTAAGAGTAAAAGTGAAACTTCAGTGGAAACAATGCACAGTATATGCAGCAAAGTGGGTACGATGAGCAGAGCATTCACAATCACATAAGGACCCGGGTTCGATTTCTCGGGGTGTTTCTGTGTGGAGTTTGTATGTTCTCCCCGTGCTTGTGTGGGTTTTTTCCGGGTACTCCGGTTTCCTCCCACGGTCCAAAATGCACAGTAGGCTGATTGGCAGTTCCAAATTGCCCCTAGGTGTGAATGTGAATGATTGTATATGTGTTGGACCTGCGATGGCCCGGCGAGCTGTTCAGGGTGTACCCCGCCCTCGCCCAGAGTCGCAATTATTTGCTGAAGGTGAGGTGAATATCACTGAACACCCCTGAAACAAAAGATCAGTATGAGCTCTCCTTTATAACTGTATGTGCTTAAAATAAATGAATAAATGTTTCTCTTGTAAAGCCATTCGGAGTTTTTTTGTGGTCTTAGCACAGATATAAGAAGCTTTGACTAATGGTGCTGCAACACACTGAGCTTTTGATTTCAACACAGTTGAACAGAAACAATCATTGTCTTTAGGTCAGTATTTCAGAGCTGAGCTTGCTCCTGGTCCACAGAGTAATTTCTATACAAGGGTCCTGATTACCATTTGCAGACCTGCCAAGTTGAGGCTTCAAGACATAGTGAAGAGAAAACAGAGAGAAGAGAGGTGCCTACGGAAGAAGAGTAAGGTCACAGTTAAACAAGTACTGGCAGGGAGCAAGAGCCTTTCCACCCAAATTACAAATCCTTTTATTTTACTGAGATCACAGACTATTAACAAAAAATACGCAAATGTACAAAATCTTACAAACAAATTAAAACTCGTTGGAATCTTTATACGCAGACGAGAACTAAAAAATAAAATTAGACATTTAGATGTGCTAATCATACACACTTGAAACAGCAAAAAAAGAGCATGAAGCTAGTACACTAATGAAAGCCAATAAGACAAGATACGTCTGTTATAACAATAAAATATATGTAGTATGTATGAAGTTGGACCCAGCCATTGAGGGTCACACAAGCCAGTGTGCTCGTAATGCCGGTCCCAAGCCCAGTTAAACGGGGAGGGTTGCATCAGGAATGGCATCTGGCGTAAAACCTGTGCCAAATCAAACATGTGGATTTAATCTTAAATGATGGTCCGCTGTGACGACCCCTGACAGAAGCAGCTGAAGAGCAATTTGCTATTTATTCTTGCTGATAGAATAACAAAAGCCTCAAACATACTGTAAAACCCAGTAACAAATGAATACATAACAGCAAAAACACATTTCTACAATTACTGTTCATACACTGTGATATAAATTAAGTGATATTAAAACTCTAAGTTTAGATATAATACAAAAGCTCTCACAATTACTAGATCACCCAAAATGCATTTTAGAGTATCTTACTATCAGTGTCCTCTCCACCACCAAGTCTTCTCGCTGCTAAATCTTATGCCGGAAAAACTTAAAACAAAAACATTTCAAACAGGAAGAAGGCTATTTAAGTAAAACTATTTAAGACACGTGACCTTGATCCTGTTTGGATTAATCCCAAAGTGTAATCAGTTCATCTGCAGCTACAATGATATTTACATTTAAATCCTACCAACAATCAATGACTTGCTCTCAAGATATCACACATGGACAACACAAAAAACAGTGGTTTTAGAGGTATAAAAAAGGCAGCTTTTTACAACAGTAAAAAAAAATACTAAGAAAACTAATAAAACCTGATCTATTATGATCTATAACACAAATATAATACTATAATAATAACCATGATGACCTAATGGCTAATTAGGTGAAATAAGAGTATTTTATTTAGAGGTGGGGAAGTAATCGATTCAGTTATGTATCGTGATTCTTTTGTCACACCACACTGGCTCTAAAGTCGATTGTTTTTTTAAAAATTCATTTTTAATTTATATGTTTGAATGTGAGGTGTTGAAACACCGCTGTGCCTCTATAATTCTACAGGTGGAGCGCTTTAAACTAGTCACACATTGCAGTGCATCCACAGCATCTCGTGTGGTGGGGTGAATTGTTTGCTAACTTTGTGTAGAAAAGACAATTAACAAACTTTCGTTTATATGACTGAAGGATTTAAAATTGCAACAAAAAAGCAGAAAAATAGTAATATCAAATCGGGACATTCATAAAATTGTTATACTTACAGGATCGCAGTACAAATCAAATCAACACCTAGGTATCGAGATATCGTATCAAGTGATCCCCGGATGATTCCCATCCCTAATATTATTGCTTGCAAACATGCATTACTCCGAAGTGTGAGACCACTGGATGCAAATGACAAAATCTTTGTTACTCAACAATCTCTTCAAGCACAGTTTAGTGCACTGGACAGAAACATGTGCAGCCTGTAAGACCTTTAATTTTCTTTCAATAATGTAGCCCCTTCTTCATTTCAAATGGTCAGTTGTTTTTAAAATGACAAGACAAGGCTAACATGAATGTTAATTTAGTTGTTTAAACAAGTAGAGATGACGATGGAAACATGTCCCATCTTTGGAGAATTTTTTTTCGCTTCTACCCAATTAACACAGTACAATCCTATTGTTATTTAGCTGCTAAAAGATTTTTGCAATTTTCTTAACACCAGCTGATTAACACTGATCTCGAATCTGAAAAGTGTCTCAAAAAAACCCCAACAACAAACAAACTGTGATGACAAAGATGACAAGAACACAGATGATGACAGGGCCCTCGGTGACTACAAGATCTGTAACTTCTCACGGCACAAGTGTTAACTAAGGATAGACATAAAGACATGCAAAGACACAGTCGAACACAGTGATGTAAATGAATGTGTATTAAATACTGTTATGGCAGCACTAGATATTTCATATGGAATCTCATTCTAACTGAGAGGCCAAAGTAAAGCACCTAATTGTAGTAATAATAATAAAAAACCAGGGGCTTAACCGAAAGGATAAGCTGATATGCAGTGTATTTAAATGGGGTTATGTCCCTGGCTGGAATCCCAACAAAGAAATTATCAGAACAAATCATGTCTCCACAACAAAGCCTCCATTACATCATCATTTCAGGATATTAAAATCCAAAGCTGTATATTGTGAGCACGATGAATTTCCCGTCCCTAAATGCATCATCCATAGCTAAAAGCTGTTCCAACATCCTCACACCACTGACAGTCCAGGCCCAGTCCAAATCGTGAAAAGGTTTGCAAGGTCTACTGAACATTATCATTTACTAACTACTTAATTCATCTTGGTTTTTACTCAGATTCAATCAGATACAAAGGAAAATGTGGCTCAGAAAGTAACCAGTGACTTGGAATTTGACCTACTAATGTCACACTCATTACAAATCACAGTATCTCTCAACAGAATGAGCTGCAAGTCAAATGCATTGGTTTTGTCACATTTGTACTCATTAAGATAATGGGTAGACGACAGCAGCAGCTCAGCATAGAGGAATCTTTGCTGTTGCCTAGTAACCAGGGGTTCAGGTAGTCAGAAAATAATGTACAGTATGTACTATACTGCTAAAAGAAACGACAGAACTGCCAAACAGGTAGATTCAACTAGTCTGTGTGGATTTCTTGATGCCAGCCATCCAGTATTTATTTGAGAGATATAATAGTACATTTTTTGCCCAAAGATTTGTAGGGTAGCTTTGCAATAAACCTATTGTATTCTTTGTAGTCAGTTATGCTGTTCAAGGCATAAAATTTCATCAAATGTCTCGTTTGTTGACATTTTTAATATTGACATGCAAGCACTAATATTTGCAATCATTTCAGCAATATGTGAGTGCACACACTTACTCACAAATGTGTGCGTGGTCTGAATAAAAATGTATGTCAGAGCATGGGAATCTCTAGCCAGAGTTCTCTCCTTGCCAGTGAGTCATGGGAACAAGAGCAGTCTCTACAGTTAGTGGTGCTTCTGAGTCATAGGTCAGGTCACAACAAAATGGAAAATGAATGGATGATGTCACATGTTCTCTTCCATATACTATAGCTGCAAATTATATAACCATGCAAAGGGTTTGGAAAGCTGTATTTCATGTAATAATACAAAGCATAATATAGTTTGCATACACAAATCAGTGCATGGTTGTTTACACAACATATATATAGAGCAAGAGCTTAACATGCACACAAAAACAAATGCACACAAACCCACGTTTAGTACTCACTAAAAGAGTTGTTGTGAGAGAAAAGCCCAGAGCCAGCTAATCTGCAGAAGAAAATCAGCAGCCTGTTAGTCTTGGCTTCCAACATTGAGAGTTATTTTAAGGCTTTGTCATTACTGCAATCCTACAGAACTATGAGAACAAAGCGTCACGCAGCACAGAAAATTTTACACTTGACTCATCAATTACGTGGCCCTAATTACCCAATAGAAATGTTTGGCTCCCTGAAATCTTTGTACGCTTGGCTCCTTGCCTTAACTATATAGAAATCTTTCAGACGATAATAAACAAATACACTGAGCACTTTCTGGATAGGGCCTCCCTTTGCTCACAAAACAGCTTGAATTCTTTTGCGTGGATTCTACAAGATGTTGGAAGCATTCCTTTGAGATTCTGGTCAATCATGAAGTGAATGCATCACACCCTTTCATGCTGCGAGTCTCTCACTCTAACACATCCAAAAGGTGTTTTATTGGATTCAGATCCTGCTACTGAGGGCTAGACACAGGGTTTCATACGTCGGGGGCCCTGCCTGAAATGTAGTGGACCAAGTTGGACCACCAGCCCCGGAGTTTTGTAGACACAGTTGGGCAACAAGCTACAGTCTCTAGTGGAGCAAAGCAAGCTGACAATATACGAATCAATGTCTATGCTGTGTTCAGATGAAAAGTTGTGAATACGGGAACTTCTTGACTTTTTATCCATAGCACAGGTTACTAAGTTGAGAGCATTCATTGTTATAAATATCACTGGTTTTCAACACTTGTGAAAATTGAGTTTATTGTGCCGACACGAGTTCACAAGTGATCACAGGAAACACTGTCATCTGAATGTTTTTAACAGCTTGAAAGTTATAGATATAAATGAGTTGGGCAAAATACAGTTTTGGTGCTGATTTTAGTTTTTTTCATGTTATGCTCCTAATACAGAGAATTCGTTTGCCATAAAAATGTATTTTAAATTTTTTCCTACGTGGAGGATGACAATCTTGACTCCCTGAAAAGTTCAAGTTGCTAACATCAGTTGTTTTGAGGATATAGTTTTAAATGTTCCACTAAAATGGCAGTTTTATACTGTCGCACTTGAAAAAATTCTTATTTTTAATGCAATTTATTCATATTTCATCAACAGTGTTGATGCTGAAACTGCTGAAATATTATAGAGACACATAACCTGTAATAAATGTTGGTTGAATTGAAGAAATCCATTCAAAATTACGGATTTTATCCCAAAATTACTAATGACAGTGTTTCTGTTAAAATGCTGTAGTGTCCGTAACAATGTCAAATTCATGTTGCAATATCTTATAAATGATGCATCTCAGAATAGTATTCCCTTTATGTATGATGTGTTATTATGTGAAATCTGAATAAGCCAAGTTTCATTTGTATGACCCTTAAGACTTATCCGAGTGTATGTTTGAAAACGAGTATGGCTGACAAATAAGGTTCGCTTGAAATGGTTATAGGGGGTTATACCAAAAGCACTCATTAGATCAAGAATGTACTGGATCAAATTAGAAATGAAATTCTTCTTACATGCCCTGTTGAAATGTATGGACTTGCACAGAATCGGATACAAGATACTGTCAGGCCACCAGCTCACTGAAAATGTGAAGGCCCAAACGAGTCTCCCGTGATTTATATTTGTTTTGGTGGCCCCACTTGAATATTTACTGGCCTCGGGCCAGCAGGCAAGTGGTTATGTGAAGCCCTGGATATTATTTCCACATCCAGGAAATAAAATGTACCATTCACAAAGAGGAGAGGATTATTCTATATCAGCAAAACCCCTGATGTTCAGGGTTAACTCTCTGAAATTCATTCTTAACTGCAATAGCAGTACACATATGTATATGGGACAGAAATTAATAAGTGTTTAACAAATTACTAAATGAAAAGAGAATATCACTCTCTTTAAATGATTCCTACAGTACATTATTCAGTAAGACATTCTGACTACACACAGTTTAAGAAATGCTTACAACACAAGGAAAATTTTACAACCAAGAGAAATTGAGCAAATCCTTCAACAAAATCCGACACTCATGAAATCATGACACTGTCTGAAATAATTATGACAGACACTGTGCAAAATAAGGCTAAATATAAAAACTGGGTTCCACTGACTAAATCTTGAATTAATTAAAAAAAAAAAATCAACCAAGTTCAATTTTAATTAAAATAATAATGATCATTCTTGTCAAAGTTAACAATGTGAAAGACAGAGAAAATAAATAATACTGATATTAAACCAATAAATCCACTAAAATCTTGGAACCATGTATTGGTTTATAATGATGTATAAAAAGGATTTATTTACATGAATTTTGCATGAAAATACAGCTAACCCTAAAGAAAACCTCAGTATCAATTATGCAACAGAATTGTTTACTGAGCTGAACCACAGTGTATTAAAGTCTCCATAATAGGGTTGGGCATTATAATACGGTCTTGACATTATAATCTGTCCACTAGTAGTTTTAGATTTTGGTGTACTGTTTGTACCATGGAGGTTAAAAAAAAAAAGTTTATATATTCCCAAATCACCATGTTTACACTGCCACAGCACAAGGGGGAGCCAGCAATACAGCAGATTGCTTGGCTGTAAGCCAGCTTAGCTACCTGTTTGTGCATACATCTAACATTGTAAACATCAAGAGGCACGGAGGAGCATACCAGTGCTCCTGCCATATTTTTTCATATTTGCTCCAATTTAAAATGAGAGAAATACAGAAATCTGCAAAAAAAAAATATATTTTTTTCTGTTTCTTTATGTACAGGAACGCTATGCCCCAGTGAATTGCCTAGTCCTTATGTGTGGGTGAAAAAAATTAGTGGCAAATCAGAATGGCGTTTTAACATCCCAACCAATGAGATCATAGATAAACTATCCAATCACAATGAGCCTGTGGGCACAGGCATGCATGGCATGCACAGAGCACACGCTTACACACACACTTTATCAAAGTGCTCGTGCGAGTTCTGCGACTAATTAATCGCCATAAACAGTCTTTTGCCAGAGGCAATCCATATGACAATAAATCTCAACGATGGAAGGAAAGTACACACACCATAATGACACAAACATGTAAGGACATGTTCTTGATTCCCATTGTTGAAAAATCAGGGTTCGGCACAGTGTTCAGGGGTCAGCACTCTCGATCCCAAATATGTAATGCCTAGCCACAAACACGTCCCTAACGTTGATGTGCCACATTTGCCTCATTGCCGCTTATTAAAGGAACATGTTGATCACATGTATACAGGGGCACTATGAGCAACTGCCAAGCTGATAGTGATCTTTTGAGTCACCACTTTCACCTTCCATCACAGAAGAGTCTGGAAAGAACATAGCAAAACATGTTACTATGTCCCTTTTCATATTCATGCTGGAACAGGCTTGAGCTCAGCCACTTGGTTCCAGTGAAGTGAACTCATAATGCTCCAAACTAATGTGCCAATAGATTGGGAAAGGCCTACATATGAGTGTCATGATCAGAAGTACACATACCTTTGGCAATACAGTGCATTTGCCTGAATACTGTAAACGTCATATTCGAGAAGCTAGAAGTCCAACAGTTTCTTCTGAACATTCCTCTGGATCAGGTGCTTTCCTTAATTACCTGGATTTTTAATTTTCTTCACTGATAAACAGTGGCAAGTCATCATGATATACCACTCTAAAAAGGTCTTTGCTTCTGCTACTTGGGCATTATCATGTGTGCATTCCTATGATGCAGTCAGTGGCAATTTTTCTTATGAGGGCACCCAAAGGACGTGCCTACATCCAAAATCTGAAGAGCTTTTATAGCTACCAATGTTGGCAAAAAGGAGGCAACTAACATTAACTCAGCAAAACTTGCAGGGGTAAGAAAACTAATTGCAACATGTCTCACAATCAATTCCGGTCATTTACTGCAGTATTTGCAGAGCAGTCACAAAGGGCAAGAAGAAGCAGAATTATTTTGTACTGGGCTCATCCATAATAAAAAAAATCAGGGCTATCAAGAGCCATGGGAACTCACACTGCCACAAGATTTGTAAGGCATTCTTTAAAGCTTGGTCTGAGTGACTTCAGTCAGTGTGGATTGTACAGGAGCTCATTAAACTCTCAGAAGCTATTGCAACCAAAATGAAAGTCCACTTAATTTATTTTGCAATTCCTAAGAAAAAAAAAGATCATTCCCTTACTCCACGCTGCTTCTGCTGTGTCCCATTCAGTGTCACAACAGAACTATCGATCTGTTAAATGACTGGCTACCCTTGTCGCACATGCCATTTTCAAAATGTTTTTGAGCCAGGGAGAGAGCACACTTGGCATTTATTCATGCATCCTTAACAATCCCCCACCCCTCCTCCCCCCTCTCTCTTTTTGATGAGGTACACATGGCAGTTCTGATACCAGTGATCCTATTCCTTCTGCTCTCTGAATCCTGTGATCTGTCCTGATGTGCTAGTTCTGGTTGGAGTTCTCATCTTAAGCCCTTCGCTCCTGCTGATGATGTTCCATATGGACTTAAATAGATGACTTTTCACTGAACTTTTTTACTAAAGTGATTTAGGTCTGGTTTCACCCAAATGAGGATGGGTTTCCCTTTTGACTTTGGTTTCTCTCAAGGTTTCTTCGTCGTGCTGACTGAGGAAGTTTATCCTTGCCACCTTTGCCACTGGCTTGATTATTAGGGATGTATAGGGTTTCTAAAGAAATGTTTAAAATAATAAGCTTTTGTCAATTGTAAAAAGTGCTACTCAAATAAATCTGAATTGAATTTATTACCCAGGCCAAGAATGAACAAGGCCTATGGATTCCTTTAAAGCGCTTTAGATGAATTATTAGGAACACAGGTCTTAAACTGTAATGAAAAAACAAATTTTAGCTGATTACAATGTTGTGGTTGTTTCCGTGGTTGCTGATTTGTTTAACCTGGTACTCAGCTCAGGTATTGTACCCACAGACGAGTGAATCGGTTTAATTCAGCCAATTTACAAAAACAAAGGATATCCTGATGATCCAGACAATTATCGAGGAATTACTCTTTTAGGTTGTATTGGTAAACTGTCCACTGCTTGCATCAGCAGGTGCTGCTCACTATATTTAAAAGGAGCTGGGATTATAGGAGGCAAGCAGGCTGGATTCAGAGAAGGGCATGGCACTACTGACCATATTTTTGTGCTCAGTTCACTTATAGAGTTGTATTTGGTACACAAGAAGCGGATATACTGTGCCTTCATGGACTATAAAAAAGCTTTTGATTTAGTGAACAGGTCATCACTTTGGTTAAAAGCAATTAGAAGTGTTATTAATGACAACATCATAATCATGTGTTAAGCAGTGGGGAAGCTATCAGACCTCTTTAACTGCAACATTGGTGTATGCCAGGGTGAGAACTTATCCCCCTGTTATTCACATTATACTCAAATGACTTTGAATTGTCTGTGAGCAGAAAATATAGGGGGCTTGACCTATTCAAAAATGAGGTGAACCGTGTATTGAGTAATGATGTTGAGTATTTTGTGAAAAAGGTTTGTGTTACTGTATGCAGATGATACAGTCATAATGGCAGAATCTGCAGAGGAACTTCAAGTGGCGCTTGACGCTGTGTATGAATACTGTAAGCACCTGACAGTTAATACATCTAAAAACCAAAGTAATTATCTTCTCCAGGACGAAAGTAAGAAACTGGTGCCCATTCAAGTTCGGCAACAGCCAAATAGATGTCACTGATGATTATGTGTATTTGGGGATAACTTTTAACTATAATGGATCATTTAATAAAGCAATAAACAAGCAAGTTAACCAGGCAAGGAGAGATCTATATGCCTTGCAAACGAAAGCCAGGAGGCTCTTTCTTCCAGTGGATGTTCAGTGCGAGCTATTTCATAGAATGATATTTCCTATACTTTAATATGGTTCTGAGGTCTGGGGGCACAGTAGCAGGAATCATGTCGAAGTTTTCTACAGGAAATACCTGAAGCATTTGTTGAAATTACGGCGTTCTACTCCTAACTGTATGGTTTATGGTGAGGTTGGTAAAACTGCCCTCTGTAATACTATGGAGCTGAGAATGACAAATTTCTGGATTAGTGTCTGAAGGGAGATCCTCAAGATTATCACAGTTGATGTACGACTTGCTGTATGGTCTTAGTCTACAAAATGAGTTTCAATCAAAATGGATTACAAAAATTAAGAGTATACTGGATAACTGTGGGTTATCAAATATTTGGCTGGAGCGGAGAAGTTATCAAGAAAAGAGGTTTGTTAAGGCCTTGGTGCAACAAAGGCTGCAGGATATTAGTACACAAAACTGGTTTAGCGACGTTACAAACCACAAGCAATGTACGAATTACAAATTATTTAAACTTAACTGTGGCTATGGGAGTTATCTGTCCAGTCTTAGTTCCTCTGAGCGGATTAAGTTATGTCAGTTTCGGTGTGGTAACCACCGGTTGCCGGTCACAGAGAGGTTTCAGGATAACCCAAATATCGGGAGCTGTTCAACGTGTGATTCTGGGGAACTGGGTGATGAATATCATTATGTCTGTCCTGCACTGCCTTTGCACAAGAAAGAGCTTCATATGTGAAAAGATACTACAGTAACAGACCAAGTGCTCTGAAGTTTCAACAACTGTTTAATGACTTAAAGGGCAAACAAGCTAAATTTCTTTAGGTCTAGCTTTTAATGTATGTTTTTATATATTTATAATTGTGTCTAGAAAGTTCCCAGGCTGGTGAATTTATTGTATTAATATATTTATTTATTTTCAAGAAATGACAAACAACCTCAAACGGTGCTACCAATTTGTAGATCAGCGGCTATCTTGTTTGTGATGTCATGTTTGTTATATGGGGCTATCTTGTTTGTTATGTTTTATGTGGCTAATTTGTTTGTGATGTCACCTTTGTTGTTTTATGTGGCTATCTTGTTTGTGATGTCACGTTAGTTATGTTTTATGTGGCTATCTTGTTTGTGATGACATGTTTGTTATTTTATGTGGTTATCTTGTTTGTTATGTTTTATGTGGCTAATTTGTTTGTGATGTCACGATTGTTGTTTTATGTGGCTATCTTGTTTGTGATGTCATGTTAGTTTTGTTTTATGTGGCTATCTTGTTTGTTATGTGGCTATCGTGTTATGTTATACTTGTTATTTTTTATGTGGCTATCATGTTGTTATGTGGCTATCTTGTTTGTTATGTTTTATGTGGCTATCTTGTTTGTTATGTTTGTTATGTTTTATGTGGCTATCTTGTTTGTTATGTTTTATGTGGCTATCTTGTTTGTTATGTTTTATGTGGCTATCTTGTTTGTTATGTTTGTTATGTTTTATGTGGCTATCT
>JBCNYH010000001.1:24981523-24999607 GCA_039654325.1 Tandanus tandanus
TATATATATATTAATCTAACGACACAATGTTGAATGTTGTAATATAATTATCATATATTTCTTGGTATTCCATCAGAATATTTTAAGAATACAAACATTTGCCAACCATTTTCCTCCCACCAGCTGTTAATAAGCTATAGCCTGTTCATTTGCTTGGACATTTTCCTGTCCACTGAAAAGAAACAGTTATAGGAGGACGTCGAGAAAATTCTAGTTTCCTCACCACACTCTGTGCCTCTGTTCCAGTCATTCAACAAGTTCTTCTGTCAAAAGCATAGCAACCTTTCACCCACTGGCTCTGGAGTTAATCCAAATGGATCTGCACACAGCCAACAGTCCTTTGTATCTTAAAGGCCTTAATTAAGAGTGTCCTTTTTGATTCAGAAACTGGAAGTGATGGCATGTTGCTGTTACCGGGTTTGGCAACATCTTCATCTAATAACAAAGCTAAAACTAACATTAACCTTTGAGTGAAAGTAACAGTGATGCACATGCATCTCTCCTCTCTGTCTGAGTGTGATGTTCCATTGAATAGTAGTTCTGGCCTGACACCAGCACTGGCACTGCACAGCTCTCGATGTTTAGAGTGCTCTCAGGCTCCAAGGCTTTCTCCACATTAGCTCTCAGTGGAACTGCAGGAGAGGAGCAGTGGCTCTGCCAACACTCACCCGACACACATTTGTTTGGGAATCAGAGCCTCTGTAGAAGAGGCTTTGCCAGATGAGGCCACAGTGTCTCTTAAACACTTTACAAACAGGCCAGAATTACACAAAGAACCCTCTCTATAAGAAGGGCCAAGGCACTTAAAGTCCAGATAACTTCACATTGATATGTCTGGTTTGATCAGACTTGTAACATTTCACAATAGAACCCTATACATAGCAGTTAATGCTATTACATATTTAAGTTATATATTTGGCAAAAAAAAATAAAAACGGTTTATCTATTAAAAACAGACGTTCTTTTTTACACTTACAAAATAAAGGTGAAAAGGTACCAAGCTAAATGATGATTTACACATTCTGTATCATGGTACTGGTCATGGTTGTTATAACCATGTCTAAAATGTTAAACATTAATGTCATAAATGAGCATTAAACAAAATCCTATTTCAACATGACTAAAATTTAGCTCTTTTTTTTTTTTTTTACAAAATTGTTCATTAATTCATTCATTTATTTGCTAAATTGCAAAATTAAATTGCTGAAGCCTATCTCAGCCGACTCTGGGCAAAGGCATGGTACTCCATGAATAGTTCACCAATCCATCGTAGGGCCTCTTACAAAATTACATAAATGTAGATTATTTTAATTCTACTTTCCTGGCTTACATTTTCAGTAGTCACAAATTAGTTACTGTAGTGTTGCGTATATGCTGTGAAGTTAAAGATGTAGATTGCTATTACAGCTTAACTTGTGCCACTAGCAAACACAGCACTGCAGCTTCCCTTAGAAACCACACAATGAAACATAATGCAGGCAGAATTGAAGTCATGCTAAGGTCATGGACTCCCTTGTGCATGGCATAGTAATACTGCTGCTGTTCAGAGACCGGAGCGAGAAGGGGGTGCAGCACAGAATGGCCATAGACATGATGCTTATAGCAGAGCTGAAATTTTAAGAAGTGCAGGGAATAATAATGCATTCAAAGCACAAAGTAAGTAAATGTAACGTTAATGGAAACTAACCCTCTCCAATGATGATAACATTATTAATATCATGATGTCGGGTTTCTTTGGATCAACATCTTATTTTATTCAGCATGAATTATAAAAAAATTAAAAAATGAAATATATATGAAAAAATAGACCAACTAGGTTTGTATTATCAAAGAAATATGCAGTGAGTTTTATGTGACATAATTCTGCTGTTATATTTAGTTATACTTTATATCATTCTCTTAGTCATGGTCTGTGCTGTTGTCTTTATATCAATCTGCAGTTCTGATCAGTGACATTCACAAAGAACAGCAAACTGACAGCCTTCATATTGTTCTTATGATAGACAGGTCCAAATTGATGGATCCTGTTCATCAACATGACATGCTTACGAAATGTATGCAGAGCTGTCAGTCAAACAGCAAGGTCCAGAGACAGCAGACTCTACAGGCCAGGCTTGGGTGAAAGACAGGACTTTCTGATACTGGAGAGCAGGAAAACAAGGCAGCAAGACACAATCTCTTGCAATCTCTTTAGTCTCTAAGATGAGAAACATATCCTTGCACTGCTTCCCAGACAACTCCATAGGGGAAACGTCTATCCTTTTTTTAATGGGAGAGACAAAAACAAAACTGGTGGTATTGTTCAGTTTGTCTATCATAAAGAAAGCTTCTTACTGAAACCAAGACCGAGCCAGTCAGAAGTAGCTGGTCTTAGTTCCATTTCCCCAGACTTAATGACACAAGCAACTCATTAGAACTCTGTATTAAGTGACATTAAACCATGATTCCCCCCTCCCACTCCCATCATTAGCTGGTTTGAAGCAACTCTCAGATAGACTGCTGCATCTCAGACTCAGTGTGTGACGAGTGTGTCATTCCGTCATCCTAAACATGTCTCATTAGGAGTTCCGTAGAAGCACCTCTAGCACTTCCCCATCCTCTCTCTCTCCACACATTCCCCCTCTTTT
This sequence comes from Tandanus tandanus, assembly GCA_039654325.1. NCBI lineage: Eukaryota > Metazoa > Chordata > Actinopteri > Siluriformes > Plotosidae > Tandanus > Tandanus tandanus. The sequence goes on from JBCNYH010000001.1 coordinate 24,984,151, forward strand.
TTGTCTGCTAATTAGGCAACCCCCCTCCTCCCTGTGTGTCTCCCTGGGTACATCTTAGAGGAAGACAGATATGATTTTTCTTTAACCTAAAGGCCAACTTCATCAGCTGCATTAATGACTAAATTAACCATAGCACTACAGACCATGCAGCCTTTTCTGTCAGAATCTAATAAGTACACTATGCACATTGTTTTTTGGGTGGTGGTGTTGGGGGGTTGTCCACTATTTTGTTCCAGCAAAACACTACCACCATTTTATTAATTTTTTTTTTAAAGAGAGAAATAGACATTGCTCCATTTTAAAAACCATATTACAGTTTGTTTCATACACTTAAAATGTTTCACTCTAAGTACAAGGCATAATACATCTCTAAAATACAATCCATTAAAAACACTGACAATACACTTGTTCAGATGTCTCTGCAAATTGTCACTGATTGCCTGGCACTGGAAAGCATTAACGAGACAGTGAAAGATCTCTGTCACAGGAGGTTAATTGTTTTAGCATAACAGGTGTTTCCAAGTATTTTAGTGTACAAAAGCATTCATTATTTCCAAACATCATTTTCACATATACATTCTATAATTGATCTCCTTTAGCTAATAGCTAAAAGTGGAGTATGAACCAAGTGTTATGTGTTTAGTGAATGTGACTTTTTCTGTATTTTGAAGCTGCCATCATTTACAATATGCTCAATTAGACAGATTATTTTAACTTTATTTTTAAAAGTTTTAAATATTCTACAGTAGCATATAGGATCTAGTTGCACATACTGTAAATGGCACTGGAAGTTTCAACATAGGAAACAAAATGAGTAATACTTTATGTCATATGATTTCTAAAGTGTAGGAGGGGATGCAACAGATGGTCACACACATGGTCACACAGAGCTCAGATGTTATATTAAAGCTTGCTGTAATGTTGTTGCATCCCATTTTATATGTTTGGTTGTAGATTGACAGTAGATTTCTATCTATCTGCCTGACTGTCTGTATATCTATTTTTCTGCAGTCTGCTGTGACTTGGCTCACATAAGATCCTGATCTAAACAAGAGCATAAAAACAAAAAAGGAAAATTTAGAGGAAAAAAGTTCCTCTAAATTCTCAAAGACAAGCTTTTCAAATTATCTTCTAACATGTATAAGGTGACTTTTTTTATTTTGTCTAACATTTCTGTTCCACTCCCTGAAGACCTATTAATCAGTTACACCTGCAAACAAAGAGGATTAATATGAGGTGAAGAAAATACCTGCATACTGCATTGAACATTTTCTTTCCTAGACAGGAAATGTGATGAAGAGTGAAGATGCACTACAGTCAAAGAGGGATTTATTCATGAGCTCAAACTAGCACTCCTCTCTCTCACATACAAACACACACACACACACACACACACACACACACACACACACACACACACACACACACACACTCCTCTGCAGCTCAGGGCTGAATAAGGAATTGATAATGAGCGGTGGGTAAAACAGAAATAATTGGATGTCCTTGCACACACACATGTCGCGGGTTGATGGTGATGTGCGATTAGAATAAATTGTAGAAGGATAACAAGATGGTAAGTCAAGAAAGAAAATGCGCCTTTCAGAGTATTCAGTCAGACGTGGTTGTGTGTACTTCACAGTCCCCCACACTTTAAACACTCCAACCTTCATTTAGATTTAGACTTACCTCTTCTGACAGATTCCAAATTAATTACTGCTTACAATTAAAAAAACAATTTAATTTAGAGACTTTTAATTGCTGGTGGTAAAACCTCACTTATCTAAGTTAGTCAGATGTACCAAGTAGGCCTTTTTGTTTAAACAGAACCGTAACAATAACGTAAAAGACAGGATGAGGAGCACAACTGAAAAGGTAGTCAATTAGGGGGCTAATTGACTAGCTCTCCCTTTCTGCCCTACTGAGATCAGGGGAATAATCAAACAGGATAAAACAGCCTATCTACAAATATTTGTAACTTTTTGGCAGAGCTCAGACACGTCTCAGGAATACAAGATGATCGCTACAGACTTTGTCGCCCCCTTGTGTAGAAAATAAATTTTGTACTAAAAAATTACACAAGACTATAATTAACTTGCACTCGAATACTTCTGATACTTCTGCCTTCAGCCTTAATTACAGCGTGTAATCACAATGCCATTGTTGCTTCAGTTGGTCAGGTCGAGGCTCAGCAACATTTTGTGGCAATAAAATGAAGTCAGCTGACTACCTGAATGCACTGAATAACCAGGTTATACCATTAGTGGACCTTTTCTTCCCTGATGGTATGGATATAAATTTCAAGTTTTAAGTTTCCAGTTTTACTGTCATATACAGGTAACAATCTAACATCACTACCAGCAAAAAAATTCTTGGACTCAGAGCCCTCCCTATATTGCACATAAAAATAACATTTAGATAAAATATAAAGTAAAAAATAAAAACTATATAAATAAAAGAAATAAAAATATAAACTAAAAAAAGTTGAAATATATACAGAGTAGGATAAATACAGAATACTAAAAGAAATACTGTAGTGGCTGTAGTGTAGAGGTAGTGGTGTGTACATGTACAGTGTGTACAATGAGTGTGCAAAATGATGTGTGCAAACTGTGTGGTATTTCAGCAGTTCAGTAGCCTGATGGCTTGTGAGTAGAAACTGTCCCTGAATCTGCTGGTGCAAGTCCAGATCCTCATGTACCATCAGCAGGAGCGTGAAGAGTGTGTGGCTGGGGTGGCTGGGATCAGAGGGGATCCGCTGGGCCTTCCTCCTACAGTGCTGCGTGTAGAGGTCCTGGATGGCTGGCAGTTCAGTCCTGGTGATGCGTTGTGCTGAAATGACCGCCCTCTGTAGAGCTTTACAGACCAGAGCATTACAGCTGCCGTACCAGGTAGTGACACAACCAGACAGAATACTCTCGATGGTGTATTGGTTAAAGTTGGTGAGTATTCTGTAGTCCATGCAAAACCTCCTGAGCCACCGAAAAAAGAAATGCCGTTGTCTCACTGCTTTCATGATCACACCCACGTGATGTGACCAGCTCAGATCCTCAGTGATGTTGATCCCCAGGAACCTGAAACAACTGACTCTCTCCACTTCTGTCCTTTTGATGTGGATAGGGGTGTGCCCTCCACCCTGGAGTCTCCTGTAGTCCACAACGAGCTCCTTGGTCTTGCTGACACTGAGCAGCAGATAGTTGTCCCGGCACCATGATGTCAGGGCACTCACCTCTGCTCTGTAAGCAGACTCGTCTCCATCAGAAATGCAGCCGATGATGGTGGTATCGTCTGCAAATTTGATAACGGTGTTGGAGCTGTGTGCGGCCGTACAGTAGTGGGTGGATAGAGTATAAAACGGGGCTGAGCACACATCCCTGGGGGGCACCAGTGCTGATCGTCAGTGTGGAGGACGTCATACCGCCGATCTACCTCACCTGTGGTCTGCCCATCAGGAAGTCTAGGATCCAGTTGCATAAGAAAACACTGATGCATAGATCCCTAAGCTTCAAGACAAGCATGGATCAGATTGTGGTTTTGAAAGCGGAGCTGTAGTCAATGAACAGCATCCGTACATAAGTGTTCTTGTGGTCTAGGTGTGAAAGGGCAGTGTGCAGAGATAGCACTATTGCATCGTCTGTGAATCTGTTTGACCTGTGGAATGGGTCAAGTGTAGCAGGCAGTGAAGATGTAAGCTTTGGAAAAGGTTAAAAATGCCTGTGCAGACAGTTCCTGAGCACATGCTTTAAGAACCCAACCTGGGATGTTGTCCGGCCCAGGAGCTTTCCATGTGTTTACTTTTATTAAAGTACTTACGCCCGTCTGCCTGAGGGACCTGAAAAGGACAGAAAAGGACTCAAACAGTGAAAGAGTGGTTCAGGGATCATGAGGAATCATTTTCACACATGAACTGGCACCACAGAGTCCTGACCTTAACCCTGTTGAAAGTTTTTGGGATGTGCTGGAGAAGACTTTATGGAGTGGTTTGATTTTCCCATAATTAATTCAACACGTCAGTGAAAAATCAACCCAACACTGGATTGAAATAAATGTTATGATGTTGCTTAAGTTTGTCAAAATAATAGCCTGGAGATTATGCACTGTGATCAAGGGTAAAAGATGTTCCAACAAAATATTAGCATGCAGGACTATTTTTTGGTCGGGCAGTAAATATCCAGACTTGTTAGAAAGATAACTTGGAAATCCACCATGGACAATGCTCCTCCTAACCACCTCTCATGGATCTTCATAGTGTCCATCATGAACCAAAACAACCTTTACTAATAAACAAATTTTTTAAATTAGTCACAGAAAATGTAAGCCGTGCACATATGAGCTAAAATCAAAGTGATAATAATTACAATTGATTATAGAGTGAACAATAATCCAAGCTGTTGAGGTTTAATTTATGAAAGAACCTCAATAATTTATTAAACGGAGGATTTATTTACTATATTTTACTATAAATGTCAGGGTAACCACTGCCATCTAGTTCACAGATAAAATGTATTTAAAAAATATGGGAAAGCCTTTGTAACAATATAACACACAATATAACAGATCAACAGATCTAACAGATATGGTTGGCAAAAAAGCACAGCCAGACTTTTCTACATCGCTTTGTTGAAACAAATAAATATATAAACATATTATATATGTGCATAGACTGCCCCACTGTCAAAGCTTTGAAGCTTCATAAGAGCATTGTGGAAAAAGATATGCCACAACCCTGATACTACAAGACAACTGTCAGAAGTGTTTACAAAAATAAATAAATAAATAAAATTTAAAATTAAAAACATGTTCCAACAGGACAGTGAGCCAAAACATGAGGCAAATGTCACTAACTACTTTATTTAAAAACTGGAGGTGTCTAAATATGTTCCAAACTAATTGTACAAAAACCGCCCCAACTCCCCACACCCAAACACACATTAATACAAGAACATATTAATATTAAAAAAAAAATAGGTATATTATAAAAGCAAAAAGACATACACACACTGACTATTTCCACTGGTTTGTGTATTCACAGCTAAATAATACCAAAAAGTCTTTGAGCGGTAATTTATATATATATATATATAAATAAATACCAAACCACCCAAGAACACATATCACATATCTATCATTTTATACACACACGTACACACTGCTGATCACAACACTGATCTGTATTTGCAGGCAAACATGATCCAGACAGCGCAGGCTGACTCGAGGTAGGGGAATACACGCACCCGCACCGCCAAGCGGACATGATCTCCTCGACAAGACACAACCTCCTCAAAGAAGGGTGACCTGGACACAGACACAAAGAACCATTCCAGCTACACATCCCTTATTCTGGGTGTAATGCTCATATACCTCGGATAGACTCATATCACATGTTAAAAAGATATTGGGAATACACAGTACTGCGCAAAAGTCTTAGGCACCCTAATTGTTTTGTGTAAACTTTGCTATAGATCTTAATTTTATGACCTGAACATAACTCCGTCGGTAAAAACACATTTTAGACATCAGTTTTCCACCACAAAAATAAATGTTACCAAAAAAATGTTTGTAAGAAAGCAGCAAATTAAGTAAGACTGAGACTACTTTCCAAACAAAAACATAATAAGGATGGCTGGGTTGTGCATGCAAATAAAGAAGCAACTGTGACAGTCAAAATATCCAGGAGAATACAGGTGAAACTCAAAAAATTTGAATATCGTGCAAAAGTTCATTTATTTCACTAATTCAACTTAAAAGGTGAAACTAATATATTATATAGACTCGTTACATGCAAAGTGAAACATTTCAAGCCTTTATTTGTTATAATTTTGATGATTATGGCTTACAGCTTATGAAAACCCCAAATCCAAAATCTCAGAAAATTTGAATATTACATGAAATCAATAAAATAAGGATTTTAAATACAGAAATGTCAGCCCTCTGAAAAGTATAATCATGCATAAGTACTCAGTACTTGGTTTGGGCCCCTTTTGCATGAATTACTGCCTTAGTGCTGCGTGGCATGGATGCTATCAGCCTGTGGTACTGCTGAGGTGTTATGGAAGACCAGGATGCTCCAATAGCAGCCTTCAGCTCTTCTGCATTGTTCGGTCTCATGTCTTTCATCTTTCTCTTGCCAATGTCCCATAGATTCTCTATGGCGTTCAGGTCAGGCAAGTTTGCTGGCCAGTCCAGCACAGTAATCCCACAGTCACTGAACCAGGTTTTGGTCATTTTTAGAGTTTCACCTGTATTGTAGCTGGTTTTGCAGGATGCTCAGTAAAACGTACAGCTCTTTACCTTGTAAAACTGCACAAACTGTACCTGAGACTCCTATATATTTAAAGCACAGATTTGGTCATCACACCAAATGCCAACTTTGGTTCATTTGGTACTGTTTACTGTGCTTTATAGAATATTTTAGGCAGAAACATTTAATTATAAATATAGGTCATCTTTGTTCTATATTGTTTCTTAGCATGTGCCTAATACTTTTGCTCAGTACTGTAGATCTGCTTAAATTAAAAGTAAGGTGTGTGTGTGTGTGTGTGTGTGTGTGTGTGTGTGTGTGTGTGTGTGTGTATGCACCTAAGGCATGTAGCAAAAGCTCTGCGTGCATTACGGTGTAAAAACTGAATAGGAAAGCCTTTAAATGTGTGCCCATCAGGTACAGCTCTCCGAACAGCATCCTGAAATTCCTCATTTCCACATGACATGCCTGTACAGCGCTCCAGCTCATAGGCTGCCAGAGCTGATGAGAGCAGATATGACAAGTGATCATCCCACACTGTAGCCAGACCAAGATCCTGAAGAAAAAAAAAAAAAAGAGAAAACTTTAAGGACTTGTTTTTCTTAGTAATGTGAGTGACCATTTATAAACATGACCAAATGAAAATATTATTGTGTACTACCTTCCTGTGCTCAGTAATCAAGTAGCGCAGCTCAAGCTCTAGCTGGTTGCTGGCATCAGTGGCCTGCACGGAGGGAGGACAGAGAGGAGGAGTAGGAGGAAGAGAGGATGTGGAACTGGGGGCACACACCGAACAAATAGCTTCTTCACTCATAGCTTTCCAATGGGAAGCATCTATGAAGTCAAACACACACAACTCCACCAAGTCCGAAGGCTGGCAGTTAGCCAAGAAAGTCTTGTGGTTGAAAACACAACCAATCGTGCGGTAGGGATAGGTGGTTTTGGGCTGAGGAACTAGTGGAGGAGCCTCGGGGTCTATTGGCTGATGTAGGTACCTGAGGAAAAGTAAGTGAACTTATAATTAATGCTTTAAACCTAGGTCTGGAAAATAAAATTATAGCAATACAGACTGCTTATAAACACTTTATCAAAAAATGTTTGATAGAAAGTTTGGGGTGCATGAACAAACTGAACCAAGCTCCCTCCCTGGCTCATAATCATGAACGCTAATTTATCTTTAAGACACAAGCAAACAGCCAATCATTTCCCAGGTGCATGGTTCAGTTGCATCAACAACATGGGACACAACAGAAACAGTGTGGAGGGAGGGAATCAGCAGTGTTTCCCCACAAGTCTGAAATATACTTGAGGTGGCCGGAAGAAAGGGTCGGTACCTACCAGTACCAGTACCTACCTACCAGTACGAAACTAGATTACTACATGTGATTTTGGATTGGATTGTAATCAGCTTACGCTATTTAGTGAATCACAAATGTTATCAGTGACAATCACAGACTTCAGAAAAAAAATATTTTTCTTTTTGTTTCATTTACTGAATAGAATAGAGTAGAATAGAATTACCACATGTACACAGATTGTTCATGTCTTATAATCAGTTAAATACACTAGGGAAAAAGTGTTACTACTAAGCTGAATGCGCTGCCTGTGTTCATACACTCCATTGTCATGGTGACATTGACAATATCATACATAATGAGCATCTCTGTTCATGTGGTGTGCTACTTGGCCAATCGTTCCAGCACAGCATCGTTCGTTTTAATGATATAGTACATTATATTCATTATTATTCATCTGTCACTCATGGAGCATTCTCATTCTTCAAGCTTATTTAAACGAATCACTAAATTAAAGTCCATGTGCACAAGTAAAGTATATATGTGGGGAAATACTGTGAAAGTTAGATGTTTAAATTCAAAATAAAGTGGATAATGTAAACCCTTTTTCCTGGTAATTATAAGAATAGGTCATTTTTCTGTGGCTTCTGTGGAAATCGCTACCTGTGTGCAGTCTGACTCTCCCAGAAAGTGATAGTGCCATCAGTACCACAGGTCATCACCCAGGTGTGAGGGATGTTTTTAGTTTTAGTGCCCACACACACATAAGCATCCAGCCCAAAGCCCAGCAGCAGACTACACAGCAGTGTGGCGTGGTCCTCACAATCCCCCTTGTAACAGGAAAACACACAAAACCAGACAGTTTCTTACAGAGAAATGAATGCTTCTGTTAATTAGTGGGGAGGGAAACCATTATCATTGCACTTTGCCTGTTCAGTGAGTTCCATGTACTGTCCAGTTTATGAATCTGAATACAATCCTGCAACCGTGGTGTCACCAAATAGTTACAGTTTGTTTCTGAGCACACTTACGAAACAAGTACTTATACAAGAAAATTCACCTGGTTTAGTGCCACACCATACACAGTAGGCTGATGGACAGCTACAAATTGCTCATATGTGTGAGTGCAAATGTTTGCATATGAGTTGGCCCCACGATGGCCTGGCAAGCTGTTCAGGGTGTACCCCGCCTTTGCCCAGACTCGGCTGAGATAGGCACCAGCCTCCCTGTGACCCTAATTTAGCTTAGAAAATGAGTCAATGAATGAAAATTTGTACATGATACAAAATAAGACAGCATGATTATGTTTTTCTTGCATGGTTTGGTTATCTGATGTAATTTGATGGATGACCTTCACGAAATCTTTTCATTCTTGCTTTGTATTTTTATTTAAAGATTGAATCTGCACTCAATTAATCTGCTTGCACTATTACTTCATTTGTTAATTATGGAAAAACCACAATATTGCTGTTCTATTAAAATGATCAGTATTGGGGTTTCCTAAACTATTCACAGATGACTGAACCAAAACAGCCTCAAATTATCAATAACACAATACAACCATATTTTGCTTCGCTTCAACACTAACCCACTCTTGCAGTCAGTAGTAGATAGACATGTACATACCAGATGAATGGGAAAAGCAGAAATAAAAGAGACTTGTGTTGACTTCTTTTGCATAAATCTACCAAACTTATTACAGGTTTGTCCAGTGATTCATATTCAGTTACCTTGTTCCTGCAGAGAAATGCCATCATAGTGCACCACTGCTCATGACGTGTTCCTCCCCCCAGCACAGGCGCCCTCTCCTGAGCCAGCAGACTAACAAAGCGAGCTGCCTGCCGTGGACTTTCCAATAGTCGGCCAGCACGCAACACACGCACGTATGAACACACCGGTCGGTTCACTCCATTCTCATCCTAGAAACACACAACACATTAACACATTAAGAAGAAAAGGCAATAAAAAACTATGGCAAAACAATGCAAAAGTCCACACTTGAGTAACACACCACGGAAGGAAAAAAAGCCAGAATGGAATTATTTTTGTTTCCAATTTAAGTGACTCACTTGAGCAAAGATCTTGACCAACTTGGATTGGTGAGAAGGTCGTATTTCTAAGAACTCCCTCCACCACTGCTTAGCATAGACCAGAAACAAACGCTCTTTCTCTGCAGTCTTCTGATGCTCCAGTGATCTCTGTAAAAACAGGAATCACAAGGATACCACGACACAAGGGTATATGTGTGAGGGGGGACACATAAATGTTTTCTTCTTCTAGAAATGTGTTCTTCTTCTTTCCATCACATTAAAAGGTAGGAGTAGAAGTGATGGGCACCAAAAAGGCTAAGTAGGGAGAGGTAATCATTCATCATCGAGATCAGAAGAAAAAGTAGAATAATATCTCACTTGTGTGCTGATGACTTCAGGGCTCAGAGTTTCACTGAGGGGAGGATACATTTCCAGCTTGAGGTTAAGAACACCAACAGACACTTTACACTCACTGCCTGAAGAAAGAAAAGAAATAAAAGAAAGAAAGAACAACAACAACAACACACACACACTCAGTCAATGTTAATAATAATTTCAATGGACATTAATACTTGTGACAGCCAGTAGGCCTTAATTTGTCCCTAAAACTTCTCTCCCTAATCACAGGCCTTTCCTTTTATGGGCAGGGCCAGTCGTACCTGCGCGTGGGGTGTGGCTGGAGATGCACAAAAAGTGCCCTGAGCTCATGGGAGAAGGAAGACAGATGGCCATTACGATGCTTACTTTTGGTGTGTGATTTCCTTCAGCGTGATATTTTGGGTGCAAAACAGCACAGTTAATAAAAGAATTAAAGGACAACTGTTGGTCGTCTCCCTCCTTTTGTTACTATCTTGAGCCAGTGGTAAAAAGTGGGGGCTATTTCAGCTGTTGGTAATTTCAATTTGGGTTAGTCCTATCATTGTACGATAAAAGCAAAGTACTTTGAAAACTTTTGAGTAAACTTATTTGAGCATTTTTGTGCTTCGTAAGACAGATTTTTGTTTACCTTTCCGACATTGGCTAATTGCGCCCAACCACTCTTGATAGGCAAAGTGGCATGTCTATGAGACGTGCCAGGTTTGTGTTTTTAGTTTATTGTTTTTGGACAGAGTGTGGTTAGAGCGGTTGTCTCGGGGGCACATCCGAGGCCTGAAAGAGATCGCCAGCGTCCTGGTTGTCTTCTCCTGCCTACGGGCTCGAGTGCATAAATTCCCACCACCAACCTGTTTGAAGACCAGGGTCTACATGGTAAGTTAATCAGTGTTTTGTAGCATAGATCAGATTGGTTGGTATGCATATTTGCAAGACTTTGATTTAGAGGGGTTTTTTTTTGCATTTAATTTTTGTTCTCTTCTCTCTAAGAATGTTCAAGTTCGGACAGATTTTGCACAGTCTTTCCGAGGCCTTGCTCACAGAATTTACCAAAGATCAATTACTAGAAGTAGCAATACATTATAAAATTTATATTTCATATGCTGAAAGACGCTCAAAGGATGTGATGATCGTGTCGGTGTTATGTGAGAAAGGGATTCTCACTATGGCTGAAAGACCCAAGTCTCCCGACCCTACCCAAGCACCTGTTTCTTTAACCTTTCAAGAGCAGAAAGAGCTTTTGCTTTTACAGTTAGAAAGCAAGAAAATCGAACACCAACTCCACATGGACAGTGTTAAATTAGATGAAGACAGGGTAGGGAAGCATTTGAACGGATGTGGAGGCGCTGAGCCTTCAGCTTATAAATGATGGAAAAATTCCTGCCTCTACGGCCGGGTCGCCAGCTGGCCCAGCTGATAAACTAGATGTTGCTAGTAGTTTAAAATTGGTTCCCCCATTTAATGAGCAACATGTGGATACGTTTTCCAGTTTGTCTGAGAGGGTAGCAGACACACGAGGCTGGTCTTCTCCTGAACGCTGTATGTCCTACCCCAGTGTGTGCTCAGGGGTAAAGCACAACGCACTTACTCAGCGCTAAGTGTGGAGGAGTCTAGTCGATACGATATCGTTAAAAGATCAGTTTTAAGAGATGCTCGGAAGCTTACAGACAAGCGTTTAGAAACCGCCAAAAAAGGCCAGAACAGACACATATTGAGTTTGAACAGGCCCTGAGGTTTACATTTCAACGCTGGGCAGCTGCTACTGATACAAAAATATTTGAATACTTGGTCGATTTAATTGTCTTGGAGCAATTTAAAAATACGCTGCCTGAGCGAGTTGCGGTATCTGAAAAGAATGTTTTTAATGAAAACAATGCCGCAGTGCTTGTGGATGAGTACGAGTTGACCCACATGGCTCATCGCACTGGCCATGCTCGATTTGGCTTTAAACAAAGAGACTATGTTAACACCAACTATTGTTTATCGGGGGGACACTGGAAAAAGAACTGTCCCGTGCTGAAATCGAAGGTAAAGCCCGCCTCAACGCACGTTTATTCTAGTGCGTTGGCTGCTTCTTCCCTTGCGCCCAACTTTGTTTTAAAATATTCTTCACCCCGTGATAAACACAATCCCACATTCTTGCCATTTATTTCAGATGGGTTTGTCTCTCTACCAGGTAGTACGATCAAGGTCCCAGTAACAATCTTACCTGACACAGGTTCGCCTGAATCCTTTATTTTGGAAACTGTGTTATCTTTTTCATCAGAGTCTAGCTCAGGAAAGTCAGTAAAGGTGCGGGGCATTGATTTAAGCATATGTGATGTGCCCATGCATAAAGTCTTGCTGACTTCAGAATCAGTGGCTGGGGAAGTTGACTTGGGCGTGCGGCCTGCTCTTCCTGATGACGGGGTTTCAGTAGTTCGTTCAATAATTTAGCAGCTGGTCGTGTTTGGCAGACTACTCAGAACTCCTCGTTCAGTGATGAGCAATGCCTTAAAGAAGGAGGTGGTGAGTTGTCTGAGGGCTCCTGTGATGTGTATGAGATGTTTGCAGTTACTCGTTCTGCAAGCCGTGCAGCCATTGAGGCGGGACCAGTTACGACTGATAAAAGTGGGTTTTCTTTGCCTGATACTCCTTTGGCCATATCTCGTGAGGACCTAATCAAAGCACAACTTGCTGAGCAGACTTTACAGCCACTATTTGAAATATCTAATAATTCAACTAATTTTAGTGAGGTGGCACATGGCTATTTTGTTGTTAATGGTTTGCTCGTGAGGAAATGGACACCTTTCACTGGCACCTCGTTAGGTAAACCTCTGATACAGGTGGTTGTTCCAGCCTTGGTGCTTAAGACGGCTCATGACTTAACTGGTCATTTAGGAGTCAGAAAAACCTATGGCCATATCTTATGTAGTTTCTATTGACCAAAAATTAAGAAAGATGTCGCCAACTATGTAAAAACATGCCACACGTGGCAGATGACTGGGAAACCTAATCAGCCTGTACAGCCAGCACCACTACAGCCAATACCTCTTAAGGCAGGTCCATTTGAACATCTAATACTTTACTGTGTGGGACCACTGCCTTCCTCATTGTCTGGTTATCCTGCTGCATATGTTCTATGGTCCATCATCACACAGGTGGTGGTTAGGGCCCTCTCTCAGTTCATTTCTGTGTATAGTATCCTTAAAGTAATACAAACTGATCAGGGGTCAAATTCTATGTCCCAGGTATTCAGACAAGTCTTGTGCAAGCTTAACATAGCGTCTGCTTAACACCCTCAGAGCCAGGGTGCCCTTGAGTGCTACCATCAGACGCTCAAGTCTCTCTTGCGTGCCTATTGCATGGAGCTAGGGCATGACTAACAGGAAGGCCTGCTATGGTTGCTCTTGGCTTCTAGACAGGTTGTTCAGGAGAGCTTGGGCTTCAGTCCAAATGAGCTTGTGTTTGGACATTCAGTTCATGGGCCTCTAGCTGTTTTAAGGGAGGGTTTAGAAGTCAAGGAGCCTCCTAAGACCCTCTGTGACTATGTAAATGGTTTTAAACAACGCCTATGTGAAGCAGGCCGATTAGCACAGGAAAATCTGTGTTCCTCCCAAGCAAAAATGAAAAGTTTCACAGGTACAACGATTAAAGGAAAGAATTAAAGGACAACTGTTGGTTGTCTCCCTCCTTTTGTTACTATCTTGAGCCAGTAGTAACATACTGTAAAAGCAAACAGTGTACAGATGATTTAAATCTAAGCTAGTACTTTTTTTAAATTATACAGCAACAATTTCTGACATTTTCATAACAATAATATATGGTTGAATGTGGGAAAATTAGTACATTTTACACAATTTATTGATTTCCTTACACATTAATCATTCACCATTTTTGATACAGTGCCTACAGATATAGACGAAATACTTCAACAAATGACATAAAACTGGTCCTTTTCATCTTTGGTCCAGAGCACACGTTCATCATGTCTCCAAAAAAAACCCCTGGGATACTAATTCATCTGACCACAATACACATATCCACCATGTGATGGTCCATCACTGATGCCTCCAAGCCTAGAGAGGTCAACAGTGCATATGGATATACGTTAATATAAAGCTTCTTTTTGTGCATAAATAAAATTTTCTCTGCCATTTGTGGATGTAACTGTGTATTTTTTTGCCTGACAAAGATTTGCCAAAATAATCCTGAGCCCATGTGGTTATACCAGCTATAAATGAATGACAGTTCTTGATGCAGTACCGTCTGAGGGCTCAAAGATTACAGGGTGTTCAGCTGAGGCTTGCACACTTGCCCTTTATTCACCAAAGTGGACGTTAATCCAGGGATGGAATTTTCCATCGAGAGTATGTTCCCAAACCATGGCCAGTGCTCTGGGATTGACTGCCTCCAGATCCAGCACAATCCTATGAATGAATGAGCTCTTCTTACCTACACCAAGCAGCTCAACAGCCACTGAGGTCTTTCCACTGGGGGCACTGAGGACAGATCGCCAATCCAAGAAATAAGAAGAGATGAGTGTTGTGTCTCCTGCGGTGTCTTTCCGAATCAACACCATGTGCACCGGATCACAAATGGATAACATGGTTGTGGCATCAGCCATCTTACTAGCATCCCCTACACCACAGATGTATCTGGGGTTAGTTTTGCTGATTAAGTGATGTTAATTAAGACTAATCTTGAGCATACAGTTAGACTGAACCGCACAGATGCTGTTATGTACCTGGACCATCACGGTGTACTTCGAGAAGAAAGCCCTCTTGTAAGTCTGGTTCACAGGCACAGGGCACAGGTTTCGAGTGAAAGCGTTGGTTGCGGAAGTGCAGGTGGAGTGTGAAGGTGGAACACGCCTGACCAGGTAAAGGATCTGGCTCCTGCAGGTGCTCAAGGAAGGCCTTTCCCCCAAGAACCTGAAGGTACAAGTATCTCCTCAGTGGACTGATATTCGCTAGCAAGAATCAAAACAGAACAATGAATGGTTATTTTCTCCTCTTTTTTTTAGTAAATTATATTTTCCCCTGATTACACAGAAAAACATGATTTGCATACATTATTGACTAACCTGTTTTAAGCTGTGTAATGCCCCTCTCAGTTACATGAGCTGGAGACATATTCAGATCTTCTGCCTCTTTTTGTGAAAGTGTCTAAAAAAAAAAATCCATATTACTATTATGTATATAATATATTATATTATACTATACATATACATACACACATATATATTAGGGTGGGCAATTTTTATATGGAATTTTTTTTTCAATATTTCGCACACCTTCTTATTTTAGGAGGTTTGATGAAAAAATAACCCAGTAAAAATGTCAGGCCTAAATTTGGTGATATTTTAATTTTCCGTAACTTTATTTACTGGATCAATAATCAGTTTAGCATCTAATCAGACCATGTAAATGAATAACACAATATGTTCTAATATATATATATATATATATATATATATATATATATATATAAAAAGTGTAGTTTTATCCATGATGGCATGTTTTATTAAAAAATTTCACTGT
>JBCNYH010000001.1:25019995-25041370 GCA_039654325.1 Tandanus tandanus
GTATTATTTCTCATATCTAATAAAAGTGTTAGGGTATTAAAGAAAAAGTTAAAAAAAATCTGTTAAAATGTGGACGAGGATGTGCATATCTGTGGAGAACAAACACACATGATCGCATCACTCACACTTTAATAAAGAAAGTCATGTAATCTGGATATCCTTATTTCTATACCTCCAGTGTTTCTAGGTATCGCGCGCATGCGCACATCCAGCTCCCAGAGCCAGGCTAACTGCTAGCACAGTGCGCACACTTCTATCTATTCACCAGTTACACAGAGTCAGCGTCAGTGGAATTAAACTGAACATGATATACAGACCTCGCGTTTAAAAAAAAAAAAAAAAAAACTTCCACCAGCTTACATTATAGAGATTGTGCCACTGTCCCTGTGAGTCTACGTCCTCGAACTCATCCTGGTCCATTTTCACTCGGGTTCAGTCATTTACAGGCTGCTGTGTCAAATTCCGCGCGAGACCGAACAGCTCTCTGGTGACCCGTGTTCAGCGGTAGTGATGAGAAGAGTGGAAAAAGGAGAGAGCATGCATTTCCGCGTTAGCTCATGCTCGGAGGATTAGAAAGGTGTTGAAGTCCTGTACCTCGGCTACTTCCGGAGCTCGAAGAAAGTATCGGAAAGCCCCGCCCACTTTCCCTCACCTCCAATCCCGAATGGTCTCAGACAGGCAGCGCACTACCACACGGCCTGTACAAACCTCTCTGGAATAACCTAACAAGTTCACCTAGGTAGTGCACAGGGGGCTGTTTAGGATTCAGCCACAGAGAAGCTTTAGGAGCTTGTGCACGTTTCCAAACTTTTTCAAAAAATTGCGTTCATTCACAGAAACCCAACGAGAAGTGTCAAATGTGTAACCTATAAATTTTGATATTACTATCGAAAGTAAAATATAATGCTGCGTAAGCACGTCCGCCCCACAGCAAGAAGGCCTCTGTTCATATCTCGGGCTCGGGCGTTTCTGTGTGGAGTTTGCATGTTCGCCCTGTGCTTGCGTGGGTTTCCTCCAGGTACTCTGGTTTCCTCCCACAGTCCCAAAACAAGCACAGTAGGCTAATTGGCTGTTCTAATTGGCTAATGTGTGAATGTGAATGGCTGTATGTGTGTTGGCCCTGCAATGGTCTGGTGAGCTGTCCAGGGTGTACCCCACCCATGCCCAGAGTCGGCGGAGATCGAATCTCTGGTTCAGGCGTTTCTGTGTGGAGTTTGCATGTCCTCCCCGTGCTTGTGTAAGTTTTCTACGTACTCCAGTTTCATCCCACAGTCCAAAGACATGCATATTCATCAAATTGGCTGTTCCAAATTGCCCCAAGGTGTGACTTTGGATGGTTGTAAACACGTGTGTGTGTGTGTGTGTGTGTGTGTGTGTGTGTGTGTGTGTGTGTGTGTGTGTGTTGGCTCTGTGAGAGTCTGGCAAGCTGTTCAGGGTGTACCTCATCTTTGCCTGGTGTCGGCTGAGATAGGCTCAGCTTCCTGCGACCCTAATAGGATTAAGCGGTTCGGCGTATGAGTGAGTTAGTGAGACTGATGATATTAGCCCGCAATAATAGATGTAGGTACAGGTCAAAAACGGAGCTCTGTTAAATAATTTTTATGTGTGGAGTTTGTATGTTCTCTCTGTGCATGTGTGGGTTTCCTCCGGGTACTCCGGTTTCCGCAGAACAGTCCAAAGACATGAACATTAGGCTTCCAAACCGCCCCATAGGTGTGAGTGTGAATGGTTGTGTGTGTATTAGCACTGCAATGTACTGGGTGTGCCCCGCCTTCGGCCAGAGTCAGCTGGGATGGGCTACAGCCTCCCTGAGATCCTAAAACAGGAGTAAGCAGTTCTGCAAATGAATACATGAATGAATATTTTGGCAGTTGTTTTGGTAAAAAGGGGGAAAAAAAGTAAACGTTTTCAAAAACAAACACTGTATGCATT
Organism: Tandanus tandanus; assembly: GCA_039654325.1. Lineage (NCBI taxonomy): Eukaryota > Metazoa > Chordata > Actinopteri > Siluriformes > Plotosidae > Tandanus > Tandanus tandanus. Next base: position 25,021,928 of record JBCNYH010000001.1, read on the forward strand.
CCTGGAACATGAGAGGCTCCTGCTCGAACAGCAAATCAACGGACAGATGTAAAAGCCATGCAAAATCAAGTCAATGGTTTTTAATTATGGTGCTCCGCTAATAATTGTGTGACTCATCATGAGATGTATGTAATGTCATCTAAACTGAGCTAAAGACAATATATGGAGATAATACTGGTGTTACTGATGCAACTAATGTGCATTCAAAATATTTTTCCAATTTCTGATTGGTGGAAAGACACCCAATTCTTCTACAAGCCTACTTATCCATCAGTGACATAGGAGTAGTTCAATAATTATTGCACGATTGGTAAACACTAATGTTCCTCATAGAGATCATACAAGATACATAGGCTATGCCTGACAGCACATGCCCTCATCTGTCTGCCATGTTGGTTAGTTGGTTAATACAATTTACAATGAAGCACTGCTGCCCTGAGCTTTCAAAACTTCAGTTTATTTTCTCACTATTTATGCCGTAGTAAGCCATATCTGAGAGTGAGTAGGAATGACCAAGCTGGCAGGGCAAAGTTCCTCCAGCCAGCAGTGCTGTTAGAAGGGTGCAGCTTATCTATCTTATTTGTTATCTTCCTCCTCTCCCCTCCTCCCAGAGATAGCTAGCTAGCAAGAAAATGGCTACCTGCTCACAAGATGAGAGCCATGCTGCTCGCAACAAACTGATAAATTTGCCTTTGGTGAAAAAAAAAGTTTCATTAATGAAAATAAAAAATACATCCTTACCAACAAATACTTTAATTCCATATTTTGTTCCATACTTGTAAGGAAATTGTCTAGAATTGGAAAAGGCGTTAATGGGGAAATACATGCGGCACTTCTGGCTGACACACTGGCTACAACGCGCTTTCCTCCATACTTGTAAATGATAAAGCAGTCGTAGAATTTGGCTTTTGTGTGATATGGAGAATAATTCATATCTCAAAAGGTGTTCTCCCCTGATTAAACCCTCTCAATCTGAATAATTCTCCACATCATTCAATAATTGTTAAATATCCCAAGTGGATAATGTTTTATTTGAAATGGCTGAGAAACACTCACAGCTTGCCACAGTCATTGATTCTGAAATCCTACAAATTCAACAAAGTGCTGCCCCCCTAAAATATAATGAAAACTACACAATATAGCCCTTGTGTATCGCAACAAAGGTAATTTTATTCAAACAATGAATGAGTTTCCATAAATGCCATCATGAAGTGCAAATAAGCCATAAAAATGTTGTTTCTATGAAGTAGAGACTAACACTTTGAATGGGTTTAAAAAGATGGCCTTATCTAACATGCTCGTGAGTGCACAGGATTCAACTGACCTGCCCCTGTCATGCTTAAAATATACAAAAAATAAACTATGAAATTCTTGATTTAGTTGCTTTTTATGTTCCTGTCTAGATTTACTACATCAATTATTCACCCCAGATTCAGTGGATGTTGCTGAATTGAATATTCAACCATTGTAATTGTTAGCCATCAACCAATAAACTATTTAAGCTAGCTAAACTATTAACGTTAAGAAAAAATAAACTAGTTTCCTTTTAAGGAAAACAAAAAATTGTGAAAATGTACTGCAGGCTTCTATGTGATTCCATAAAGATATGTTTTTCGGAAGTAAAAACATTAAAGTTTACCATCATCTTGGAGGCACCAGTTGCTACGAATTGTCATTATGTCACATCATATTAAACTCTCACAGGAGTAAAGTGGCACACACAAGTGTGTGTGTGTGTGTGTGTGTGTGTGTGTGTGTGTGTGTGTGTGTGTGTGTGACATCACAGATGTGCAATTCCAAACATCATAGGGGCATGATATGAAACGCAGGAAAGAATTCATTATGGAATATAAATATAAAAGCAGGAATTCATAAAGGAATAACTTGAACTAATGAAAACAGTAATTGTAGCACTTGAAAATAAATTGAGCACCTGAAAATAAATGTGTGAAGATAGGCATAACTCGTAACAAAATATGAATACTGGTTAATTGTGTGGGTGATGTTTTTCTTTAAATCTTGCTGCAAATGTATTGTTATTAATCTATTATGATCTAAAATAAAGATGTGCACAGTTTAATTCATATTTCAATTAAGATATTATCTTAAACTGTACCATAACATCTGTTTTAAGCAGTGTGTACTGGCAGCGCCATAGACTCGCCATACCTCGCCTGTTATGGGAGTAGGGAGTAGCAATATGGCGGCCGGTGGCTTCAACATATCTGAACCGTGCACACCTCTAGTTGTAAATAGAGCTCGGTGGGCAGCTGCATTCACCGGAATCTCCGACGGCAAACGTGACGTGTTTCCTGTTACGCTTGAACGCGTAAACAGTTTTACATTTTTTAAGACTTAATTGAATCTGCAGGGTGATTTCTGCAACGGTGGCGCAGAAACCATTTTATTACTCTATTATTTATATAATTGTGTCAACTGATCATAAAAATGTACAGAAAACATGACTTTATATGAAATTTATATGAATCTCAGTCCCATTTCCCAACAATGATTTATTGAAATAAGACTATACTTTATTTTGTTAGTTATCATGTGTTTTTAATATTACGTAAAGGGAATTTTTACTGAAATAACAACAATAAGCAATATAATTCAGCAAGAGAGCCTGTATAGTCACGTGAGTTGCAAACTACTACTACAGCTACTACTAATTAATTTGTCCACGTGGTCCTTTACATCACTCCCTCACAGGTGGCCCTAATGAATAGCTCATAAGAAAAATCTGCCATCGATTGGATCTAATATAACATTTTGGTAGTCAGTCTTTATAGCTGACCGTTTCTTGACAGCCTTTTAAAATCCAGCAGCACCTCTTCATTTTTTACTGGTCATTTGTTTTGGTCTTTTTAAGGTTTTTTTCTGGCTTAAATATGTCTGGAGTTGTTTTGGGTCTTTGTTTGGTGTTCCTGATTAGTGTCTCTTGCTCAGGTATGTTGTTTAAGTGCTCTTTATTCCATGTATATTTATTATTTAGCCTTTTTATTATTATTATTTATTAAAAGAGGTCATGAAAGTGTGTTTAAAATGTGTTTCAGAGATGAGCTTTTATTTTATTTTCCCCCCTTGGGGTCTGAGACTAGTCTTTCTGGGATATAATGTTCTTATACCTTCATGTTTTTGAGAGCTTAATTTTACAAATTAATATTTATGCTTGTTGGTTTGTAAGAAGTTATTTTGCTGGTTGACCTTTTTAAGGATCTTATCCCAGTCTGGTCTCCGATTAGACTCCAAATGCAGTGTCCTTGCTCTAGATAAAGTTGTTAACTCTGGATGAATAGTTTTTGTAAGATCATGTCCAAGCCTGATTCTGACTTAATTTTACAGGACAAACACTTGAATGTTTTCATTGTGAACTTGGATTCTGGGACATGTGCCGCACTACCAATGTAAACTGCAGTGCTGAGGAACAGTGTTTCACTGGCATTGGTGTAGCAGGTGGGGGGGGCTGTTGCTTTCAGTGCACTCAACCTTTAGGTTATGGTGCCATTTCTCTGGTCTAAGGTGTTTTTTTTTTTTGTTTTTTTTTTGTATTTTTAGCCTCAGTCCTGAAAATCAAGATGATGGGGTGCCTTGCTGAAGCTGACTGCAACAAGACCACTATCTTGACTTTCCCTGCAAATAAGACCCTCTACAAGATGACGAAGTATTGCTGTGATGAAAACTATTGTAATGGAAGCCCTGATGTCCTGGTGGTATCACCTACACTGATGGCTCTAGTGATTGCTCAGATAGTGTCTAACTTCATAATCTAATATGTATTAAATCAGATTAGTGGCTTGTTTTGCTTGAGGCGCACTTTAGGACTTTATGAATACTTGATGTTTTGAAGAAAAGTTTATAGAGGAATGTAAAGCTGTTTTAAGTGTTTTTGTAGGTCTGTATTTAATTGTAAAATAAAATGTTTATCCATAAGTGTTCTGGTGGTTGTGGTCAAAAGCTGGCACTGCACTTCTAGTACTGTCTTAAATGTTGTGGCCTTAATCATGATTTGGAAGTTAATATGGCTTACTTTGGTTTTAATACTTGGCTTTAGAGTCAAGCTACATTGCAGGGAGGGGGAGTTAGACCCTTTTGACAGCATGGCTCTCTGCTCGTCGTCATAGTTAAATATATATATATATATATATATTTTTTAGTAGCAATTATGGCCTCATTCAGCTTGGTAGTGGGGCACTATGGCATCAGTTTCTAAATTCCAGTCACCCAAGTCAGAAGAGCAGTTAAGAGAAAGTGCTTAGACTTCTAACAGGGTGTTGGGGTTTGGTTATTGGAAGGAAACATGTCGAAAACCAAGGCACAGGATTATAAATATCCTTCCTGAAGGAAATCCACTTAAGTTTGGGAAAGGTTGTTTGTGGTTCCAAGTTGACTGTGTCTGAAAGTTGGTGCACGTAGAAACAAAATGGTGAAGGTCATAAAAGAACACCATGCATGCTGACCAAAGATGACCTCAGACTAGAAACCTCAAGGCAATCACTTTGAAACTAGAAATTTCCTAATAGAATAAATGAGTAGAGACAGGAATTACATTTTAAGAAATCAGGTGAACTAAAGTGGGAGTTACATCTAGGTAAAGGGACAACAGGACTAATATTTAAAGGGTTCTAGTGAGTTAGAATTATGGCATGGTTTTGTTTGGTGCTGTTCTAAATATAAAGACTACTGCCTGAAGAAAAAACCTTATGCTATGGGGTTACATATCCAGTAAAGGACCAGGGGTGATGGTAATCTTGCCTCAGTAGTCAGTTCTGAGGTATGCATTAAATTTTGTCGATGTTTCTCATTTCATTGATCGAAAATAAGTGCCAAGTAATTTTCAGACAGACAATGCATGGTGTCACTACAAAGCAAAGATTTGAAGCTTTTCTTCAGGAAGGGTATATCAATTCAGTGGCATGGCTAGCCAATATTCCAGATCTAAATATGATTTTAAGTTTATGGTGGCAATAAATTAGTGGCAAAGTGGTGTAGTAGTTACAGCGTCCACCTCACAGCAAGACGGTCCTGGGCTCGGCGAGGGGGTTTCTGTGTGGAGTTTGTATGTTCTCCCCATGCTTGTGTGGGTTTCCTCCAGGTATCCCGGTTTCCTCCCAGATTAAAGCTATGCATGTGAGGCTAATTGGCTGTTCCAAATTGCCCCATGAGTGTGGGTGAGAATAATTGTGTGTGCTGGCCCTGCAGTGGAATGGCTTGCTGTTCATGGTGTACAACGCCTTTGTCCATAAGCGGCTGAGAGAGGCTCCAGCCTGGCAGGATTAAGCATGAATAAATTAATACATGAATGAACCCCCCCTCCCCCCAACAGTTGACATGTTTGAAGTTTTTTATTTATTTTGGCACTTTTCTTTTTGAACCTAAATCTTTATAAAGGGCCTTATGTGTGTATTGATGACGTTGTTTCATGGTTATGGGACCGTTTGTGTCATCTGGACGATCCCCACTTTCTCTGTATAACTGATAAGGTTGGAGAATCCCTGCCTTTATACTCCCATCCAAACTGAAAGTGACTGTAGCCGGGTCTGCTGCCTGAGCGGTCTAAAAGGCGGGTTCGGATCGTCATACCGCTTAATGTTTCAAACAGGTCTACTCTTCACGTGATTGGTTCATTATGCGCTTGAATGAAACGTGGCGCTCCAATGAGAGTCGAGATTTCTCCCGAAAGCCCGCCCAGAAAAAGGAATTTGGAGGCGGGCTGCTTCGGTTAAGGCTTAACTTTGTTTGATTTTTGTTTGGCTTGCTGCCTCTGTGGAGTGGGTCATATCTAACTGTACGGGAGGCGTCTGCAGGCCAGAAGACGCAAACGGTTAAAAAGTTTAACGAGAATCAGCGACAAGCCGTCTGTCGGTGCAGTTCTTTGCCTAATTTCGGAGTCTCCTCGCTGAAGTGGAGCCGGAGACTTGATTTGCGGACATTTTCCGAGGCAGTTAGCTTCCGCTCGTGCTGCCTCTGCTCGTGCTGCTGCTGCTGGTGGTGGTGGTTCGACAGTCGGCGGTGGAAAGTTTATGGAGGTAGTTTAGATGAACACGGTGAGGAATGGTTAAATGGACTGGAGCAACTTTGACGGTTGTTTTCTTTGTGATTAGTTTATCCAGCCGACTTATTAGATGACACTCAATCCATGCGTTTCTTTCATGGCCGAGTTTCAGCTAACGGCTGTTCTCAGTATAACCCGCTCGAGCTAGCCGGATTCTCACGGTCATCTCGGGTGTTGGGTCATTAGAGAAGTAAAAAGTATGTTTTTACTCATTTAAAAGTAAGTTTTCTTCGCAGACTTTAGGGATTAATGATAGTATTCCGTTAAAAAAACCAACAATGCTGCTTAACACAACCTGTGAGAGCCCATAACTACACAATGTAAACACCAATGTTAGAAGAGGGACTCAGAGTTTAATCATTATTATGTTTTGTGTATTTAAAGCCAATAGTTTTTTTAGCCAATACGTACAGTTACCTTTTAGAGACATTCACCTATAACCACCACACACTTCTGTACTGTTTACTTGTATAACTGTACAGTATCTGAGTTATTGGGTAGGGATTTTTTTAAAGCACATACTGAGTCACTAATATTTTGGTGCTCTTTTTGCAGCCCATGCCCCATGTGATGAGCCGTTGTGTTGCTGAGTCACAGACATGGACAGCTTCCGAAACCTGGAGGATGAGACATTTCCCAGCTTCCTCTCCAACACGTCTTTGGGCAGCGGTGGCCGGGCCACTCTGGGGGATGTCACGCTGGCCTCCACTCTCGGACTGCCCATGGCTGCTTCTACTGTGGCTAAAAGTAGAGCCACAACAGACAACAGGTGTGAGGCTCTGGCTTGTATATTTACTACGTAAAGGGTTTGTGAAACCTGCCATTGCGGTGGTTCTATCCCTGCAGAAATGGAATGTGGTTCTGCCAGAAGTACAATTGGACACTTTACCGGAAACATGGATGTATGAGAGTATATGTAAACACAGTCTGTATCAAAGCAGGCAAGTCAACAGACATACAGTAGACTGTGAAATAAACTGTAAATTTGTGTGTTTATTGGGAATGGTCACCGAATTCACTGTGACTATTGCTAGGGTTAAATGTTATTGAAGATAAATGATGAAGAAACATTGCCGCAAATATCAAAATACACCACTGCACACTAGTGCCGGATTACATAAACATGGGGCGGCACAGTGGTGTAGTGCTAAGCACATCCACCTCAAGGCAAGAAGGTCCTGTGTTCGAGTCCTGGGCTTGGGTGTTTCTATGTGGAGTTTGTATGTTCTCCCTGTACTTGCATGGATTTCCTCTGGGTACTCCGGTTTCCTCCCACAGTCCAAAGACATGCACGTTAGGCTTATTGACTGTTCCAAATTGCCCCTAGGGGTGTGTGTGTGTGTGTGTGTGTGTGTGTGTGTGTGAATGGTTGTGTTTGGGGAGCTGTTCAGGCTGTAACCCATCTTTACCCAGTGTCGGTTGAGAGGCTCCAGCCTTTCTGGGACCCTAGTAGGATTAAGCAGTTTGGCTCATGAGTGAGCAAATAAACTTCAAATCTTTTAATGATCTGGTTAATATTCATAGTAGTGACGGGAACATATGGTGTGTCTTATGCATGTGGATTTGGTACAAATATCGTCTCTCTTGTATTGACTTGTGATTAATGTAGAAATAGTGTGTTGCAGGATTAAAACCTTGTTTACCACTTACCGGTAATCTTGTGTTTATCCTACCGTTGAGTACCAGGGCAGCCTCAGCGTACAGGCTGAGAATACTCGATGTGCATTTTATTTGCAAGCTCTCTGGTCTTTATAGGTTGCTTAGTGCAGGGCTCATGTGGATCATGGAATCTATGGAATATCGTGGCATTTAAGAAAGTCTATTCCACATATGGAAAATCATTAGATTTGATTTATTTTTTTGAAACAAGTCAGTTGGTGTTTATAAAACGTGCGATTTTCTATACAGGATTTTTCTTTATTGCACTATTTCACTATGTGTAAGCAGTGACAACATCTCTGAACTAGTAAATAAAGCTCGAAAAATTGAGTCTGAAATAGTGTAAGTGAATCTTGTCTCATTGGCACGAGGGTGGTCTGTTTTTCCATTCATTATGGATTATGGAAATTCAGCTTTTTTAGTTGGAGGAAGGTCAGGGGGTTTTACATGTAAAGTTGGAACCCTGTCAGACTAATTTACTGCACGTTAAAGACTGATAAAGTCCTGTTTTTCTCTGCAGGTTAACAGATGTCCAAGCATCTTACTTAGAGCCTGGTCCGCCTTCTCTAGCAGGTTCACAAGGCTCAAGTTGTGTGAGGGAAAAGTTTTCTCTCAGCTTCAAAGATGATTTGTGAGTGTAATATGATGCTTCAATGATGATTTGTGAGTGTAATATGATGCTTCAATGATGATTTGTGATGAAACACTTCAAGAGATTTCATCTGGTCTTCCATTGTAAATTGTTCTGTTTCAGGGACAATGCAGATGACTTCATTGCTGCTAATCGTTTTTCGGACCTGTTAGTAAAGGTTAATTTGGATGAGTCAGAAAGTGTGTCTACATCTAAAGCATCGGCTGTGATGAATGTCGGAGCTCCCTCTCTGTCTGCCCGGCACTCTGATTACCCTGATGGTAAGATTATCTTAATTGGGGTTTTTTGTGATGCTGTGGTTTGACATCACCAGGATAGCACAGAAAGTTGGTATAAGGGAAAAATGTTTGTTGCATAATCATATGTAAATCTGTAATATATATGTGTGTTTATACATATATGTGTGTATATATAGGGTAGTGTTTAGATATAGTAGAATTTGCATAGCATAAATGAACTACAAACCATATGGAATGGTTTAGCGAGTGAAGAAATTAACAAATATGTGATCATTATGCCTGAAAGGTTAAATGCTGTAATCAAAGGAAAGGGTGGCCACAATAAATACTGACATTGTTTTTTCAAAAAAGAGACTGTTATTTTTATTACTATATATTGTTTACTTATTTTCATCAATATGATCTAATATTACATGAAATAAATACTTGAATAGTACTTGGTTTCTGTTTTATCTTCATTTTGTTAAGTGTATAATCATCACTGCATCTCTGTATTTTTTACTTTCTTCACTCGCTAAACCATTCCATATGGTTTGAAGTTCATTCATGATATGCAAAAGTAAAAATAAAATTTGCGACACAAAATTGGTATTTTCAGTGTTTTTGTTTATTAGCCATACTTTTACCTCAATATACTTGTCGGAATGATTTTTATTTTTTTTTTGGTTCTCATTGCCTACAATAGCATCGTTCAATACATTTTTACCCAAAATATTATAGAGAAGTAATTTTTTACTTCTTTTTATTAGGAGCCCTTTTAGACAAAAGTGGGGGTGTAGAATCTTCACTGCACACTTTATATTGATCTAATTTATATTAGGTTCAATCATTATTTCCCAAATAAATGATATAACATTTTTTTCCAAAAAAGAAACACATACATAACTGCCTTTGCAGAATTAAAAATTTAGACTATAGAATTATATCAGTAGGATAGAGTATTTATCAGTAGGATAGAGTATTTTAGACAAAGAATAGGTTTTCCAAAGCTTTTACTGATTCTTCATGAAAACAACAGTGCAATAATTAAGAAACACAGCTCACAAAGATCTTTTGGGGAGCTCCGCTTTTAAGCAGTGAAACCATGTCTAATTCAATATATTACAGTAGTGCACTACATACTTTACAGTGATTCGTATGCTATTTGCACTTGTATGGGGAGCAAGAAATCATTTGGTGCTTGACCATCAAAATGAAAATCTTTCATTAACTTGGCCGAGCAACGTATTCATGTCTGCATCCTTCATTTTACAAAGGCACTGTGGCCAAAATGGCATTGGCTCAAAGGACACCACAGAATGGCATTAATCAGGGATATTTTTAGCACATTTTTTCCTGTGAATAATTAAGTGCACTGAATGTGGAGATTTCAGGCGACCTGTCAGAGCAGAGAAGGCACAGAAAGCAGAAAGATCATAAATGGGAGGAGGAAGCCAAACAGGTGGAGGTGGGGAAGCAGCTTCCTGAAGAACAGTGGAGTCTTTTTTTTTTTTTTTGATTAGAAATCATACTTTAGTGCTCCACTGCTGTCTGAAATGAAAAATTAAGGTCTGAAAATGCGTACAATGTGTGACTCTAAAGAAATGTTAAGCTATAGCAAGATTAATAATCTGAAAGTGTCTGGTGAAGGAATGACTGTTTCTCGCTGTTATAATGAAAGTGGAACCAGAAATTAAATCCTTTATAGCATAAAGCTTGATATCATTAATAAAATAAAATATGTTGCCGTGTATGTGGAATAAAACACTTCAGGAACATGCTTTATGTGGGGCCATAATGACATCATCCTGACACTGATTACTTTCCAATAGATCTTCTGCAATACGTGTCATAACCCGGAAAACTATGAAAAAACTCTGCGTCGGCGCCATACTGGTAGCCCGATGGAGGCTGTGAATGTTGAAAGTAGAGTAAATGTGCTGTAATCGGTTGTTCCAACCGCACAGAGAGGAAAAGAGACAAGCATTTTTCCCATGTCCCGGAAAGTATTAAAAGCCAGGGCAAACATGCTGAAGAACTTTCCAGAAAAACGAGAGCTAAATGGTTCAGCAACATCTCCAGAACAGATTTGGATGTAAAGATTCGCGTTTGCAGTGACCATTTTATTATAACAGGTGAGTTCACATTTAAAGCTAATATTTTGTCTTGTTTTGATCATAATGAGAAAGCTACTCATTAGAAAGAATTATATTGAAAGCAAAGCATAGACTGAGAGAAGGTGTGTGTTGTTAACTAGTTCGGCTGGGTAGAAACAACAAGTCGAAAGCATGCTGAGTGAAGCCCCAACTGTTAAAATGTGCTTCTTTTCTGACAGAACATAATGTGCAGTGGTTTTATGTACAAATTTTTTTAAGAGCATTTCAGACTGCATGGTGTTCAGTCTGCACTCGGTTGTGATACGTTTTTAAGGGTCAATTTCGTAACACAAAGCTAATTTCTGAAGGTATCTCTGCTGTGCGAGGGGAAGACTATAAAAGTAATTAGAGAGAGCTATTGCGTCAGCCCGGATCCTTTGGTGTGGTAAACTGCTTGTGTGGCCTCCAGTATGGGAACGTGCTGTTGTTACCAGGGGCAACGCCTGGTCACTTGACCGTATTGAAGACCACCTATAACAGGACGGCTCATACATCTTATTTCTTATTTAGAGATGATGTAATATTCATTCATTCATTCATTTTCTGAACCGCTTAATCCTAATTAGGGTCGCGGGGAGGCTGACGCCCATCTCAGCCGACTCTGGGCGAGGGCTGGGTACACATTGAACAGCTCGCCAGGCCATCGCAGGCCCAACACTCACACACAACCATTCACACTCACACCTAGTCACTATACTACATTTGGAACAGCCAATTAGCCTACTGTGTATGTTTTTGGACTGTGGGAGGAAACCAGAGTACCTGGGGGGAACCCATGCAAGTACTGCGAGAACATGCAAACTCCACACAGAAACGCACCGAGCCCGGGAATCAAACCCAGGATCTTCTTGCTATGAGGCGGACGTGCTAACCACTGCTCCACCATGCCGCCGAGCATGAACATTTCGGTGAGCTTTCATATTAAGTCCTCAACAGTATTTTAACATGCTTCAGTATTTTTATTGATTTTCTGTGTGCAGAAATGTATTTTAAGTATTTGAACATTCTTTTTTGACTAACCACCACACCTTCACCACTTTATCCTGGCCTGGATATTACTGCATCCTGAGTTCTACTGAGCTACACATGTTAGTCCTGAGATACCAGTGATGTTGGCGTCTTCGGTTCTCTGGACCGGTCGGATCCATTCTGATGCCCTACTTCTGACTGGAGTTCTCATCACTTTACTCCTGCTGAGAATGACCCCATATGGACAGCCTAAGGATACACTTAAAAACTGTGAAGATGGTTTTGGACTGCAATTCATACAGACAGTTTTGCTACAATGGCTTAGGCTTTTAATTGCCATGACAACCTTAGGACTGCAATTGGCACAAACAGTTTTGCACTCAAGCCTCCATCAGTAAACTTGAGTGCAAAACTGTTTGTGCCAACTGCAGTAACGAGATATTCATAATAGTATGTGACATTACCCAAATGAGGATGGGTTCCATTCTGACTACAGTTCCTCTCAAAGTTTCATCTCAGGATATTTTACTCGCCAACATCGTCTCAAACCTGCTCATTAGGGACGTACAACAACCAACATTACCACCACCTGACTGGTATGTTAGGCAGCACCATACATAGTAAGCTGCAATGCACTGTGTTCTGACTCCTTTCTATCATAGCCCGCATTAACGCTTTCTGCATTTTGTGCTACAGTAGTTCTTCTGTAGTAGTATTTGCTCCTCACACACATCAGTGATCCTTGGGCGCTGATTACACTCTCGCCAAGTTCACTGGTTGTCCTTCTTTGGACCACCTTTAGTAGGCGGTTACCATTGTATACCAGGAACCCCCCACAAGACCTGCTATTTTGGAGATTAACAAACCCAATCATTTAGCCATCACAATGTGGCCCTTTTCAAAGTCACTCAGATCCTTACACTTGCTAATTTTTCCTGCTTTCAACACATCAACTTTCAAAACTAACTTTTCACTTTATGCCTAAAACAACTGATTTATGATGGTGTACAAGTCCTACAGGAATAGAATTTAACTCATAATCTATCTCTTGTGCCCTGCGATGGCCTGGCCAGCTGTCCAGGATGAGCTCTGCCCTCGCCCAGAGTCGGCTGAGGTGGGCGCCAGCCTCCCCACGACCCTAATTAGGATTAAGTGGTTCAGAAAATGAATGAATGAATAAGTCTATTCTTGGATCTACACCCTGGATGAGATTCCAGTTCAACATAATCACAGATACCGGTATAAAGTTGTGCTCACACGATACTGATCATGATCCTGATTTGAGCCGATCATATTCCGATGTTAGTCTGATGTTTCAGGCAATGTTGTTCAGATATGTACCAGTGATCTCCGAATGTTACCTAATGTGATTCCAATGTTTCTATACTGAGGTCACTTCGATTTGTACCTACATTGCCCCATTGTGTCCCCGATGTTGTATAAAAAAAATCTACCAGAAATGTGACCGAAATGGATCCTGATGCTAATCCCATTTTTTCCTAATTTTATACCAATGTTACACTGATCACTTCTGATGTATACCGACGTTACTCTGATTTTTTTTCCTGTTTCTCAGATTTACTCTGAACACACACACACAAAAAAAACAATTTCAACACTCCCAAAATATTTCACTCCTCCCTGGAGTTTCCCCAAAATTCTACAATGTCCTCAGATGTTCTGCGATGCATACTGATGTGATCTGAATATTTTCGGGCCAAAATAAATCAGGATCATGATCGGTAGCGGAGAGTGGGATAAGATGATCCCTTATTCATATTTTGTCCACTGGTCCAAAAACTATGGCAACAATAATGACCCTTATGCTTACATCTGCATACAGATGTCTCTCACTCAGCCCCTTATAAAAACATCTGAGTAAACAGCTGGAATATGAATATTTAAAAAGCATCTCAGAGTCATTACAGTGGGGTAAAATGATCACCCAAGTCACACATTTCAATAATACTCAGAACACAGAAGCTTAGGGTAAGCATGAAACAACTTTTATTAAGCAAGTAAACATGTTTCTGAAGTTTAAAAAACCTTTAAAGAACAAATCAGCTCATCAAAGACAATTTGCAATAATACTTTACAGTATATATTAGATAATATTGTGCTTGACATCATGTTGGACTATTTTGTGTATAATTATGTAAATAATATTAAACATGTAAGCTTTAAAATAAAATATATTATTGACACTTTATTTAATATTATATATAATTTACCCTTAATTATAAAGAGGGTTTCATCTTACCCCACTCTCCCCTATCATTTTTCAATTGCATCTGAAAGTTTTTCTGTCCTTTCGTCTTCAGCAAATACATATCGGTGATTGATGATGTACCACATTGTACATTAGTAAGGAAGGGATTATTGGTGGTTGTTTTTTTTTTCATTTTTGATACAGTGGAATTAAGGAATACAAATTCTCAAACAAAAACACAAAGTATGCTATGAAAGTTAGAAGTTAAATGTCCTACATGCTTATATGATGTTTTTACACTTTCCCAAAGAGATCATACTGAGGTATTAATCCAGTCAAGTAAAATCATAATTGTAATATTATCCGCCTAGAAATATAAATAGAAATCACAATACTCAATGATCTCAAACGACTGGGAACAAAAAAAAACCAGGGTTTCATGTTTCAGCCATTGACCATTGTGAATTGTGTTTTCTTGGCTTACATGGAGCAGTGATCTGAAAAAATACCCAGCAAATGAATGTATGCTTATTTTTCGTGATAGGCCGACTGTATGAATCCAATCTCCATTGTTAAATATTAGGGATTTCACCACAAAATGTCTATTTGGCCAAAAATGAAGTTGTTTTCTTAAACATTGCAAATCCTCAGTTTACGATCTTTAAAATAAGAAAGAAATCGTAGGGTTTGGTGGAGCCCATCTAAAGATAATAACAAAAATATACAAGATAACCTTAAAAGCATAACCTTAAAAAATATATATCTAATTTTGACAAAATCAGATGTAAATCTTGACGTGTCAATTAAAATGAACGCATCGCACACATTTATTTGTGGAGGTGACTTGCCCCACACAGTGAATATTAACAATGAGAGACTAATATTTTGGATTTCAGCTTTTCTTTAATTTGTCCACCAGTCAGTTGAACATAGAGGGACAACTTGAAGCAGACATTTAAACAGTGAAATGTCATCCTGTGAATAGGGTGAACAGGTTAATTATGTTATTTGACTGTACAGAAGAAGGATGGAGATTGTTAGATCAGTAAAAGGGTTTTAAAAACAGTGCAATCATCAGCTTTACAAAAGAAAGTTTTAGCAGGAAATGTTCTGGCCTTTTTTTTTTTTAATCATTCACTCACTCATTTGCTGAACCACTTGATCCTGTTAAGGTCGCAGGGAGGCTGGGGCCTATCTCAGCCGACACTGGGTAAAGGCGTAGTACACCCTGAACATGGCAGGGCAAACCCACACACAAGCATTCACACTCACACTTAGGGGCAATTTGAAACAGCCAGTTCGCTTAATGTGCACAGTGTCTTTGGACTGTGGGAGGAAACCGGAGCACCAGGGGAAACCCACACAAGCACGAGGAGGACATGCAAACTACACACAGAAACGCCCTCGCTGAGCCCGGGACTCGAACCCATGACCTTCTTGCTGTGAGGCAGACATCCCACTATGCCACCCATTATTGAACCAATATATCACTATATTTATATACATGTGTATTCACTCAGCAGGAACTTTATCAGGAACATTACACCTGTTCAGTTATGTAATTATCCAGATCATGTACCAGCAGCACAATCAGCTTCAGTTTCGGACATTGTGTTCCCATGGTGGCATCAGATTGTTGTTTTTGGCTGATTCAGGAGGAATGAAACATGATGTGGTCTTCTGCTGTTGTAGTCCATCTGCCCGAGGATGTGAAACGTTGTGTAACATAGCCTTACTGTCAGCAGACCGAACTAGAAAATGATCTTCTGACCTCTCTCATCAATAAGGCATTTCCACCCACAGAGCTGCCATTTAATAGCATCTAATACCACCAACAGGAAGTTCAAACGCAACCAGTGGAGCATTTATAAGTTTGCCTTTGCTTTATTTTTCACTTTAGGTATGTATTTATATGATATACTGCAGGGACACCATGGCTCCGTGGTTAGCACTGTTGCTTCACAGCAAGAAAGATCGAAGTTCGAATTGATTTCCGTGTAGAGTTTGCATGTTTTTTCCCCCACACATGCACTCGCAGACCATAGACATGCAGATATGGTCTACTTGGTACTAAAAGTACCCCAGAGCCTACCATGTGAACCTTCACCTACAATAAACACCTGCAAAAAAATAATGTAACTTAAAGGAGAGCTAACAGGATAATAAATAAGTGAGATGCCCACTGTGGAGACAACCCCCAGAGCAGATTTTGAGAAAGACCATGGCTCAGGTGTCTTTTTGATGAGAATCGTCCCAGTTCAATTTGCACATGATCCGTGTCATACCCGCTCCATCCCCCAATCCCAGCCACGTGTACCCCTTGCCAAAGTAAAGGCGATTCTGGCCTTTCATGTATTTCTCTTCATCCTTGCAGCCCTCACATGCTCCATGCTCTTTGAAGTGTGAGCTTCTCCCTTTCATGAGGTTGCTCAGGAAAAACCGGTGCAAGCCGTCACACGGTCATCTGCTTTGATGCAATTTTTTTTTTTAAACGTTCCACCCGCAAGCAAACATCTCCCCCTGTAAGGTTTCCCTCCCTCACACACACACACACACACACGCACACATATAAAACCATGCTGTGTCAGTAATGTCACTGAGAAGCTTTAAAAAGGTGCACGTCTCTGCAATAGCTACGAAGAAGTTTTGATAGCTTTCACAAGACATACTGAAGCATAGGTGCATGAAAATGCCAAGAAACAGACCCAGTCCTTTTATCTGCTGAGGTAACAATTCATCAAACTGATAGGATGTAGTTTCCGAAGTTTGATAGAACGAAAGGAACAGAAATGAGACGTCCTAAAAACAGTCGTCAAGCCATCATTGCAAAAGCAAAGACATCATGCTAGCCGCAAATAGTCACCTTCAAGACAGTCCCTGTTTGATGCAGTACAAGTTAATGTCTTAGAACCACTGAGAGAGGGAAAACAAAACAATCACAGTGCATCCTCACACCAAGAACTGACATACAAGTGCCAAAAGATTTAACAACAAAGCAAGACCAACACACTTTCCCAACAGGCCATTCTAATAGAGTAGAGCACCATCAGGAGATCGCGGAGGTTACTATGAAATGAACTTCATTCTGACAGACACTGGCTATGCATAATAACACACATAATGCCTCTTTCAATGTGCTCTTCCTATCTAGAAGAGTAGCTATAGTGCAATAAGCAGTCTGAAATCATCTTCAATATAAAGGTATTTGACGAACAATTCTCATCTCGCGACAGACAGTTCAATATTGAACTATAATATACTATAGGGGATGGGAGGGGACCAACATCAACCATATTCTGTTTGCTTTTTCAAGCCTCTGCTGTCACCAAAGATCACATCAGGGTCTGATTAAATTTGGAATCAAACACAACATGGCTGTTATAGGAAAATAATCGACACGGGGCTCATGTAATCCAGCCCAATGCCAAGTGAAGAGCCACTACCATGTCAAAGATTAATATTTTCCAATACTTGCATGTCCTAAAGGGTTTAATTCCTCTTATACGACAGAGATTCGCTATAGATTAAAAAAATATTAAACAAAGTAAGAGATTTTTTTTTTTTTGCCAGTTTATAGCTACAATTAATCTTGTGGAATGTCCATGAAATTATTATGTCGTTACCATAGAGCTTATGACATTCATCTCATCACCAGTCTTTCTCTGTGACTCTCCCGTTAGAAAACAATAAACTGTGATGTTACATCCGAAAGATTAAAATGCTAACACTGGGGACTTCTTCCACAGAATAACTTACCAAACATATTCAACCATTAACTTCAATTAGGAAATCCATTAATGGTGTACTGTACACTGCACAGAAGGAACTGGTGGGGCACTCAGAGTGTAAGGTACCTCCAACACGCATCATGGATAATCTAGCAAATAGGCCCTGGTTGGGTACTGGTTTAAATTACCCATGTGCTTGGTTTATAACATGTTTAACAGTACATGGACGTGACCAAATTAGCAGAGGACAATTCTCTCTCATTTCAGATGGCTGGGGTTTGACCTTTCAAAGTCACACAAGGTCAAAGGTAATTGTCTCTTCTGAAAGGTCTATATATGGTTTACGGCAGCACGGTGGCACAGTGGTTAGCACACAAGCCTCACAAGCATAAAGACCTGGGTTCGATTCCCGGGCCCGGGCATTTCTGTGTGGAGTTTGCATGTTCTCCCTGTGCTTGCGTGGGTTTCCTCAGGGTACTCTGGTTTCCTCCCACAGTCCAAAAACATGCACATTAGGCTAACTGGCTGTTCCAAATCACCCCTAGGTGTGAGCGTGAATGGTTGCGTGTGAGTGTTGACCCTGCGATGGCCTGGCAAGCTGTCCAGGGTGTACCCCGTCCCCGCTCAGAGTCGGATGGTACCAAATCATCTCAGGTGGGGTAGTGTTCCCACCAATTTGGAGAAAATAATAGTGCATTAATACTATTAACAGTGCAGCTAGCACATCTTTAAAAAAAATTCATCAACACCTTCTGATCAGACAGCTTCAACTTTCAATATCTGTTGACATATTCTAACCAGTTGAGTTAGGTACTGGTGCTCACCATGTGTCACTGTAAAACAACTGGAGCGCATGCTGGAAAACTGGTTTGATTCCAAAACTAAAATAATGCATGTCTACAACCAAGAATTCTCAGCATCATTTAGAGGATTTGGATCTTCGCCATTCTTTCAACAGCTCCATTTTGAGATCTTAAAGCAAGGTGGTCTCACCAAGATGGCTGCTACCCGGCTTCAACATTGAAACACTAAAATGCAATCTAGACTTTTTCGAGATCAGTGATTGAAACAGGTGGAAGGCGTGGCTACTGCTTGGTTGAAGTGAAAACCTGCACCCACACTGGCCCTTTGTGGATAAGATCGGACATCCCTGATGTAAAAGTACCACACTATGCTATAGTACGGTATCCTATAATTCAGGCGTAGCCTCTGAATAGCTAAAGAAAAAGAAAAACTATTAAAAAAAAAAAAAAAAGCAAATGGCGGACCACAGAGTAGCCAGTGTCTGAGGGGAGTCATACAAATCGAACACTTTACACTTTGTCTAATCAAATGAATTTAATTTGTGTATCATCTTCTGATGTACATTAACTCGTTTTTATGAACTAAAAGTTGATTTAAAAAAACGTAATTTTTACGCTCATTAACCAGCTTAGCTAATACTACAAGCATCCAGGCCAAAGGACAGGTACAGCTACAGCGGAGTACATCCCAAGTTGTATGCTTGCTTACTCGCTCGCATACTCATAGAACATGCTACTGGGACAGCCGAGTAATAGGTACTTAATGGACGTAAGTACATACTGAGTATTCAGATATTGCACTTGATGAAGAATTTACATAATCAAATCTGATTGGTCAAGTCGTGCATATGGTCAACTGATCATCAACTCATGTTTTCATGTTACCCATATTCTCCTTTGCAATATTGGCTTCCATTTTTCGACCACCAGACAAAACATCTTTTTTTTGTACTCATTATTTGAAAACTCTGCAATATCGTGACCTTATCAAGAC
>JBCNYH010000001.1:25091809-25105635 GCA_039654325.1 Tandanus tandanus
AGAGGATCCGCTGGGACTTCCTCCTACAGCGCTGAGTGTAGAGGTCCTGGATGGCTGGCAGTTCAGTCCTGGTGATGTGTAGTGCTGATCTGACCACCCGCTGAGAGCTTTGCGGTCCAGAACATTACAGCTGCCGTACCAGGTAGTGATGCAGCCAGACAGAATACTCCCGATGGTGCATCGATAGAAGTTACCATATATAACTTGGTATTAATATACTCGTTACAAGTATACCATATTTCTGGAGCACACCCTACAAGATAGCCTGAGGGACACGATCAAAAGCCTTCTCCAAGTCCACAAAGCACATATGGACAGGTTGGGTAAACTCCCATGCCCCCTCCATCATCCTATATAGTGTGATGAGCTGGTCAAGAGTGCTTCGACCAGGACAAAAACCACATTGTTCCTCCTGAATCCGAGGTTCAACCATCGGCAGGATCCTCCTCTCCAGTACTCCTGAATAGACTTTCCCTGGTAGGCTGAGGAGTGTGATTCCACCATAGTTGGAACACACTCTCTGGTCCCCTTTTTTAAAAAGGGGAACTACCACACCGGTTTGCCAATCCAGAGGTACGGCCCCCGATGACCACGCGATGTTGCAGAGACGTGTCAACCAAGAAAGTTCTACAACATCCAGAGCCTTGAGGTATTCAGGGCGGCTCTCGTTCACCCCCGGAGCCTGGCCATCAAGGAGCTTTTTATCTACCTTGGCGACCTCTGCTCCAGTGATGGGCAGACCCCTCTCTGAACCCCCAGGCTCTTCCTCTTCCACAGAGGGCGTGTTGGTGGAATTGAGGAGGTCCTCAAAGTTTTCCTTCCACCTCCTGGCAACATCCCCAGTCGAGGTGAGCAGCTCCCCACTTCCACTACAAAGAGTGTTTGTGAAGTACTGCTTCCCCATCCTGAGGTGCCGGATGGTGGTCCAAAACCTTTTGAGGCCAACCAACAGTCTTTTTCCAGGCCCTCACTGAACTCCTCCCACACGCGAGATTTTGCATCGGCGACAGCCTCACGTTTGGCCTATTGGTACCTGTCCGCTGCCTCGGGAGTCCCACATGTCAAAAGGACATGATAGGGCTCCTTCTTCAGCTGGACAGCCCCCTCACTGCAGGTGTCCACCACCTGGTTCGGGGGTTGCCCCCACGACAGGCACCGATGGCCTTCTGGCCACAGCTCCGGGCTGCTGCCTCAATAATGGAGACACGGAACATGGCCCATTCGGACTCTATGTCCCCAGCCTCCATTGGGATGAGGTTGTAGCTCTGCTGGAGGTGTGAGTTAAAGGCCCTTCTGTCAGGAGACTCCGCCAAACGTTCCCAGGAGACCTCAACTACATTCTTGGGTCTCCCAGGTCTGGAGGGCGGCCTCCCCTCCCATAAGAGCCAACTCACCACCAGGTGGTGATCAGTTGACAGCTCAGCTCCTCTGTTCACCCAAGTGTCCAGAACATGCGGCCGCAAGTCCGATGACACGACTACAAAGTCAATCATCGAACTGCAGCCTAGGGTGTCCTGATGCCAAGTGCACTTATGGACACCCATATGTTCGAACATGGTGTTCATGATGGACAAACCGTGACGACAGACGTCCAACAACAAAACACCATTCGGGTTCAGATCGGAGAGGCCGTACCTACCAATCACACCCTTCCAGGTCACACTGTCTTTGCCTACATTGGTGTTGAAGTCTCCCAGGATGACGAGAGAGTCCCCAGGGGGAGCACCCTATAGCACACCCCCTAGGGACTTAAAAAAGGGTGGGTAAGGTGGTGCATAAGCACAAACAACAGTCAGGACCCGTCCCCCCATCTGGAGGCGGAGGGAGGCTACCCTTTTGTCAACCGCGGAGAACCCCAACATGTGGGCACCAAGACGGGAGGCAACAAGGATGCCCACACCGGCTTGCCGCCTCTCCCCATGAGCAACTCCAGAATGAAACAAGGTCCAGCCCCTCTCGAGATGGGTGGTTCCAGAGCACAAGCTATGTGTTGAGGTGAGCCCGACTATATCTAGTCGGTATCTCTCAACCTCGTGCACCAGCTCAAGCTTCTTCCCCGCCAGAGAGGTAACATTCCATATGTGGCAGGATAGTCAGCGGTGGAGCAGACAGAGAGAGGCTGAACCAGTGTTCCTCAAGAGAACTCCTTCTTTTCAAAGTTTTCATAAAATCGGCGCAAATATTTACAGTGCAAAAAAGAAAACATCAAAAATTCTAACCCAAAATAAACAGGCACAAGTTTGCCAGGCTAAGTCTAATAGACCCTGCACAAAATTTTGCTATCACCAGAGCCACACGTACCTTCACCACCAACGACTCTCTCATACTGAGGTCCTGGGGTCTAATACAGAGCATAGCTAGCCGTAGCCCCACCCACTGGATAGCTCCATTACCAAAAATAATCAATTAACTAAATAGCAACACAATTACCACAAAAATAATCAAATCAAACAAGAAAATACATAACATACAAACACATACCATAAATGCCATGCACCAAAATAACTTTTTAGACGAGTAAAATCGCCATGAACTTAATAACATTGAGACACTACCGTCCTAATGGGCTACCCCACCCAGCACCAAGAAAACCCCTCTATTTACCTCTAGTGGAACAGTCCCTCTGGAATGCAGTGTGGAATGCTGGTGAGTGAGTTGAATACGGAGTTGTAATTATAAATGTTTTAACCAATAAATGAAGTCTTTAAACAGGCAGTGTGCATTATTTCACTTCTTGATACTAGACAATGATTTCACAGATAAGGATTGGAACTGACAATGCATCTTAGATGAATATTTTGAATAAACGGTATGCACAAACATTTGCTATCTATAAAACGCTGGTAGGCCTTTCCCTGTGCACTAAGTAGCCAAGTTGGGCACAGTATAATTAATCTATGGCAAGTGGTGGTTAATGACACTATGAAAGATAAATCAGACAAACAGTACATACAGCACTGGCTATGAAGACAGCAACAAACCAGCAGCAGGACAGCAGTGATTTAAAAATGCCGGCAAATGGCTGCATGCATGCTGCGCTTGTGTAAATGTGAGTGTGTCTGCATGAGCGTCATGGCTCATTCCATGACACCATGTCCCAAAAGCCAGAGTCAATAGCCGAGGATCAGTCCAGCAGAACCCACGCCTTCGGTTGCCACCTGACTCACACTTTACCTGACCCCTATAGCCCCTCCCACAGGTGGTGGGTCCATGGGAGGGCGGACCCATGTCTCCTCTTTGGGCTGGGCCCGGCCACCAGGCGCTTGCTTTTGAGCCCCTCCCCTAGGACTGGCTCCGGGGGGGACCCCGGTAACCCGCATCCGGGCAAGGGAGATTGTGTCCTGGAATTAATCCTGCTTATAGAGGTCTTCAGAACCGCGCTTAGTCTGGACCTTCGCCTAGGACCTGTTTGCCTTGGGTTACCCTACCAGGGGCTTAATGCCCCCAACAACATAGCTCCTTAGGACACGCAAACCCCTCCACCACGATAAGGTGGCAATTCAAGGAGGGGAGGTGAAATGTATGTCAAACCAATTACATGTTACGTTCGTTTATAAATTGGTTCACACGTCAGTGGATAAAAACCCTGAAGCCAAGACCAAGTCTCATGAATATTTATTACTTCTGGACATGCTCAGTGGACAATTTTCCGACTTCCTTGATTTTAGCCACAGGTGACGTGATGTGTCCGTCAATGTTACGTGACATTAATTTAAAGTGGCTTTTATTCAGAATTTATTCTGTGGATAATATTATCTTTTAATGAACATGGTTGTTTCCTTTAGAGTCCTAACTTTGTAACTTGAGAAGAATTTGTATTGTTTTTATGGTTATAAAATTTTTAATTAATGTCCCCAAAATGTACCCAAGACCACATAATGATATGCTATTCTTTGCAGAACTGTTTTAATTTTGTGATTTTTGTGCATGAACTGCATGTTTACGGTCCTTTTCATCACATCAGGACCTTGACAAAGCAACTCCAAAATCTTTCTTACAATCCACTGAGAGAGACTTGATCTTGTCTTCCTGCATACCCTTGATCAGGGCAGAGCAGTGATGGCTTAGTGGTTAAGGCGATGGGTTACTTATCCGAAGGTCAGCGGTTCAATCCCCCCTATCACCACTGTTGGGGCCTTGATCAAGGCCCTTAACCCTCAATTGCTCAGCTGTATAAAAAATGATAATTGTAAGTCGCTCTGGATAAGAGCTAAATAAATAGATAAAATGCTGTAAATGTAATTGTAAATGATCAGAGGCTGATCACTGGACATTTTTCTCAGGAATGTCTAACAGAACAGAATTCATGATTTTGCCAATTATGGTAAGTCACCCAGGCCCTGAAGCAGAAAAACATCCCGACACCATCATATTACCACCACCATGTTGACTGTTGGTAGGATGTTTTATTGGGCAGTGCTCTGTTAACTTTATGCCACATGCAATGGGACGACTTTTTTTTTTTTTAATAGAATTTGCACCTTTTATTCTTGAAAAAAATTCCCATCCACACATACACCATTAAAAAAACAAATCTGTCCATGTGCAAACAAATCACACTGATGCCTCGAGAAATCGAAAAACGCAGAGAATGTTGCACATGCTGACATTATAAGGCACAAGCTTTGTTTTCCCTATCTACATGGTTACACTGAAAATGTCTAAAATGGATGGAGTTTTGGAAAAGGTTTGTTTTGAGTGACCTAAAACAACTGACCTGTGGAATGAAGGTGAAAACAGAAAAAGCCATGTTTTTTAAAATAAATAATGTCCATGTACCCATGTACGTTTGGCCAAGGTCTTAGTCTGATGGACAGCACTCACCCAGTATGTCCACAGTTGTCATACAGGTATCGAAAGGAGCCTGACACTCCTCTGAGTTTCTGTTGCAGTGCTCGTTAGAAGGACTGGAACTGCACACATAACACTTCAGAGAATTTACTGTAATAAACATGAAATAGATGGGATATTAGATAGGAATATTTTTGTGTATTACCTTTGGAGCTCCTGTAAAAATTAATGTCATTTACATTGTTATGCTTATTTAAATAAAATTTTAGATACTGTATTTTGCCCATTTTTAGAAAAATCAAGACTCAGTGATGCTAATCAACAGATTTCATACAGTCTTAATACTTGCGTTCTATTTGTCAGTAATAATGAGGATCATTATAATGATAATAATCAGGAAAGTTATTTCGTTGATAAATGTGTGCCAGCATAACAATTTCTTTGATACAGTGTCAGGACAAATGCACCTTTTTTTTTCCTCCCGAATGATAAGACTTTCAAATAAATACTTTGTCCAAAGTCAGAATGAAACATTGTTATTATAAAAACAAATGTTTTATGAAGGTAATAAGTAGTAATGTGAAATTAGCCTCAATAATCAACTCAAAGTTGAACAGAAAGCAAAACTATGCACTTTTTCAGCAAATGAAAAGTCAGTACCTGAGCGTATAGTTAAGAAGAAAACCAGCAGTCCTGAAAGGTTCCCCATGCTTCTCTACCAATATCTACATGTGGTTGCTAAAGAGAGAGTAAAAGATTTTCTCCCTTCAGAGAACCACCCAACAGATGTTTCTTCTCATTTTCCTGAATGGCACGAGTTATTCCAGCTCGGACCCCCTCATGATTTTGACCCCACTGCCACAAGAGTACAATAGCTTTCTACAGAACAACTGTAGCTGGTTATTTTAGAGCACACAGAGGACATTGTGTATACAGACGTCAATACACACTGCTCAACTCCCTGAATGACTAACACAGTAAGAGAATTCACTAGACACATTTTAGCATTTCTATTTACTCACAGGCAGACACTGTGACATCAAACACAAACTAATCTGACTAGAAACAATTCAAACTATAGTCAATGCCTATCAGTACCTCTAATTACAGTGTGTGCAATGCACGGCATCCAGTTAAGGGAGTTTTAAATCTTTTTTCCCAGACCAGTCTCTTTGAAAAGAGATTATATACTCACCCTTTTATCTGTCTAATAACCATGAAATGCACATTAATATAAAAGAATACATTCTTATTCTGAAATACAATATGACCATACTTTTCATTTATTTATTATGATGTTTTTAGATCAAAATTATGTATGCATAATATTTTTAAATCTGAGAACTATTGCGGTTTGATGTAAAACATATAATAAAATAACTCAAGTACTGAATTGTGTCTAGCCTTGTATAGGTACAATACTATTCTGTACATGGCATGATGTTTGTCCATCGTATGACCAGTAATGTTCAGGGTTTTGTGGTCTGGGTTTGTGTGTCCGGAGATGACTTATCAGGCCAATCTGGGCATGAAGGAACCTCCCACACATTTGGACACATGTAGTACATGGCATAGACGTCAGTGACAAATCTCTCTCCAATTACACACAGTAGCAGTGTATAAATCACAGCGTTTATCCAAAGACAAAGGCAGCATCTGTTGACTGAGTACTTCAATTTCAATGCTACTGTAAAGCAGACCACATAAAATAGCCTTGTAATACTTAACATGGGGGCTGTTGAAAAATACTAGACTATTGAGTGATAGACGAATTCTTGTGGCCATGTGGTTTTGGCTACAGCTACCTGGTTCCATTTTGTTGACAGGTGATTAATTTTTCAGGTTATTGTAGCAAATATGGGGCCATATAATAATCCAGTGCTTACAATGGCAGATGTTCTTGCTCTGTTATTGTTAGTCTGTCAAGTTAATAATTCTTTAAGGAGACAAAATAACACAAAACTCCAGCCTTATTCAGTAGAAGATTTGTCATGCAGTACTGAAATTGTATGTGAGCTTCTTCAAAACAGCTTCCTGCTGTACACCGAGGGACTGAAAGTGTATTTTGTCCATGGAGAAAAGCTTCAGTCTTCCATATTTACACTTGCTGCTCTCTATAGCATGCATGAAGCTTGAGCTCTCGCTATGATATCCATAATGCACGTGTTCAGTCTTCGTGTGATTTCCCTTTAGGTTTCTTCCTGTGTGATGCATGATCACGACTTCTGGATTTGTTCACACAGTAAATCCTGGTAAAGACATGATAAGGTAATGATCAGTGATTTAGTATTCAAGTAGAATACATCACTCACCATCTAAAAGTCATAAATGTATGTGGAAAAATATTTTGCCATTTTCTACTATGTATAGTTCTGAAATATTCAGGTGAAATATGTACTTTTGTTTTAATGTATCACAATCACTTATTATATCATTGTAAAAAAATAAAAAACAAAAAATGGCTTTTAATGATTCCTTAGTGGGACTGGTGGCGTAGTGGTTAGGGTGCTGGGCTCATCATCAGGAAGTTGTGGGTTCAAATCCCCGTTAGACCCCCACCATGCTAAGACCCCTGGGCAAGGTCTTAAGAACAAGTGTGCCTCTGTCCACCCAGCAATATAAATGGGTACCAGTAAAAAATACCGGGAAGGTAACCTGCGATGAACTAGCGTCCCATCCAGGAGAAGCTGAACTCCTAGTTGCTTCACACTACGGAAACCGGGGATAAGCATAGACCTGATGAGCCACTAGGCTTGGGTGTAAAAGCCAATGATTGCATGCAGACAGCAGTGCAGGAGATGTACATTTTGACAGCTGGTATTTGATCACAAAATGAACTAATTAGGCTTCTCTCAGGTTCACTAGCACATAGTTACACAACAAGATGATAAAAGAAAAAATTAACATTAACTGTTTAAGGAAATAACACTTAGCTAGTAAGGTTTATGTAATTTTTGGTAAACCAAATGTTTCAACCACCAGGTTTCTTAAACTGGCTCCTTACCCAGATGGGACTCTGTAGGAAGACTCTAGTCAAGACATATTTCATTCATTCATTTTCTAAACCACTTCATCCTATTAGGGTCAGGGGAGTCTTTACCCTATCTCAGCCGACTCTGGGCTAAGGTCCATCACGGTCCATCACATGGTCAACACACACACAACCATTCACACTCACACCTAGATGGCAATTTGGAACAGCCAATTAGCCTAATGTGCATGTCTTTGGACTGTGAGAGGAAGCCGAAGTACCCACGGAATTCATCCAAAGTGACTTTTTACTTAAAAAAAAAAAAAATTATTCATAGTCAGGACTTGACCAATCAAATTTAACTTTGTAGGTTCTTAGTCGGTGGCACCCTAGCAATATCTTAGCCAACACTTCAAGTTATCAGTGTTGTCCAACGAACAAATTGTTCCATTTTACCATCATTTTTCAAAGATGTGTTTATATAACCTTGTTACATATACCTGCGCTGGTAGAGGTAGATGAGAAAGATCACATCATCTCTGAAACAAGCCAATGGATGTGGTCCAGGAGTAGTTATAATGCCACTGAATATATCACTTATAAAAGTGTTTAACCCCTGAGAGTATAAGAAATAACAATTATTTTAGCATTATGAATAATAAACCTTAAGTTTATCAGGCTTGTATTCTGGTTTCAAATGAAGGAAAAACTCACTTTGTAGAGTAACACTGACATTGGGAGCTGGGCAACTGATTTCATCTGTAAAAGAGAACAAAACAGGTAGGTGATATTCGTTAAATGGGAAGGCAAGTTTTATATATTGAATTTTAATTGATTTGAGCACAAACCTTGTAATTGACAAATAACTGAGGGACCATAGACAGAAATCCAACTGCATAGACCCCTGATGTGTGAAAAAAAGAAAAAAATCTTATTTAGTTGACATTTAAATAGTATGAATTAGCTTATAACTATGTTTATCATGGACATACCACTGACAAGACTGTTGATGATCCAAAAGTACCAAATACTAGAATAAAATAATATTTGAATAAAGATTACTGAAATATTAAAACAAAAAAATGTAGAATTGGTATAAAAACATCATCAACTATAGAGTAATTCATACCTTTTATTTCTGAGATATATGAAAGAGTATACAGCCCCACTGATGCACAGAGGATACATTAAATATGACAAGAATTTCATTGCCTGGGGAAGAAAATAGCAATGTTTATTTAAGAGCATCTTTTATTGGGTTGAATCCGTCATGGTGGTTCTGCGCCAAATAATATCCGTACCCTGGAATCATGCTCCTCCGTTGCATGCTCCATGTCATCTGCCCGATCATCCTAAAGAGGACAACACTGCAATGATCACCGAGCTGCAAGAGAAACTTCACTATGTCTACACAGCATACAGGCAATCTCACACTGTTAGCCATTCAATCTAAATTCAGTAACTGTATCCAGAATATATATAATTATAAAATAACTTACTTTACAGCTGGGCCAAACTGCAAAAACTTTGCTGACTTTCCAAAGCTGAAGACATGAGAAAAAAACAGTTGGCAATATATATGTAATAATTTCTCATTATATAACATACAATGGTTTTGTTACCTCAATTAATGCCAGAAATCCCATAGGGATGAGGGTGAACCAGTTGGATTGCTCTTCTAGCAAATGGAGGAAAATCACAACAGTGCTGAAACACCTCCAGATCACTTGAGGAAAGACGGATACATTAATCAGGTCAACATTTCAATATTTAGCACGGAGGTTCCTACTTAAAAATGGAATGTAGCCATTCAGTCTTCTCACTCTCATTTTGCCAAGCCGACTAATCCTGCTAGGGTCGTGGGGAGGCTGGAGCTTACACTGGGCGAAAGCGTGGTACACCCTGAACAGCTCGCCAGACCATTGCAGGGCCAACACACACACACCACTCTAGGGGCAATTTGGAAAAGCCAATTAGCCTAATGTGTATATCTGTGGACTGTGGGAGGAAACTGGAGTACCCCGAGGAAACCCACCCAAGCACGGGGAGAACATGCAAACTCAACACACAGAGGGACTCAAACCCAGAACCTTTCTAGCCACTATGCCACCTACCATTCAGTATTACATCACTAGCTCACAATTAATTGGAGACAAATGTATTTATTTAATGCAGATCTCACCTGATCGCCTGGAGATGCCTGCTAAACTCTTTTTCCCTCTCCAAAAGCTCACATCATTTTTCATAGCAAATACTTCAAATGAGAGCTAAGAAACATTAAAAACACACTGGATTACATAAGTGCTAATTATTTGAAACAAATATGTTGTATTCATATATGGAAGTGATGTATTTACTGTATATGATGTCAGAAAGCACAAATAATCTCACATGGAATGCAGGGACCAGGATCGAGAAAACCAAAATGTGAAAGCCGGTCTCAACAAACATGCCTTTAATTTCATCAAGTCTTTGCTCTGAAAACCCTGAAAGTTAATCAATATAAAAGTATTAAAATATTTAATTAAAGTTATTTGAATTAGAATCCTGGAACATGCTTATTATTTGCTGTAAATGAATAGCAAGTGTGAAGAAATTAACAAATCTTTGAGCAACTTACCAAAATGTTTCAGTGAGTATATGACAGCTTGGATATGGATCCACATTCTAAATTTGCGAAGTGTTATTGTTTCATATGATAGAGACAGCGGGACTGCTTTTGTGGAGCTGTTTATCTCCTTTACAACGACAAAAAAAAAGAGAAATGAAATAGAATAAACAATACAGAGCATGACAAATATTCTGTAACCATTCTGAGTAGAAGAAACATTCATTTTACATACGATTAAATCCTTCAATCTGCTCCTCATTTCATCCACAAGTAAAAGGGGAAGATATATTTTCTTTTTCTCCTTCCTTCCATCCTCAACTCTAAGGGGGAAAAAAATATTCTGGATTCTTACACAGTTATTAAATAATCAGATATCACTGGGGCGGCACGGTGGCTTAGTGGTTAGCACGTCCGCCTCACAGCAAGAAGGTCCTGGGTTCGAGACCCAGGCTCTGGCATTTCTGTGTGGAGTTTTCATGCTTCCCCCATGCTTGCATTGGTTTTCTCTGGGTACTCTGGTTTCTTCCTACAGTCCGAAGACTAGGCTAACTAGCTGTTCCAAATTGCCCCTAGGTGCAAGTGTGAATGGTTGTGTGTGTGTTGTCTCTGCAGTGGTCTGGCAAGCTGTTCAGGGTGTACCCTGCCTTCGCCCAGTGTCAGCTGAGATGGGCGCCAGCCTCCCCGTGACGCTAGTAGGTTAAGTGGTTCGGTAAATGAGTGAGAGTGAGTAAATGAGATATCACTGGATTCAGAAACAGCATTTATTTCTTACCCTTATCTCCTTCCTATAAATCATCTGCAGTGCTTTATATGCTATTTTAATGGTTAAAAATTGGGACTTACATTTTCATGTATCTGCGCAGGTCACTGGGCACAGCTGCATTGTTAAATGTGAAGTCCTCTGTCATCATGTTCAGGGTGAGGCGGGATTTCCAGTAGGACATGACATTTTGCACTTCTGTTCCCTTAAATCAACAGAAAGAACAGAAAACTGCTTGAATTTTTGTTTTCTCAGCATCTGGGATTTTTCTGACACATTTCACTTGCACAGATAAACACCTCACATATCAAATCTGACTCAAAGAAACAACAGGCACTGATTAACATTACAAGTCCACATTACCTTTTTAGTCTGTTTGGCAGAGTTAGTCACGGCCACAGGAGCAACTGGTGACATCTGAGAAGTCAGACGAGCCACAAGTCGCACATATTTGCTATCTTTCCATGGTGAAACTCCACTCTTATGTACAAACACCACAGCATGGAGGGTCCCATTCTTTGGATTCAGTGCAGACAATACCACATTCACCTTCCTTTCTCCAAGAGAAATAAAAAAGTGATGTAAAAATGAATCACATTATATGAGAAAAGATGCAGGCCTATTTGATGATTGAATTAATCCACTAATCAAAAACAAAATAATAAATAAAATACATTAATCATCCATTACATACATTGATTATCTCATTACAACGGCACCTGCCAAGGAGGGGAATGTGTTAGACAGGAAGTGAACAGCCACTTCTCAAAGTTGATGTGTTGGAAACAGGAAAAATGAGCTAATGTTAGAATTGGAATGACTTTGACAAGAGCCACATTGTGATGAATAAATGACTGGGTCTATTTATTTCCAAAATGGCAGGTCTTGAGGGGTGCTCCTGGTATGCAGTAGAAAGCACCTACCAAAGGTGGTCCAAGGAAGACTAATATATCTGATATTATCCCACAGATGAGCTACTGTAGCACAAACTGCTGAAACTGTTAAGGCTGGTTATAAGAGAAAGGAGCCCGAACACAGTGCATTGCAGCATTGCAAGTATGTGTATGTATAACCTAGCTGTAGACCAGTCAAGTGGTGTTAATGTTATGGCTGATGAATAGGCTATATATAGACCTACAGCTTGATCATATTATTTTATACATGCACCTTAATGCATACATCAACGCACTTCAATATCCAATTTAGAGGACCCTAGATCTGAAGGGGGCGGCATGGTGGTGTAGTGGTGGCCATGTCTGCCTCACAGCAAGAAGGTAAAGGGTTCGAGTCCCAGGTTTTTGTGAGGAGTTTGCATGTTCTCCGCGAGCTTGCATGGGTTTCCTCTGGGCACTCCAGTTTCCTCCAACAGACCAAATATATCCACATTATATATGCTACTCCAAATTGCGCATTGGTGTGTGAATGGTTGTGTGTGTGTGTAGGCCCTGTAATTGTCTGGCGAGCTGTTCAGGGTGCACCCCGCCTTCACCCAGTGTCAGCTGTCAAAGTCAGCTCACCACCCTAGATTAATCAGTTCGGCGAATGAGTGAGGGAGTGAGCGAGTGAGTATATCCCTTGATACAAGAAATAACTTACCGTTCAAGCTTGGTGTGGACTTCAAATTTATCCACTTTAAGCAGGAGTGTATGCGCAGACTCATCATTAGGATCCAGCGTCGAATACACACTCAGCTTGTACATAGAAAACAGTCAGGTTACAATGCAGTACTGCAGCTGAACTATATGATGTTTCTGTCAGTGGAGTGAATGTGATCTTACCTGGAGTCGAGGCTTAGCAGTGAGATAAGATGTAACGCAGTTGTCTCCTTTAGTGCTGTCACAGGCTTTAGTGTGCACGAAGCCGTATAAGGCCCAACATGTATGAAGCACATAGACCACCAAAACCCCAAACAACACCTTTGTGTAGGACATCTTAAACTGAGAGCCATTCTTGGGCTTAGAATAGCACGAAGGAAACATATTCAATCAGACAGACAGACAGATAGATAGACTGACAGATAGATAGACAGATAGAGAGATAGACAGATAGACAGATATATAGATAGACAGACAGATAGAGAGATAGATAGAGAGATAGAGAGATAGATAGAGAGATAGAGAGATAGATAGATAGAATGCAGGTGCAGGACTTCACACACTGATGCTCAGCAATCCCATCGATGTATCCGTGCCATTTCTCAGTGCTTTTAATGTCAGATAAAAAGGCTCAGCGTCATTATTTCTCATCTCAGTGTCCGAGCTCAGTATTTGATCTAAATCTTCAATGAACTGCAGGAGACTGCGCTATCAATGCGCCAGGAAGAAAATGAGATGGACGAGCAAAAGAAATCTCTCAGTCTTTTGATCTATGCAGTCACACCCGATTGCTCTTTCCAGATGTCATCACTCCCTCTGTTATTATGTTTGATTCCGGTTCCTATATATATATATAGGCTGAACGTGAGCGGACAGCGCCATTTTGCGGTTTATTTCTGTCACTCAGTAAATCCGGACCAACAATATTTCCAGTTTCAGCAGCAGCAGAGAGCGTGCACCGAGAGCCCGCCCACCTTCTCGTTACCCTCATGTAGCCTAGCACACACTCCCGCAACACTATACTACAGTACAGCAGATTTATTGTAGCCTAGCACACACTCCCGCAACACTACACTACAGTACAGCAGATTTATTGTA
>JBCNYH010000001.1:25116633-25127842 GCA_039654325.1 Tandanus tandanus
TGTGTGTGTGTATGTGTGTGTGTGTGTGTGTGTGTGTGTGTGTGTGTGTGTGTGTGTGTGTGTGTGTGTGTGAGTCTATAGGATCCACGTGCTTTCTGGTTAGTCACAGGAGTTATGTTCCTAGGCAGTGGACTCATTTGGAGGCGACTGCTTTCTTTCCTGGGACGACACTTAGAGCCCAGCTCTCCTCCTCCAGTAATTACAGAATTATAAACCGCACTACACGTTCTCCACTATAAATTTGAATCATTATTAAAGTACATGTCACGTATGTTGCACAACAGGTCCATGACAGAATTTCCTTGTTATGCAACAGAAAATGCCGTCGTAGACCGTTGTTGTTAAGTTTGAACATTATTTAAAACATTTTCCATCTTGGCAGGAATTCTTGATGTCCGGTCCATTTCCTAGGTCCATTGTGCAATGGTCTATGACGTCCTACAGCTGTGTTTCCATAGACATATGAATTTCACATGCTTTTAGGGTCATCTGAAGTGCTCAGAATCATACAGTTTTTCTTACTGTAGTCCTATGATTGCCCTACATTAAACCTACAGGACTTCCTTATATAACCACATGTATTGTATGAGATTTTATTACAGTGTTAGGTTAGTATATAACTTCATGTACATACACTACATAGGTCAAATATCACATCACAGGAATATCATATCAGAATTTTCTTTTCTTACAACAATCATATGACTTTCATATGAACATTGTACAATTTGACTAACAGACCAGACCTCTTTCCCCCCCATGACAGACATACAACAAAGCAACTACGCATCTTTCAAATCCACCTCACCTAAATCACTGTCAGTCTGTTCTTTTGTAGCCCTGCTAAATTTGTACAAAAATAGAAAAAGCCAGGTTGTTTATGAAAGGCACTTTACAGCACCACACTTCCTTTTTTCTTTTTCTTCAGTGGACTGCCATACCCATGTAAACCAGTTATTTCTATTATTATATTCGCCTTCTGTTCCAGGAAGTGCCAAAGTTTCCAAAATGGGTAGACCTCTGTAGATTAATATAACACTACAGCCAGGAATTATTAATTAAATATTTTGTGTGAATTTAAGGTTAATTTAAAAGGAGTTAATTTCTATTTGCCATATTGTCATTATCATGGCAATGATACCATTTTGTCATATGGTAGTAAATCCATTATAATTAATTTTTTTTCTTGATTATAAAACATTTTGATAAGGACACAGTAACAGATTTGTTAAGGTAAATAAGAGAAAGCTTTAGATTCTGATGATTATTTTCGTACCTTCTTTTCACAGGTCCCACCTGTTTGGAGGAGAAGCCAACTTGGCACCTTAAAGGGCACAGATCTAAAACCTGGAGTTAGATGATAGTGTGATTCTCCTGGTTATTCCTTCTGTTTTTCTGTGTGCAGAAATCTATTGTGAACATATATTCTATTATATTGTGCTTTTAATTGCAGTGAACACTTTTCACTTAAAAAGCAACAGGTCACTGAATTGACACATTTTCCTCCTATAAATGGTTCTAATCTTCTATTAAAGCATCTTCATCACTGAGGACAGAGAGACAATCTTACTTTTACCAATATATTAGTAATCAGGATTTTAACATTGAGTTTAATTGGTAAGTCACTGGTTACTGTGATGCTATGAACACACTGTGCAGACCTCTAATCGGTTCTAAGCTGCGTTAATCTGAATTAGGTTTACCCTTAAATACCCGTGTTACTTTTTACATATGCTTTAAATAATAGATAGCCCATTCCGATGGGCATGTGACTTGAAATAAAGAATTTCAATATGAGCTGCTTCGTTGTGGTTTTGTAACTGCTAATGAATGTACTCTCTGTGACTAACTATTGGTGTTAGTTGGGCTGGTTTGACTATTTCATAAACTGCTGGTCTTCTGGGGTTTTCACACTCTCTCTGGGGTTTTACACAAAATAGTGCAAAGTGTAAAAAGTTCTGTGGGTGGAAATACCTTGTTGATAAGAAATGTCAGAGAGAAACGACCACATTAGTTTATGCCGCTAAGCAGAATATAGTATCTCATTTAAACACTCTTTACAACCATGGTGAGCAGAAAGGCATCTCAGCATGCATGTGATATTGAACACAAAGATGAATAAATTACAGCAGAAGACAACATTGGGTTTCACCTCTGTCAGCCAAGATCAGGAATCAGAGGCTATCGTGGACACATGCTTACCCGACCCGTATAAGTCAACAATAGTGAAAGTCACTTGTGTTGTTCCAGTCTACAGCTGTCTAGTTTTGGTGAGTGCCGATGTGTATCTGCTTAATACTGTTGTAAAGAGTTCTTATTTGATTTAATATTGACTCTGTCTCCTCCAATCCAATCTGGTCATTCTTTGATCTGTTTTATCAAAGTGTTTCAGCCTGCAGACCTCTGACCTCTGAATACAGGATGCTTTTTTTCTTTTTCTTTCACCATTCTGTAATATCATGAAACTGTTGTGAGTGAAAATCCAGAGAGATGAGCAATTTCTAAAAATTGCCCTCTGACACCAAAAATCATACCACAGTGAGTCAACAGAGATATTTTTCTTTAGTGACAGCGGGGGCTCAGTGTGTAGGACTCTGGGTTACTGATCTGGAGTTCGGGGGTTCAAGTCACAGTACCGCCAAGCTGTCACCGCTGGGCCCCTGAATAAGGCCCTTAATCCTTAACTGCTCAGTGTTACCATGATAAATGCAAGTTGCTCTGGGTAGGGGCATCTGCCAAATGCCGTATATGTTTTTCATTCAGTAGTTTGATATAAACAATAAATAAGGCTGTTAAATGATTATATGACTGCATGAATGAGCAGGGGTACTTAATTAACGTGGACCGTGGGTGTATACAGTATTGTCGACATTTTTGAGTATGTTTATTGTAACGCACAGTTAGTCCAGCAGAGGGAGACATACCCCACTGCACAAGATTCATTTCTGTGCGTTTATTTCTATAGAACATGTTAATAGCCTTCTATCCTGTGTGTCACTTCTACACAGTGACTGAGGTTTTACTGTATATTATTGTGGCTTCAACTGTGTTATAACAAGGTTAATGATTTATTTAGCTGATTATATGTTATTTATGCAGCTGGTATATTTGAATTATATGTCGGAAGGGTTGGTTTGCTGTAAGATGATGCCTTTTACAATAAACTATAGGGATATCCCTGACTGCTGAAGTCTCATTGCTCATGATGAAGTCTACATTCTTTAAAAAAATAAACAAACAAAGAGGAGAAAAATAGAAAAACATTCCATTTACCATCATAATGGTTCACTGTGTGTCCTCTGGGGAGCCCTTAAAGGTGTACATTCATTTACCAGGCATGATGAATAACCATGAAATAGAATGTTATCTTATAGAAATAAACTGGAATTGGCCAAAACATCTTTCTAAAATATTACTCCTGTACTCTAGTGTCAATGGCCCCTGCACCAGGCACAGTGATATTAGTAAACCTCGCCATCTTTTTATTTCTCTTGAAATTGTATGAATTCTTCTGCTTCTTAACACCTAATCTTGGACTTTTCCACTTTGTATGAATCGGTGTTACACTGCCAAGTTATCACACGTACATTCCTCTTGTTATTGTTATTGTAAACAGACTCACTAGGGCCTATCTCAGCCAACACTGGGCAATGGCAGGGTACACCCTGAATAGCTCGCCAGAGCGTCACAACACACACACACGCACACAATCATTCACATTCACACACACTTACCCGAGGGTCAATTTGGAACAGCCAATGTTAAATAATTGAATTAGCCTAATGTGTGTGTCTTTGGACTGTTGGAGGAAACCCACATAAGCACAGGGAACACATGCAAACTCCACACAGAAACGCTCGAGCCCCACACTCGAACCCAGGAGGCAGACATGCTAATCACTACTCCAATACTGCCCATTGTAAATGGGCAGCTATAGAACGAAAACATATAGCTGTTCTGCCAGAATGAGCTGATAATGGAAGATAAAACACATTCACTACTGAAAGAGAGGGATTTCCTTCAGCATGGGTACTCTTTTGGAAAAGTTAGATCTCACTCTGATTTGCTGCACCGCTTCATACTATATCTGGGCTCGCAGGGAGGCTGGAGCCTATCTCAGCCGACACTGGGCGAAGGCGGGGTACACCCTGTGCCATCGCAGGGCCAACACACATACAACCATTCACACTCACTCTCACACCAAGGGGCAATTTGGAACAGCCAATTAGCCTACTGTGCGTGTCCTTGGACTGTGGGAGGAAACCGGAGTGCCCGGATGAAACCCACGCAATCTCGGAGAGAACATGCAAAACTGCACGATCCAAATATTTTGGTGATGATTTGGTGAATTACAAGCAGATAACATTTCCGTTTGTGTTTGACAGTAATAAGCGCGTGTGTCCCTCCCACCCCCGAACCATCCTCAGCACTGTACTACAGTCTGGTGTAAGACGTACACTGTGGCTCACTTATGAACAAATAATTAAATAAATCCGCGTCTCAGCCTCCGCACGCGCTTACACGTTCTGGATTGACGTCACCCCCGGCACACGCGCGCACGCACACGCACACACACACACACACACACATACCGCCCCCAGTTCACTCCATCCTCAACCCGCTCAGCCACATCTACTTCCTAGACACAGAAACTCTCTCTCTCTCTCTCTCTCTCTCTCTCTCACACACACACACACACACACACACACACGCTACAGTTCCTCTGCCATGGCCTCGTTCTAGCATCTCACTAATCATCAAAGGAAAGTGGAGAAAGCGGAGGAGATTGTTTGAAGACGTCACTGAGTCCGAACATCACTGAGATATAAATCTGAGAAGGAGAGAAGCGACCGATCCTGAGATAAAGAAAAAGAAAAAAAGAAAAAGAAAACGAGATTTGTGTAGAAACAGCGCTGAGGCTTGTGAAGAGGGATAATGAGGACCGGCTGGATGGCACTCGCTCTTTCAGTGCTCTGTCTTCTGGGGAAAGAGGTGAGTTTGTTTCAGTCTGTATCTAGAAAACGTCACTCATGTTTTCATTTTCATTTGTTATTATTTTTTTTAGAATAAAATAACATCCACGTTTCTGATTTCTCTGATTTAGAAAGTGCTTTTAGAAAAAGTTTTGAAGTGCTCAGAAAAAGAAAAAAAAAGTTTTTGCTGTAAACTCAGTTGAAAAAGCTTTAAGTGTGTGAAGTGAACACTGTGTGCACTGATCCAACTTCTTTTTGTGTTTTGTTCTGTGGTTAGCTTACTGAACACACACCAACTTATAACCAGAAACAGTCTTGGGGAAAATATATAACTTGATCTCATTGGCTGTAAGCGCCATGACATCTCTCATGAAAACCCACCATCATATAGAAGTAGGTCGAATAAATTTTATTAGTAGTGGTATGGTCTCAGATGAAAACTG
This sequence comes from Tandanus tandanus, assembly GCA_039654325.1. NCBI lineage: Eukaryota > Metazoa > Chordata > Actinopteri > Siluriformes > Plotosidae > Tandanus > Tandanus tandanus. The sequence goes on from JBCNYH010000001.1 coordinate 25,122,050, forward strand.
TAAAACCAGTTAAACTCTCTATGTGGTAACACTAGGGTGTTCCTCACTGTATCTTTATAGCCTTATCATCAACAACATTCAAACAGTCTTGTATAAAGATTATTTTATTTATACTGTATATACTAGACTTTTCTAAATATAGATAGAATAGAAAATAGATCATCGATGTGCATTTAAATGTGCGTCTTTATCCATAAGGGATGTCTCTGACCCTAAAGAAGGTACACCATCTCTGCGACTTTGTCGGCTTGCTAATCATTTATGTAGAATAAATAGTCTCTATTTCAGTGTTCAGAAGTCCAATAATACGTTCCTGTCCCCTCCGTCCCCCCGTCCCCCGTCCCCTGTCCCCCTCCATGGTAAACACTCAGCAGAAACATAACCCTTGAGCTTTTGGTATTGCTTTAACCCCTTAAAGTGTGGTGCTTAACCATATTTTCATAACTGTGCAATAAACAGGAAAGTAGATATGTAAAAAAACATAAGTCAGTTTCTTTTTGTGCCTTTTTTTACCTGTTATTACCGTCATTAATTTTTTAAGCAGTTATTATTTCTATTTGAATTTCTAATCCCACTTTCTTTATGAATGCGTAGTTCAGTTGAACTTGACCTATAACCTAAAGCAGCTAGTTCAATAAATCTAATACCAATGTAAACCTTTTCAGAGCGTCTGAAGACTGCATCATCACACAGGTTAAACATTGATCCCCACTGAAGAATGTTGCGTAATCAATAAGCAGAAAAGCCTGAATTTGCTCCTATTCACAAATATTGGTATAAAGTTAGGTTGGTGTGGAATTTGAACTACATTGACATGTTTGTACATGTGACATGGTTTAGCTCTTGCACTTTGACCCCTGTAGGTTTTTTGCCCAATTTATTTAACAATTGTTTATTAAAATTATGATGAAGGATATTTTGAGTTTTGTTGTAATTCTGTTTAACCATTTTAATTAAAGAGTGAAACCGGAGGGTGATGTGATGGCAATTTCTCCCCAATGTCTGGATATTTCCTAGCAACAGCATACCCAGAAATATCCTCTTATCCCACAGCAATTTGAGAATGATTACAATTTTTTACTTTTTTTTTTAAGAAGGACACGTCATACATATGATTGAGTTATACTTACATTTCATATCATGCAACATCCACAAAACAAGTTAGTTCTTGTTTTCATTTGCGTTATAATAGACCTGAACAGCTAATCCCTCAACAGCTTCTCCTTTTGATCTATTGTGGAGTAAAAAATCCCCTCACTTTCCTGTGTCAGAAAGAAAGGGGGGAAATTAGGCTTTTCCACTTTTTTTGACCTATAAATGCTGTTACAGTGTTCAATAGCCATGTTAGATGATGTTGCAGTGTTAAATAACGAGGTTAGGACATGTTTAAGTTTTCTCTTTGGACTGTTTGTGCTAGCCTTAAACATAAGGTTTTCATCGATTTTTTTCGTGGCATAATAATGTGTCACGGCATGCTGTGCCTTCTGATTAGCTGATCGTCTCCCACTGCCCCAATGCAGAGTCTTATCTCTGCCCATCCTGGTCAGGTCAGCGCACTGAAAGGAATGGCGATCTGCTTCAGAAAGGCATCCAATCAGAGCAGAATAGGCACAGATAGCGGAAACACAATAAATGGGAGGAGGAAGTCAAACAGGCCATCTGGTGCTTCCTGAAGAACTGTAGAATTTTTTGGATTAGGAATCATACTTTTGTGCTCCACTGGTGTCTATAATAAAAAACAAAGGTGAGAAAATGGGTATAATATCTGAACTTTTCAAAACTGTACACTGGAGACTCCTTTCAAAATGCCACATAATGTCTCCAGGAGGATTAAGTGTTAATATAAACACTTATCTAAGGTTATAGAAAATTAATGAATATCTGACAGGTAGCTTTTACAGTTCAACAGCACAGTAATATAACAATAATCAATACATTTAAAGACATAATCTGACTCTATATATAGTGCACTGTCTCATTCTACAGTGTAAAACATAGATTAGATGCTCTTTAGTATTTTGTATGAGTGTCAGTGTTGCATTGTTGAAGCAGCATACATAAATTCATAATCTTTTGACCTGAACAGTTTAGGAAAATCAGTCTTCGTTGTTTGCCTCAGTGTTACCACACCACTGCATCATATTATCTGCTGTCTGACTTCGTTATTGGCGACATTGAGAAATTCTTACAAACTGACATCATAGTAAGAAAGCACATACCAAATTGTCATATTTTAAAAAGGAACCGTACCATCAGTGTTGTCCGGTTTTCACTTGTTCCTGCATGGAATGTAAGAGACAACAATCCACTTTTACATGACATCTTTCATAAACAGAAATGAGCCTTATAAGCCTTTTCCTAAACAAATTCCACTGATGCAAGCATCTGGAAAAGGGTGACAACATATACAAAGCATGTTGGAGAGCACTGTGGAGTGGAGCTGTTAGGAAATGGAAGGATTTTTTTAAAATGGTGAAAACAGCGGTAAAGAGCAGATTCTTTAGCTCCTTGGCTTTTGCTTCTGTAGCCACTTGGTTAGATGAGAAAATGGAAAGTTATTTATGGATGTTTTGGGGTCTGGATGTCTGCGAGTGCAGTGGTGAGCAGGACTACAAGAAAAGTGCTATTTGGAAGTAAATGTGATGTCTGCATTTTGCGTTTACTCAATCCAAATCTGGGTTCATTTCATGTGGATTTTTATTAGAGCTGTATTTGATGGAGGGAGTGAAAAAGAGAGTGAGGCAGTATCCTGATGAGGTGTGCTCAGTTTAGAGCAGAATGTGGTTAAAATTATGTTGGTAATGAAGTTACAGCATTGAGCCTCTACTGAGCATTCAATACATTTCAGCACAGGTTCCATCATTATAGAAAAGAACCCAAGAAAGGTTTGGTTATATTCCTATATTTGGGTTATTTTGGATATATTCCATAACTAGGTTTTACTCATGTCTCATTTGCTGAGCTGCTTAATCCTACTAGGGACGCAGGGAGGCTGGAGCCTATCTCAGCCGACTCTGAGTGATGGCGGAGTACACTCTGAACAGCTCGCCAGTCTATCGCAGGACACATACAACCATTCACACTTACACCCAGGAGCTAGTTGGAATAGCCGATTGGACTAATGCACGTGTCTTTGGACTGTGGGAGGAAACCGGAGTACCCAGAGGAAACCCACATAAGCACTGGGAGAACATGCAAACTCCACACAGAAACACCTTCGCCAAGCCCGGGACTCAAACCCAGGACCTTCTTGCTGTGACGTGGATGTGCTAACCACTGCGCTGCCCTACTAGGCTTTAATTGAAAATGTATGCTCAGTAATTTTATAATATAATCTATATAGAAATATACATATAATGAAATAAAGTATATCATGAAACAACAGGAAAGTTAAAACAGATGTGAATACCCATCTGTAATCTGTAAAGATGTAATGTGAGATATTTGACACCTAAGCAAGTCTTGCAGTTGTTATTTCTAGTATGAGTGGACACTGTTATTAGCTTTCCTAGTTTGTTTGGATATGCATCTGTATTTCTTCCAGGAAGTGATTTTTAGTTCCATAAATCTACCAGGAAACATTATGCAAACGTGTTGACGTAGTGAAGCTGTTGTGGACAGGGTGGGGGGAATGGTTACGTGTGACTCCCCAGGCCTCCTCCAAAACCCTTATATGGACATGCTTTTCCCCCCAGACCAACGACACCTCCACACCAGATGTTTTTTGTACTGTGCAGATGTTCATGCTTCCTCTGCCACAGTAGCATGTGTTCCCAGATATCCAGTTTGATAGTAAACTAAAATCTAAATTGCAGAGTTTCAGCTATTTTGACAAAGGGTATATCATACATGTATTCTGCATATAACATTTAAGGATGTGTTAATAACACATATTATTTAAAGAAAATTTTTTTTTTGCTACTAATAAAAACCCTTTAATGCCCCCAATGTGTCTGACAGATTCATCATACCTGCTAGACAGCGTACTAAAAAAATGAGCAAGAGTAAATAGGAAGAAAATGGTTTGTTAGTTGCTCCACTAGATTTTTACTTTTAACACTGAACACTTATATCATAATTAATAATTGGATTATATTCTGCCATCTGAAAAAAGAAAATCTGGTGAGATGGCGTTAAGCTGGTATGCAGAAACTGTGAGCTTTTTGATTTGGAATAGCTGAGCTGAGTCTGTATTTCTCATTATTCCTCTGTAGGAAAAGCATTCAGCTTAAGAATAACGGTGCTTTTTAAGTAGAGGACAAACCCTAAGATACCAAATACTCTTATTTTGTCTATGTGCGTAGCAGTGTTCAAACTAAACAGACTTTTTTCAAATGACCTTTTTAACATCACAGTATGTTGTTAGTACTGCAGGTTCCTTAATTTTCCAGGAAAAACAAAAACAAAAAACATTTTCACCATTCCAGCCTTGACTAGACTTGAACATGAACACTGTTGACCCTTTTAGGTGAGTAAATAGTTTATGAGGATTTGGTGTCTAATTGATTTGCATTTCTTTTAGCGGTGATGAAAAACCGTACACTGTTACAAGCCACCGATTTTACTATTGTGTATTATTCTGCTTTTTTTTTAGTGCTATTCCATATTATTATTACTCCGTTGCGTCAGGCTACCTCAGTGGAAACATCTGCTTTTCTGTTCCAGCAATTCTTCTTTTTAGATCTCTGATTAATGTTTGTGTGGAGGTGTGTAATGTCCTCTGTTGGGCTCAGTGTTTTGCCATAGCCAGGTGTGCTCTGTATGAGCCATTGTAACATCCAGGCTCCTTATACAAGCACCAAGTACTAACATGATGAACAATGCACACATGATGTACAACCTTCAGTAAGTCATGCACTGTGTATAGATCAGCAGATTGAAAATGCTTTGTTGTGTCCATGCAAGGAGCCCTACTGATTTCTTTCTATTTTTTTACTTTGTATATATGCCACAATGACTGAGGAAAAGTGGATTTTGCAGTTCATCCAGGCTTTTTAAAGCATATGAAAACATACCACAGTTTGGACAGGTCTTTGTAAATGTTGGGTTAAAAGGTCCAGGATTAGTCCATGAACTCAGTACATCAGGGATATTAACCTGGAATAAATCTGTTCTGAGTGTGTGTGTGTGTGTGTGTGTGTGTGTGTGTGTGTGCGTTTGTGTATTTACCTGCATCACAAGCCTGATACCTCACCTTTCCATTTAAGAAAAACCTAGTCTTCCATTTAACACTGTGTTAAACCATGCTTCATGACCATATAAAGTATTATCCAACCTTATTCCCTTACTACTTCTCTTGTCTCTTTTCTTCTGCTCTCCCCACCTCTCAACTCAGAGCAGCACCTGTGTGCAAGCAGACATATTAAGAATACCTGGCATACTTGTGGTTTGAATGGGTTGTATTCATCACTGCTGCCGTTCTCAGGAGATCACTCTGGCTGTATGCGTGTGTGTGCGCATGGGTGCATGCCGTTTTTTGCTAAAATACACGGCTGCATGTCCGTGTTTGAGTATTTGGATGGTTGTACATCAGTGACTGCTCTTTGGATGGTATCCACTGCATTAAAATCTCAGCCAGCTTTATATCATAGGCACATCTGTGTTCTCACACTTGGCCTGTTCTTCACACATTATAACTACTGCACCAACAGGAAACAAACACTTGGCTCTGCTGTAGTACAGATGGGTTTCTAAGTTAATTATTGCACGTTTATTAGGCATGACGTGTGTGTGTGTGTGTGTGTGTGTGTGTGTGTGTGTGTGTGTGTGTGTGTGTGTGTGTGTGTGTGTGTG
>JBCNYH010000001.1:25152837-25171760 GCA_039654325.1 Tandanus tandanus
TATATAAATTTGTGTTCTAGTTGACATCCTCTAAGAGACATTAAAAAGTGCAAATGAAAGCATTCAACACAAAACACATTTTAATATATTTCTGTTTCAAGACAACTAATTTGTAAGTGTTCCTTGACTGAAAAACTACCCACATACACACACTGACGTAACCATGTTCATCAGGGGTATTCAATCTTATCTGCAAAGGGCCGGTGTGGGTGCAGGTGTTCATTCTTTCCAAGCAGGAGCCATACCTGGGAGTTTATTGAAAGTCAGGTTGAATTGATTTAAACAAATGGAAGGTGTGGTTCATGCTGGGTTGGAATGAAAACTTGCACCCACACTGGCAGTTTGTGGATAAGGTTGAATACCCCTGATGTACATGATCACTTATTAGGGAAGTTGAACTGAATGTTCATTTCAGTTGCTGATTCTGTTACATACAGTCTGAAAGATAAAAAAAAATTCAACTATTATCAAATAACTCATGGAGCAACATCTTCAGTGCTGAATGATAATCAATGATGAGCGGCTGTCCTGATTTTTCACATTTAGCTCTTATTGATTCTCTTTTACCATCATAAGTGACTGAATGATCTTCCTTTCTTCCAACTAAAGGTTGTAAGGTTTGTTCAGATTGTCAGTTTCCTTTTTATTTTGTTTGCTTTTGGCCACGAAGCCTTTTTTACTTAGATCACATGTAGTGACTGACTGATTTGTCTTAATTTATCCTAAAACATAAAGCATCAGCTCCATGTGTCATGAGACTAAATGATAAATGCCATTTTTATGACTTTTTATGAAATTGCTCTTCTGCTTTGGTTTTTATTTCTCTAAACCAACATTTTCAGAAAATGCCAATGAATCATCTCACGGATGTCATCCTGGGAACTGGCTGTAGTCTGGCCTGTCAACTTGTTAGTTTGATAGTTTTCCATGTCATTTGAGGACAAGACTCGTTAATATTGTCCAATGTGTTGTGTATGATTGGAGAAACATGTCAGTAGGACATTGTGCATTATGGTCACCCTACAGGCTTTAAACCTTCATTTTAAAAGTTAAAGTTAAGCCTCCATGTTTTCAGCAACCTTATTAAGATTTTCATTCATCCAGCTCATGTCTTTGGACGTAGCTTATGTTTTAGTCATGGTGACTGAATGGCAGGATGTATCATTGCTATTTACGAGAACCCATCTGACCTTTGCTATTTGGCTCTCTGTTTCACAAAATTGTGGCTAAACATTTGCTGATGATATGAAACAAAGGGCAAGGAGTGCAAACATTGGAAAATTGACTTAAAGTTTTTTGGTCATCCAACCGGGATTTTTTCAGAACATTAACATGGTCCAACAGGAATATCACATTAACCAGAAAAAGAAGAATTAAATGGGGCAACATAACAATACTGTAATCAAGTGCTGTATTTCTTATTAGACATCAAAGCAGAAGTGAAACAGCTTGATATATGCAATTTACTGCAGTAAGAAATCTAAAGAATTATTTTTTAATGAAGCACAACTTCTTCATAAGCACATATCCCTGCTATTTATCAATACCAGAAACAGCTGTAGGGATGTACTCTAGGCAGAGAAAATAAGCAGTGCATGAGAGTAAATAAGGATATCACGGGGAAGTCATACCACCTAAGACCAATTTACTTATTGGTTCTGACATTTATGTCTAATATAACTACTATATAGTCAAAAGTTTGGACCTTCTTATTATAAAGGAATAGGGGCGTCCAAATATATATTAATTACTGTAATATGGCCATTTGGTATAAAAAACACTAATAACTTTCCTACAGAAATGAACAGGTAGCTACAGTGTTTTCCCCCATGATACATAAATGAAATGTCCGTATAACAAGCATGATACTAAGAACTTGCTTGATATATGTTATGTAATATTACAATCTTATTATGGACAGTAGCAGGAGAGGGATGAGCAAACACTGGGTCACAGGTGGAAAAAACAAGATTTTAATAACTCAAAACTAGAGTAAGCAGTAGAGAAAACAAAACATACAGAAAATAAGACCACATAACTGGGCACAAAAGCAAAGCAAATATGGGTTATGGGTTTCCAGAGCAAAGAGCAAAAACAGTGTCCAAGCATGGCACTGTGTGTTGGTAGAGGTGAACATTTATGACAGGGGTCTGACAAGGCCAAATTGGCTGCAGGTGTGCACAGAAAAAACGAGTGAGTGCCCCTAGATCCCCAGCGTCTGTCTGTACAGTTTGCATGTGCAGTCATGTTCTTTTGTCTAAACATTATTTTCATAGCACACTACATGTTTATATATAAATATACATATTGAAATTGTCAAAATATTGCAATATAATTTTTTTAGTTACAGTATCACCCAGCTTCCCCTTCCACTCCTATACATGCTTGTAACAGCGCAGCAAAAAAAAAAAATCAATGCAGTTACATATGAGTGTCACTGCTGATGATTGTCCACCACCCAATTAATATCTGCCTTCTTGGTGGTGGCCTTAGGTACGCTTTCTGCTGAAGGACTAACCAGATAGGGGTTGACAAATTGTACAGAGCAACAGATGCTCTTACAAAAGCCAGTCTCCTATCCAGTCTTCTTGGTACTCTTTGTCATCAAAATTGGCTGAGAATTGTCTGTTTTCACCCTCTGCACACAATGTAAAGTGTGAATAGCCAGTCATATAGCAATTAGAAGTAACCTATTAAAATCACAAAGCTATAAGTTTGAACTTTGAAGTAGGCATTGTGAGATAGCTTTAAATCTGCTAAGAATAATTTTATTTCCATCAGACTGTGTGTGTGTGTGTGTGTGTGTGTGTGTGTGTGTGTGTGTGTGTGTGTGTGTGTGTGTGTGTGTGGCATGGCATCCTTTCCCTTTCACTCCTGGATGTAAATAAGAAAGGTGCCTGTTTGTGGAGCCCCAGTGTGGTGTTTGCTGTTCTTTTTATAACCATAGTGGCTGTTTGCAGTGTTTTTTATTGCATGGAAAGCTTCAGCTCTCTGTCACAGACCTGCTGCCTGTTTTCCATGATGATTGAAGAAGCTTTTCTTTCATGATCCCTCCCATCTGATTTTTAAAGTTAATTTTTTATTCAGAGATTGAAAAGATTATTTAGATTTACGATTTTATCAATTGTAAATGTACGTTGGCAAGCCCTAGAAGCTTTGTTCTGCTTTTCATTTCTTTCCACTTCCACCACTATAGTGCTAAATATTAAGAGAAAGATTGAAATGCTTACTGGAAAATGGTTGCTCTTTGGTAACTGTCATGAGCTATGATGTAATATTCTATTAATGGTGTTATAATGCTGTGTCACACAGGTTAAGGGAAAAGCAATGATTGACATTTCTATCAGACGCTCTTGAATGTCTGGGTCGAGTTCCCTGTGGTCTTGTGTTGTAGCTCAGTTCATGTTAAATCAAACTTCACATTTACCTTATGAGGATGTAGGTGATGCCTGAGCAGATTATTTATAGCGGAGCTCCGTGGAGCGCTGTACGTAAGAGAAATTGGTATAACATTGATCTGATTTTTTTGTGTCGTGAACATTGTCCATCCGTCCGTCCATTTGTGAACATGTTGGAATTCTGTGGTGATATTTTGCATGCTGTATGTAACCGTCGTTATGGGAATAATAGTAATAATATTTTTATTCACTGTTTCCAGTACATATGTGAAAAGAAGAAGGAAAAAGAACAAAAATAAAAACAAGAATAATGAATGAAGGAATGAATGTCTTACTAATGGTAACTTCTTCCACTCTGTCTTCCCCTCCAAACTGTTACTTCTTTCAAGTCATAAAATAAAATACACTTTTTTAACAATGTAAACAGAATTCTATGTGCCATATGCAGTAGGTATCTTTGTTTTTTTTAGCTGGCAAAATATACTGTTACTGCCTCGCACTGCATTACTCATTTGAATAGAATGGCTTTTAACCCAATCACATTGAGGAAGTGCATGACGTTTCTGGTGCATATAACGTGCTTAGAGAACTAAACCTATCCAGTGGATTGTCACTTCACTACCCTGTGGTTATATTGGGTTTCCAGTAACACTTTCAAACAATATCAAAAGTTTGGGGAGGGGCGGTCATAATGTGAATGGCGTCATCAAAACAAATTCACATTGAAACTTTGTATTAGGAGAAGTTAAATTTTGATGAGCTAACAGCTGAACATGATTGGCTAGTGTAAATGTAATTGACAGGAAGGAGAGAATATGCCACCCCTACTTTGCAGAGAGTGCAGCCAATTTTGCACTCATGAGCTCCTGGCCATGGATAGCTGTGGTAAATCTGGATTTGAATTCGCCATTTTTGTGTTGCGTTGCTCAGGATCATTTTGTTTTGGGTTTTTCCCTAGCTTCTAATATTAGTCCTGGTAAACATGACCACCACTAATTGGCTGGTAGGTGGAAGCAAACTCGTGCTTTCTTCAAGACATAAGACACACAAAGCCATTCAGCCACATCTTTTTGAGCTGCTATTCATGCTGTGTAACAGTATGGTGAAAAATATTCAGGACAATACAAGTGCATGAACTCATACAGGGCCAAAATTGGCTATTGTCACTGTGATTGACAGGGAAGAGTGTATCCCACCTCTCCCACCCAGAGAGAACACACTCACATTCACACCTAGAAGCAATTCAGAATAGCTTCTTAACCTACTGTAATCTGCGTGTTTTTGGGCTATGGGAGGAAACCGAAGTACCCGCAGGAAACCCATGCAAGAATGGGGAGAACAGACAAAGTTGCTTTATCTTTCTATCTTATGAGGTTTTTTTTCCAGTAGTTTTTGAAATTGATTTGAAAATTATTTTGAAATTATTCAGGTGATTTGGCATGGAATGACCCTTGCTCTTTGTTGTGCTGTTCTATCTGATACTATCCCATGCGGTGCTAGTGGGATTGTAGTTGAAGATGTGACAGACATGCTGGCTCAGTCTGCAGTAATTACAGATCCACAGACAGTTCCTCCCCCACAGTGATGGAGCTGAAGCACTGATGAAGAGTACACAGCTAGTTGATTAAACATAGACATTGTCTGGAACACACATACACGCGCACACACACACACACACACACACACACACACACACAGAGCCTGAATCATCAGGGATTTGAAGTCTTAAGATGAATGGTGATCTCTTAGCTTGGGAGTTTTCACAGAAAGGCTGGATCCAGATGTTTGAATATTCCTCAGAATCTTTTATGATAAAAAAAAATAAACAAAAATGTTAATTTCTGTACAATTTACGCTAGATTTGCATTCTTTATTATCATTCTTATTGAACCTATCTAAATAGCTCTCATTAACATCCTACAGATGGCCTTGCCCTACAGCATGGAGGCAGTGTTTGCATTTTGCCAGCGGTGATAAGTGGCCAGGGAATTAATTACAAAAAATGGCTTAATTAATGAGATAAGGTGATTATATGACTAAGGCATTTTACACTGATTAGCCGTAACATTAACACCACCTCACTGGTCTGTGGCTAGGGAGCCACATACACAGAAGGCTGCAATGTACTGTGTGTTCTGACACCTTTCTGTCATAACAAGCATTAACAGTTTTCAGCAGTTTGTGCTGCAGTAGCTCTGCTGTGAGATCAGACCAGACGTACTAGCCTTCACTCCTCACACATCTCAGTAATCCATAACACTCTTGTCAGATCACTGGTTGTCCTTTTTTGGGCCTCCTTTGGCAGATACGTACCACTGCATACCAGAAACACCCCACAAGACCTTCCATTTTGGAGATGAATAGACATCACAATGTGACTCTTATCAACGTCATTCAGATTCTTACACCTGCTCATTTTTACTGCCTCCAACACATCAACTTCAAGTTGCTGTTCACTTTATCACTTTCTGCCTAATACATCCCACTCCTTCGCAGGTGCCACTGTAATGAGATAATCCATGTTATTCACTTCGCCTGTCAGTGGTAATTTTTTATTGTTATGGCTGATCGGTGTATACATTCTTTGTGCAAACAGTTTTAGGGCTGTTTGTCTGGAATGACAGTTTGTTATCAGTGAGATTGGAGAATTGAGCACCGAGCTTGCACTGCTGTTGCCTTGTGGGGTTTGCTATGTCATATCCATTTATTTCTTCAGGCAGGCCTATGTCCTATAAATAATGCATAGAACAATAATAAAGCATTGTGACACTAAGAATAGCATCATCATGACCACCAGGGAACATAGATTTCTTCAAGGACATCTTTATAAATGTTTATCAAGCCTCCTGATATCCATGATTTCAATGTTTTTAAGTTTGATCTGACTGTAGTGTACAGTATGTATGGTAGATTGCTTTGTTTTGCTTGTCTGATTTAATGAGATTTTGACCAGGTTTACACTGAGGGCAGTGGGCTATGACTGTCACAATATAGCTGCTTGTTAAGCTGAAAAATTAATTATTGGTAGTACCCAGACACATGTACTGACCTTTCTCAGTAAGAGTAGTACATACTTAGTAACAGCAGCAGTCACACACTGGTTAGTTTGTGCTCAGTAATGTCTCGCTCATCTGGATTCAAGCCCAGGTGAATCATTGTTTTACCTTGAATTGTTTGTATTTATGTACGAATGTTTGTTTCCCAACATATTTTGGCTTCTATTTCTGCACTCATATGTCAGTGTGGCCCCCACAAAATGAGGTTGCATGGTTTGGGTGACCTTACAGCAGCATAGTGTAATGTTTTTAACCAGTAGGGTTGTGTAATGGATACTGGGGATTCGTGAAGAGACGTTCATAGGTTTAAATGCCTCTTCACCCTTCATTAGTTACCGCACTACTATTGTGGTACATAATACTGTGGTGCTGGCCTTTTTAACGCCATACAGAAGATACACATTATTAGACGGTAGTGTTATTACATCATGGGTATATTTTGAAATAATTTCAGTTAAACAAGTTTCTGGCATACAGTCTCAGCTGTGGTAGTTAATGAGACACTACTTGTTTAGGAGGGCCATTTATCTTAATGACAAACAAAAACATCATGTGCACTAGTTAATCAATGACTAGCTTAACGGTATGATGTGTACTTGTATTGTCATTGCCATACGACAAGTTTATATGTTTGGACAAGTTTGATTTATTTGAGTTTGCCTATTTCAGCTATAAAATCTGCATTTTACATTTAGAAAGGAGATCATTTGTGACCAATCACAGCAAAGTGGGTATTGAGTCAGAAATTGTTAAATACTTTGTTGGACTTTAAACGTGATTTTCTCCAAAGTTGCATGCTTAAAAAGCTAAAAATTTCCGAAAGGTTTTAGTTAGCAACATATGTTAGAAAATTTGGTATCATTTTAAAGCTTAGGATATCAGCTACAAAATAACTCAAAATGAATTATTTCCGACTTAATACCCACTTTGCTGTGATGGGTCACAATTAACAGCTTTAGCATAACGTCTTGTGTTCTTTTCCATACTGACTTATTTCAAACGACTCGCATATCTTTATACCAAGAGTACAACTCTAAATGCAGGCTCTGTTTTTAGCTTCTGTTTGGGATCTTGCACTGTGCCCTGGTTTTAAACTAAACCTGGTAATTAATAAATGTAATAAATATTTGAGGAATGTATCACAGATATAATCTAAGGGTCAGTGACCTCTGCTCTAAAGTGATATATTTTAATTGTTGTAGTTGCAGGAAGCAGAGATTTTCCTTTAAAGGGAGATAGTTGGATTTATACCTTTAATCCGATTGAGGAAGCTTGCACACTACAGGAAGAATGTGAGAATGTTTTGTATGTGTCTGTCCACAGGAATATTTTTTGATGGCTTTTTCCATAATTGTAGATTCCTGTAAACATGCACTGTCAATATGTGAGGAAATGGACTGTCTGCTGTATGTTTACATATGTCCACCAGAAGTTTTTTTGGACTTTTTATGTTTATTTGCTTTCTGACAGACCAGGAATCACTCCCACACTGCGGTTATGTGTGAAATATAAACCAATTTGGACAAATTAGGGGATGTTGTTGTCTGTGTAGTGTATATTACTTAATGGGTATGATAACATGAAACGTTTAGTTAAGCTTAATTTAGTGAAATCATTGAGCCGTTCACCACTGCGTATTATAATAAATATAGCATTATGTCTTTTGTGGGTGTATGCAAATCTGCCTCTGTTATGAAAAGTTTGTTTTGATTTTTGATTTATGTACAATGGCCAAATTAGTATCTTATAACATTGTTTTTCAGAAAATGATATACCACAGTTGGAGGTAGGATACCTTTTAACTTCAGACAATGAGTATAATGCACTGATGCTGGGAAATAAAAAGCATTGCAGTCAGTAATAAATTAACTGATAGGATTGCTATTTTGTTCATTTTTGTATGTACAAATATCTGTTATTTAGTGACATCCACCTCGACTTCTGTGCATTACTGTTAATTATCCAGCAAACCAATCAGATGGGCAGTGCTGGCTCAGTGGTTCTGGGTTTCTGATCCAATGTACATGCGTTCAAGGCCAACCAATCTGCCACTGTTGGACCCTTGAGCAAGACCCTTAACCCTCATCTGCTCAGTTGTATAAATTAAATAAAAAATGTTAGTCGCTCTGGATAAGGCCCTCTGCCAAATGCAGTAAATGTAAATTAGATCGTGCTCTTCATATGTAGTATTTATTAACATTGATTATCTCTTACAATGGCACGTGCCAAAGAGTGGGATCATGAAAAGTTTTTGCAGTTCTCGTAGTTGATGTGTTGGAAGCAGTAAAAATGAATAAGCATAAGGATTCAAGTCACGAGTGAAGAGAGGAAGATGTCTTCTGAGTGAGCTGTAATTTTGTATGAAGTCATTATTTAAATTCCTACCCTGAGTATAATTATGTAATATGGTTCATGAATTTCTACCTTTTCAACAACACCAGAATTGCAGTTAAATTTGTTTGCTTTCTTTCATACATCAAAGCCTGTTTGACTTCGTACTCCAGCTCCACATTTAGAAAGCACATGGAAGCAGGGTGGTCTGTCTGGCAAGTCAGTGATATACACCGTGTTCGGCAAATATAAGTCTGGGATGAATTTTGGTCTGCATGTGTCAATGTTGGGCTTTAAACCTAGAAAAAAATACTCATATTTTGTGTTAACTTTGAAGTGTTTTTCCCTGTGATAAAAAGGATGGGGGTGTTAGTGAGTTGTTGACATTCCATTTTCCAATTTTGTTCAAGTTTTGGTAAGGCTAACGGTTTTTACAGTAGTGTTTTTCTTTACAAGCATGGTCAGGAAGAGTTCTATCAGAATACCTCAACTAGTATAACCACAGTCACAGAATAGTTATAGTATACTATATAATCTATAATAAAATCTGTCAGGCAGCACACTGTTGCTGTGTGCTTCATTAACCTGCCTCAGTAATGTTTGTGCAATGTTTGTGTGTGTTATTTATGCAGTTGGGGGTTTTTTTGGGCTAGAAAACCCCAAGGGTAGTTTTGCTTTAATAAAGATTTTCCTTCTAGTGACTGTCTTGCATCTCTGATTATATAAGAAAAAATCATGTAACTAGGATGCCCCTTAGGAACTGGAATAAAGGAATCTTTGTTTGTGATTGCCTCTAGCAACTGTACCTCATAATAAGATGAATGTGCCAGAAAAATAACATGCCCCTAACTTTACTTGGTAAAATAGTAAAAATACTGGGAAGGTAACCTGCGATGGACTAGCATCCCATCCAGGAGCAGTTGAACTCCTGGTGATAATCACCGGCCTGATGAGCCACTAGGCTCGGGTGTAAAATCCCAAGTAAAGTAAGTCTATTGGGGTTTTACAGACTTACACTTAAGTCTGTTGGGCTTTTACATTACTATAAGCCTGTATTTACAGGCTTATATTAATGCACTTGTTGTAATGGGTAAGGCAGCTACGTCACTTGTAAGGCAGATATGTCACTTAATCTAAAAAAATAAATAGATTTTTTTAAGTGTATAATTGTTGATATGTTGAGTTGTTTGTAAGGGGATGTTTGCATTTTTGGAAGGACCATTTAGTGTCGGTGCTTTCTGACTGCTAAAGCTGTTCCTTTATGTTTTCAATAGAAAGTACTTTCTTTTTCTGTCCCCTCCAGTCAAGTCCAGCAAGATTACATAGATTCCATAACACAAATCAACAGTAAATAAATAAATGAATCAGATTATCAAGAGGAGCCTTATACCGATAAACCTCCACTTGGAAAAGTAAATTTGTTCGGCACAGCACAGCAACCAGACTGCCATTCGGCTTGCTATAATGCTGGACAGGACAGGTTTAAAAAAATTAAAAAAAAAAAAAAAAAGAACTGCTAAAGATAATCAAAGTATTATTTTCACACATGAAACTACATTCAATACAGTTTTTATACATTATGTTTTGAAGATGACATCCTCCAAATGGTGGCCATCATTGTGTATACATACATGGAGGCGATATTTGAAGGCTGCCATGGCTTGGCGGGTCATTCCTGGTGAAACAGCGGCTATCTCCTGCTGAATAGCAACCTTAAGGGCTTCAATATTTTGGGGCTGATAAGTATACAGTCGTAATTTAAGGTAGCCCCACAGAAAAAAAACACAAGGGGTGAGATCAGAGGAACGGGCCAGCCACCTAACATCGCCACGCATCAAGATCACTTCAGCACTTGATCTTTGAGCTGTGTGTGTGCAGTAGCTCCATCTTGCTTGGGCTACAAAAAGCCCTCACCACCACCTCTCCTGCCTCACTTGTGTGCAAATTATTTGTGTGCAAATAATAATTAGATTATCTTTTAATCTTTTTTTTAGCTCCTGCCCACAAAGTGGCTCCGGAGCAAAAGGAATGGGTTCGGTCACTCTTTAGTTTACGGACATTTACTTTTAATACATGCATGGTGGCATGATTATGTATACCATGAGCGTCCGTCTGTAGATAGGACAGAGCTTTTCATGACTCATTTTACATTTACAGTGAAAGGACGATTGAGAATCTTTCAACAGCAGTACAAACATCTAAGCAAACATGAAGATTGTCAACCCAAATGAAAACAAATGTTTGCTTAAGGGAATAAATAGTAATTGTCTAAGCAAATGTTAAAAATAAAAAAGGATATTAAAAATATGTTTATATGTTTATTTTCTCTTCAGGTTGTTTTGAAAAATGTCTTTTCAACTATGGATGTGCCTGTATGTACATTTAGCATCACTCTATGTGTAACTTTTCTTGAGCAGTAGTATTTTAATCCATATGTTCCACTAGAAAACTATATTAAAGATTAAAGCTTGCTACAAATAGCTTTTTTTTTTTTTTTTTTTTTTAAATCTAGAGGTATTTTGTTCTAGAGGAATTTAGCTGTTATAACCTGAACACCAATAATCACTATTAGTAATCAGAAAACATTAAATCTTACTTTTGAACTATAAGGCCATACCATTCTTATTTAATGGAATTTTGCCTATTTTAGTTAAAACCTCAGATATAGGATTGGTAGCTTGGACCATACCATAACGATAATGTCCTGATTGGACCACACCGTAATGATAATTTCTTATAATTTCTCTGCAATTTCATTTGATAGTTTAAGGTAATATACAGCATATTTTTGTTGTATTTTACTTTTCATTTTTAGACATTACTGACCAAGTTGTCCAGCTTTGATCTACGTAGAATTTAATTATGAAAGAAAAGTGAAATGATCTGGAGTTGCCTCTTGCTGTTTATTTCTTCACCTACAGGGCTTCGTCCTAAGAGGACACTGAGGGCTGTGCTGTGGACTGCAGAAGAAGCAGGGGGAGTGGGAGCTTTGCAATACTATGAACAGCACAAAGTATTACCATTTCATTTTTAGTGTTAAATATATGATGTGCATGATGCTCGTACTCATTTATTGAGCTATGACTTATGCTTTTAGGGCAAAAAAAAAAACCCTCTAAATTGATCTTGCTAATGTCCACCCAGTAGCTATCTCTCTCCTACCACATGACAGCTTCCAAACTGGGGAATGTAAAGATAAACACACAGTTTCTCCAAGACACATGAAGCCAACCCTCACAGCTTTTGTTCTGTCACATGGCAGCAAAACACGCTTAAATAAAAATGGTATCGCCCCACATTTGTATATAGTATCTCATAAATACTCATAGTTGGCAAATGTGATGTTGGTGCACCGGGAAGAGAGACTTAATTTTGCTCTCTTGGATTACTACATCCTCCACGCTCACCGTTTTTAATACGTGACTGCCCGAACATATTTTCACTTAAAATAGCCCTCATCCAGTAGTCTTTTGTTGTTTTTTTCTTATATTTTTATTTATTTATTAAAAAAAAAAATTGAAAGCTGTTTTTATGGATTGTCATGTGTAAACCTAGGAAATCAGTCAAAGACTTCAATTTAAATATTTTTCAATTTATTGCAAATAGAACCTCAGTCAGCGATACATTGTGAAGGACAATAATTGAATGTACTATAATGTGAGACCTTGAAATGCACAACAATAACTTGAAAGAATTGTCTTGGCTTATTTGAACCGTGAATATGTTCCATGATGACAGCATGTGGCCTCTCTGTTGCTGACCTGTAGTCTTAAAAAATAGTTTGCTGTCTTAATTGTAGCTCATACTAGCACACTGTCCATCAATTTTGATGAAGCTTAGTAGATGTGATAAATTCAAAGAAGTAGTAATAAGGCTGGATTTAAAAAATTCCGGTTTCTCATGAGAACTTTTTGGGGAAAAAAAAAAAGCGGCACGTGTGGTTTTTTGTTTGTTTGTTTGTTTGTTTGTTTGTTTGAAATGTGGTGACTGTCGAAGCCCAAAAGCTTTTAAATCTATTTTGAGAAACACATCTGAACACAAATCTGAACAACTGTCTATAGAACACCAACCTTGCAGTCCAAAAATCTTTAGAAAATCGAACTATTTTGAACAAAACTAAATCAATCTCACAATCACGATTACAGCATCTAACACGGAATCGCCTTCTGTTTTGTTTTTTACTTTGTCTGAGCCTTTTTCTAAGGTTTTGAGTGAGGTTTAAAAAAATAAATAAATAATTTGATGTGGTGCCAATTTCCGGGTCCGTGCAATGATGAGAAACCGGGAATTTTTTTTTAATCCAGCATAAATGCTAATAAAGGCCTGACAGAATGACATCCACAAATGTACTTCCACTTCTATATGACAGTCTAAACTTTACTTTTTTTCTATAGACAAACATTTCAAACTTTGACCTGGTGATGGAGTCTGATATGGGCACATTTGCCCCTGTTGGACTGCTGTTCACTGGCAATGACCAAGCCAGAGCCATTATGAAGGAAGTAATGAAACTGCTGGCACCCATCAATGTAACATCCTTGGAGAAACATGGAGAAGGGACTGATATAAACATGTGGATGCAGGCTGGAGTTCCAGGTAAGTTTTTTTTCCAAAAATTACTGTTTCCTCCCACAGTCCAAAGACTTAGCTTCAGCTTCTCCCCGACACTGATGATAAACAGTATAGAAAATACATATCTACATTAATAGCAGAGCTCCGTACTTGTGGAATTGTTGTAAAGCCATGAGTTTTGTTGTTGGATCCGTGCTCAAATGCCCACACAGGCTGTTCATTAAAAAATAGGGCACCCATTCACACCTGATTGTCATCATTTATTGAAAATAAATTCAGATTCTACTTTTACCTTAATAATTAACTAATTTTAGCTAATCTTGCATGTTTTTTTTATCTTCAAATAGTAGATATTTCGTAATTTTATCTCTGTAATTAAGCTATTGTGCTCCAGCCAGTCATACCTCCAGGGACTTTGTTCTAATATATTGATCAGAACCAAATTTCTGGTTTCAATACTTGAGGAAAATCTGAGCTCTATTCAGGATCAAATAGCTGGTGTTAGACAGAAACACTGAAGAGTCTTTTGAGTTAGAAAAACGTGCATACCATACACACACTGTGAAACTACATTTCAGACCAGACCAGAGTACTAGAGCTCTCACTTCTGACATTAATAAAGTTTGTTTTGGAATTCGAGGCACCCAGGGAATAAAATGTTTTTTTTTTTATTGTTTGTTTGTTTTTTTTACTTGCCCTGGGCTTTTATTATGGTTACATATTTGGTTAATAGTTACCAGCCACACTTTCCTAATGTGATGTGGTGCCTGTAAAATCATTTCCTTATATCTATAGGAACGTGCATTGGTAGCCAAATAACCGTCAACATACGCATTTTGAAAATAGCTTTTCCCCTTTTCCTTCCCAATTTATTCACTTGCTAGTTCCCTCCCACAAGTCATCTTTCCCTGTCATACAACAGTTACCGACCGGGAAAGGTGCCCCCGCCCCGCCCCCCAACCGGAAAGCATGTCTTTGTGGCCAAAATGTTTCTGTTTCTGGTCACTAATGGGTGTGACATCATTGGGATTTGAACTTTTAGTCTCTCAAAGATAGTGTGAATGCTTTTCTGTTGTGCTGATCACATGCACTGAGTGCTTGCGGTTTTGAAAAGGGTTTAAATCTTTACTGTTTTTGGAGTCATTAAATTGCACAGATGTTTCAACCCCTTTCATAGGATTTACTCATAGTTAGTCTGCCAAATTTTTTTTCTACTGTTATAAAATTTATATAAATCAATAAAATGAGACATCCTGAATATACTTTATCTTTTAATAGTATTTCTGACAGTATTTGGTAGAATATTGGAAAAAAAATTTGTATTCTTTGAGTTTTGCTTTTCTTCCCTTATGCTGAAGTCAAGTATCTTCCTTTTTTCTATTCTTATCAGTCATGTTGCCATGACTGCAATTGACCTTGTGTTTGGCTAGTTGCATTTGCTTTACGCTATTAAGTGTAGTCATGGTAAAGTTCTTTTTGAAGTACAAAGTTCCAAAGGCTGGTTGTTAATGAACTGTTACAAATGGCATTTTACTATATACAATTTCTTTCTGCTGATAGCAGACAGATAGCCATGACATCAGTCAGTGTCTGTGGAAAATGTGGAGCATACAAGGTCATAGAGGAAATGTATAGAGACTACTCTGCAGTGGTTTCAAACCAAAATGTTTAAACACATGAGTCACACCAACATCCAGCTGTCCAAACATGCACAGCTCTGTAGAGTGACTGAGTTGAGATGGATTTTTTGCTCATTCTCTCTTTTAATATATTTTGCAGTATTTCAAGCATACTTATGGGTGTTTTTCCTTCAATAGCAACAGCATCTACGGCTTTTCTCTAGTGAAATAGTGATACTGTTGTATCGGATTTTTCTTATCCATTACAGCATGTTAAACTGGTTTGAAATGTATTTAATGTCTGATGAAGTTAGATTTGCTCAAGAAACACCTGAACATTATGACAAGTCCTTATTTTCCCCTTGTAAGAGCACAACCATTTATTCCACTGTGTCCTATTTACAGATTGTGCTTAATGGTATGATTTTTTTTTTTTCCACTGTGCAGAATAAAACATCAGCATCCTATTGTAAGTAGTGTTTCTAAAGCCTATGACTGTTTACAGCATTTCCTAAAGAATTGATGAGGGTTCTGGATGAAGCGATCCCCATCTGGAAATAGTACAGAAACTGGAGAACTCTTTAACTACAAACACATGTGTTTGACGCCGGTTCTTACATTTTCCCATTCATTCTTGAAATGGAAACAATTAAGTAAAGAATGGAAAATGTTCCTCAAATAACTTATATCAGGACCTGTGGGGTTTGTGTGTGTGTGTGTGTGTGTGTGTGTGTGTGTGTGTGTGTGTGTGAGAGAGTGAGAGAGAGAGAGAGAGAGAGAGGCCATGTTATGTTTAAGGTTTGTTTTTTATAAGTGTTACAGTGTATAAGGATTCATAGTGAATACAACACTAAGGTGGCACATATCGGAAACTTTCGGTTGGTGTTGCGCTTTCAGTCATCAAAACTTTAAGAGAGAACTCTATACACATGACCTGCAGCTCAGTGACTCACGAAATTATGAGCAAAAACACTAAAACCAGCAAAAACATTTATTCAATCATTCATTTGCTGAACCTCTTAATCCTACTAGGGTCGTAGGAAGACTGGAACCTGTCTCATCTAACTTCAGGCGAAGACAGGACACGCCCTGAGCAGCTCGTTAGTCCATCTCAGGGACAACACACACAACCATTCACACACACTAATACGTGGGGCAATTTGGAACAGCCAGTTAACCCAATGCACATGTCTTTGGACTGTGGCAGGAAAGTGGCGTACCCGGAGGAAACCCATGCAAGTACACAGAGAAAATACAAACTCCACACAGAAACGCCCTCACTGAGCCCGGGACCTTTTCCAGCAAATACAGTCCCCTATGTACTAGAACAGCGAGGAGTAATTATGTTGTTGTTATACCCTGAAAGCATTTGGGTTTGAGATCAAAAGATAAATCTCAGACAGTAGCTTAGAATTTCAGGTTTTATTTCCTACCATTTACATCTAGATGTGTTCAAGTACATGACACTTTGCAATTGAACCCACCCATTTTTCAAGTGATCAGAAATATTGGAACATGTGACTTACAAGTGTGTCTTGTTCCCCAGGTGTGTCCTGTTTGGTAGATTGATTGTTCAAACAATTATATTAATGTCTACTGTTGTTCTGAACCCTGTTAGTTAAGACTGCATTTGTTGTCAAAAACAGTAAACCAAAATGAATATGAGAGAAGTCTATGGTGAAAAGCACATTATTTTGAAGCTGAGAATAGAGGGGAAATCAATCAAAGTTTAGCCAGTAAAAATATGGAATGTCCTGAAAAAGAAAGAAACCACTGGTATAGTAACCTCCAGACACTAAGTAAGCTGGCCAAGGAAAACAGCAGCAGTTGATGATAGAAAGACTATGACAGCTGTGAAGAACAACCTCTAAACAATAGTCAGTGACATCACCAACAACCTCCAGAGGGTAGGGTGAAAGTATCACGATCCACCCTCTGAAGAAGACTTTGAGTGCAGAAATATAGAGGCCATACCACAAGATGTCAACCACTCATCAATAGTAAGAATCAGAAAGCCAGATGGGAATTTACAAAGAAGTACAGAAAGGAAGCCACAAAAAATTTTGGAACAACATTAACATCTACCAAAGTGATGGAAAGGCTAAAGTGTGGAGAAAGAAAAGATCTGCTCCTAATCCAAAGCATACAAGCTCATCATCGGTCAAGTACAGTGAGGTAGTGTAGTGGCCTGAGCTTTCATGCTATGCTCCTGGAAAAGCCTCGCTAATCTTTATTGATGATGTAACTCATGATGGTAGCAGCAGAATGAATCCAGTGGTCTGCAGAAACATTCTGTCTGCCAATTTAGAGGAACTGCTACCTGTATAATTGGGAGGAACATTGTGCAGCAAGAAAATGATCCAGAATGCACTGCCAACACAGCAAAGAATTTCATTAGTGGAGAAAAAAAAAGTAAATTACCATACATTTGGCCTCCTGAAGACAAGACTGAAGGGAGAAGACCTTCAAAACAAATAACAACTAAAAGATACTTCAATACAAGCCTAGAAAAGCATCAATGTATACAAAGAAGATGGAACCAAATATGTAACAAAGTTTAGTCTTATTTGATCTGATAGCCATTGAGGCACATAGCCACAACTACTGGATTGTGGGAAATATAGCATTTTTATTATTTTATAAAAAAATTTTAAATGATACATAATCATTTCTGCTTTGTGGACTACATGCCTCATCGGCTTAAATCCAAACAAACCAGCAAACTGACAGCAACTGCCAGCAATAGCAGTTTTTAGTGAAAAATTTAATTATAACAATTCTTGATTAAAACAAACAAAAAACATGCTCATATTCAGTGAGTGTGGATATAATAATTAACAACTTTTCGCTGAAGGCAAGGTGGATGTCGATGAGATATATTATGATGAGAAATATTTAATATTTTACTTTACATTTTCAAGCCTTACAGCAGATGAGTGCATGCACGTTTATCAGATTAAACAATGCGAGGCTGTGAGCCAAAGAGAGTAACTCACTGCTGTTCTGTAACTAACAACTAATTTTAACATAGTTTAGATGTACAGGTTTATTAAATAGTGAATTCACAACCTGAGTACATATTTAGAACGGAAGAGCATGGCAAGAATTTGCACTCACACATTCTGCGGTCCAAGAGATCATCTGTGCTGTCCAGCCCTCCACGTTGTTTATATACTTTCCGCTGGTTTCCACGATGCCTCTGGTCCATGTACAAGGTTCTAGGCTGTTTGTTGTAGCTTGGGTGACTAAAAAGTTTGCCGACCACCTGACTGGCTTTATAAAAACTTACACGGCTTCATGGCTCAGAATTTTTAATGGACTGCTCAGTGCTTTTAAAAATGAGTTTGGTGCTTTATTGGCTTTAGAGAATTCTGGAATACATGTGGAAAAAAAGGCTTGTTGTTTGAAACATCTCAAAGCTATTTTTACTATATTAGCCTCCACTGTGGCTTCTCACACAAAGGTAACATTTCCTTAGACACGTGTCTAACTCTTCTTTTCCCATAATTTTATTTCTGTTTGAAAATCTTCTTGATGTGCCAACCACTCTAAAGTAAACAGCAAGTTGAAACAAAGTTTGCACAAGAAAACTTAGTTTAGTACTAGAAGCAATAGTTTGTTGACACTCGTACTTTTTGAAACTGACTTACAGGCCATGTTGTGTAGCTTTCTTTGTATTTAATGGGATGGCGCTTTGTTGAATTTCTAGGTTTTCAGCATCAGTGACCATTGCAAACCATGTGTGTTTCTCTTCCATTGAAACACTGAAACATTATCCACTCGAAATAGTTATTTTTAATTCCGAGATAGTGGACCAATCAGTTTGCGTCGTTCCCATTTAGCATATACTATAACGTGGTATTTACTTTAACTTGCATTAGGACTATATTCCATACATAGATATTATATATTATATTCCATACATAGATATTTTATATATATATATA